>OZ010704.1:1833217-2433217 GCA_963932265.1 Thymelicus lineola | reverse complement strand
GCAAAACAGATAACCTTTTACCACAAAATTGAGAGACAATTTGAACTATAACTTACAGAAAAGTTATCAGTTCCATAGTACTACGAATCTACTGAGTGCTAAGCTAAAAATTATTATCTGATTTTTATAAGTAAGTTTTTATGTAAATAAATACTTACATTATTATGATACTGTAATGATAATGTACTCACGAAGAAAATAAAATCAATATTATAGGAAGCAAGCTTTTCAAAAATCTTTTTTTTGTTTGTATTTTTGGTCTCTGAGGAGATTCATCGTCAAGAGTCAACCCTGAGCATAGTATCAGGTCACCGTTATCATATAAATGCATTGTCATCAGAACTTAATAAATTTGTCTAATTTCATCTCCATACGAGAGAGTAACTAGTCGCATAAAACAATCTAATTTAATATTAATATGTATCACTTGTGAGATACATTTTGTTTTCATGCGATGGCCTGGACTTATTTAGAACATAAAAGATTTTTAATATTGATACGGTCACTGTAAGATATTGTTAGGTAAGCTAATTACGTAATAACTTGAGACAGAAGGACCCTTAAGTAGGGACTGAATAAATTAACCGACTTAGTATTACATGGATCTTCCAAATTTTTAAGGTAGAAGAACTGAGTTGTGAGACTTGGCTTTTTTACAACTTATGTTTTTGATGACATTATTATTATATGCTAACAATGTAACGAGTAAAGGATTAATTATCTAACAAGAGATTGTAATTCTCACAAAGCATGTGACACTTTCATTTAAAATTTTAAATATTTTATTGACTTCGAACTTAGTTTTGATGAATAATTCAGGGAATTCTTTGATTCAGGGTTATACCTACCTATTAGCAGACTTGAAGGTTGGCTTAAAGTTACTGAAATCTTTACAGCCTTTCTTAATCTCCCCAATAATTTATCCCATTCAATTTTACTGTCCGTCAGAAGGTCCGTTCGTCTTGGAGGCGGTGGAAATTGTACCGGCAACCAATGCACAGGTGACGGTGGTATCTCAGTTGAAATAGAAACGGTAATACCACACCCCGAATTTGACAATTCTCGTGGTATAACTAGTGCCCATAATATAGCGCTGATCATACTACGTTCAACTGTATCGTATACGGGTAAGTTGCTTACAATTGTTTTAATGTTTATTTTTTCGTAAACCGCTACGTTATTATATTTAATAATAGCAATAATATACGTATGTAAGACGAAGCTTGAAAAAGACCGAAAGTATTTGCTAGATTTTGATTCAATTTACTTTTTTTGATTAATGTTGTTTTTATGTGATTTTTTGTTCAAATCTTATGAGAAATAAATTTTTTCACCATAGATGTTGAAGAAACCATACAATTAAACCGGGTAGAATTGTTGTAAGGACTACAATTTTAGTGAATTGCAGCCTAGTAAATTTTCGCTCAAAACGAATATAATAACACGTTTCAGATGCCATCAGACCAATATGCCTCCCAAGTGCTGATATCACGCGATTAGCTGATCGCCATCTTTACTTTACCGGAATTACGTTTAGTGTACTGAGACTTGACTTGCCGATGACGTATGTGGAAAGTGAAGTAAGATATTATTAATTTTATAGGTAGTTCTTATAATATATCTGTTATTTAAATTACGAGAGATTTGAATTGATTGGGAAATATATGGAGGTACCCTGGAGACATCGAGCACATATCCAATAGAGAGGAAATGTAATTTATTTTGTTTGCCAATAATTTCGCAAAATCACTGCGCTGACTGCTGCACTTTTTAAGTATTTTTAAATAATTTTTGATCATTTTTAAACATTTTTACCATTTTTAAGTATTTGTATGTACATCAGAATATATTTCGTAATGATACGGCAGAACACAGATCGGCTGTTGGCACTGTAACATACTGTTTTAGCGCGAGCGAGACTTGATTTTTATTAGTGACAAAACACTGATCAGTTTCGGATCTGAATGGACCATATTGTCACTCTAATGCCTGGAGACGACACTTTGAAGAGATGATTGAAGACGGATCATGTGACATTGGACGAATATTGTTAATGACCGAAATTTTTGGGCCAATCAATATTCATATCATACCTATCGATGCTGAACTGTGGCTATAAAATTTTCATTACTTATTACCAAGAACCATCAAGTATCAAAATTCTGTCTTTTGGCAGCAAGTTCAAATGTCGCGTAACTTTTGCGACAACCTTTACTATGAATTTTTATGTTATTTAGCCAAAAAATGATCTACTTGATCTATTCAGGCAGGAATTAAACATTGGAAATAAACTTGTTGGTACGTGTAGCCCAGTGAGTCTTAACATTATCCTCGATCGATGTGTGCAATTAGAGAAGGTTGGCAGGATTTCAAGTATAGGTGAAGCCTCTTACAATCCAAAAATTCATAGTTGCAAACTTCATATTTTATTTTCAATCAAAACTATTATTAAAAGGTTGATAATGATTATGTTACCAAACATAAACAAAGTTATCAGTGTTTACTCTGATCTAACCGTATCCAAATTTATATTTTCAGCAATGTACGAGTATCAGTTCATTGAAAGCACAGTATATATTTTGTGCAATGAACGCAGAGGATACAATGCGGTGTCCGATGGATGGAGGTGGTCTTATGAACAAGAGAGGGGAAATCTACGAACTGGTAGGACTTATCGATGGGAACCAATGCAGTAATAAAAAAGTATTTATCAATTTATTCGCATATGTGGATTGGATTCGAAATAAAACAGGATTACCAGAATTGACATTTGTATATAGAAATGGAGACGATAAAGTAACAGGTATAAATTTTAAAATGTTAACCAAAATAAATAAGGGTAATCAATCAAAAGGCAAAGACAATGTAGATAAACTTAAACAAAAGATATTTAAAACAATTAATAACAACAGGAAAGTATGTGTGTTATTTATTATATATAAGAGATATATTTTTTTACGGTAACATACAAAATTAAGATCTCTGATTAATGATCTTGATTTCAGATAAACCATCAATTGCGACATCAGGTAAGCAACCATTACCGTATTATTACAATATAATTAATGTCATAGTAACTACATTTTGAATTCATGAAACCAATAGAAGTTTGATTGTAAACTTAACGTAAAAATCCCTTCAGTATATTAAGAAAAATATGATCCAAAAACAACTAAATAGATTGTCTTAAATCATATAGAATCTTTCAATCTAGTCACCTTTCAAACAAAAAATCTCTGTGTTCTGAAATAAATAATAATAATATATTTATTTTCGTTTCAGATGAACCATTAGTTGCAACATCAGGTAACCAAAACCTTATCTAATACCTTTAAACGAGCAATTTTTGTATTTTCTGAATCTCGGAAACGGATTCAACGATTTTCATGAAATTTAGTCTGCAGGGGGTTTCGGGGGTGATACGTCGATATAGCTAGGATCCATTTTTAGAAAATGTCAATTTATCTGTATTTTCAGGCAATGAAAAACTGCTACAATAGACTCTTGCTGATATCTATTGACGAGTAGCAACACTAAAGCTATTTCAGTAGATGGCGTTGTTAAGCAATACTAAAGCGAGCAAAGTTCGGTCATGCGAGTACTCATAGTAATATAATAATACCATTAAACTTATCGGACTATATTTTGAATCCATGAAAATTAAATAGAAGTAATAATAATGATAATTAAGTTTAAGCCTAAAATAAAACCCCTTTCAATGTAATAATATAGAAATTGATGATCCCAAAAACAGCTAAATAGATTACCTTAAATAATATGGAACCATTCAATCGAGTCCTTTCAAACAAATAAATTGTGTGTGTCAGGTCCAAAGCACGAATGGAGTTTACACCTCACGAACAATTATAAAATTATGAGCGCATTTTTTATATTACTGAACTGGTTTAATTTAAGATGACGTTATCGTCAAATCAATCAGTAACAACGTCATCTATAGTCCCCACGAACTAAGAATGCATATTTATCGTTTGTCATCGCAGTGACACTAGAGATGTACAAAAAAATACAAATACAATTTTTGCAACAAATCGATTCAAAATTGTAAGACTTTCTAATCGATTCAATAATTAAATTGTAAATTCAAAAAACCGAAACATTTAGATATCCACAAGTAACTGGAATGATACTGCCTCCATTGAGCTACTTAAGTTACTTTACCATACCTATACGCTCAATAATTATGTATTTACGACTATAATAAAAAAATTTTTTCCTAAAAAACTCACTGTTAATTCGTCCGCGCCGCATCCAGCGTATGAAATTTGGGTTTCGGTTGAATAATGAATATTCTAACCGTATTTTAATCAGTTCAAATGGCTGCGGTTAGAGATTATCGTAATAAACACTTTTGGTCATGTTCTTATATAAGAGAAGAAATTAAATTGTTTAATTGTTAAACACAAAGAAAGAAATAAAATAAATTCATTTTTATTTTAAGTTTCGATTATAGCAATGTATCGATTATTATGGTTTTATAAGTGTTTTCATGCCGTCACATCACTTAACGTCAGTGTAGATTTTGTCATCTTCATATAACATTGATTCGACGCCTTATTTTTATATTCAATTTTGCATAAATTATGATGTGATGGGATTTTTACTACATTATAACGTTTAATATGATTTATAAATAACGTCAATACGAATACGATACAATACGAATAGGGATTTTTAACAAATTTTGCCAAAATCCTTTGTTCGAAGTATCCAACTATTCATGTCAATTAAATAATTATTCCATTTTGCTCAAAGACGTACGTACAAGGTTGGTTCATATTAATAGATGGCAGCTATCATTAATGCGTTCTTAGATAATTTTGAGTATAGTTTGCAATCGTGAATCAGTCGCCATCTACATTCTTTGTTACGATTTACAAAACTAACGCATAACGCATAACGTAACAGAGAAAGTTTGATTTTACTCCTCAAAAATTTTCATACCCGACTTATATATGAAAATCGATTCTAAAAAACGTATGAAATTTAGATAGCGTTACAACTTAATATTATGAATTCCAGAAAAAGGTTGCGGAAGAAGAAAAGTGGATCATGTTGAGCTGATAGTGAACGGAGAATCTACTAAAGCAGGCGACTGGCCGTGGCATGTCGCCATTTATAGAATCGAGAGATCTAACTTCAAATACATATGCGGTGGAACACTAATTTCTAAAACGACGGTTTTAACTGGTATGGTTCTGTACTTTATTTTAAGAAAATTTTTCTCCCTCCAAAATAAATCTTGTGCCAAAAGCTTTATTTACATAGTTGTTAGCTCAGATTAAAGATGTTAGTTAAAAAGTTAATTACCCTGCTTTATAGGAATCATAGGAATGGAGATGACGTGTCGATATATTCGCGTAGATATTGACGGTCATAGACAAAAATAGCAATCAGGGAAATGACAGAACCCAAATCACATTATTAAAGTTTTTTTTAAATGCTAGTACAAATTGCAGTCTATCAGAATCAAAACGAAAGTATTACCCGTAGTGGAAGCGCTAATAGCTTGGCTTGTGTCGATTCTAAGCAATCGACTTTAAGCAACAACAAGCGTGGTCGGTCGGTAGTTGGATGGGTGACCGCTAGTGGCAAAACATTTTTGAGCGTTTCCGTGCATCGGAGGGTACGTAAAGCTGTCGGTCTCGGTTGTTATTGTAAGATATCAGTCGTTAAGACATGTCGGATAACCTGAGCCGACATAAAAACTTCCTACACTTAGGTTGACGACTAACCCCTCCACCAATCCACACTGGAGCAGCGTGGTGAAGTGTGCTCTAGGCCTTCTCAAGCGAAGAAATCATACTACCCAGTTTTTTGGGAGTTCTTCCTCTGCTAATAAGCTAAATAATAGTAAATATTATGCTCCTATTTTAGCTGCTCATTGTGCCACAATATCTGGAGTGCCTGTCAATCCAGAAATCTTAGGCGTCATTTTAGGGAAATATAATCTGTTTGGTGGTGATTTGAATTCTCAAGAAAGGCAGGTTAGTGCATTGAAGTATTATTACTAGCGTATGGAACCCACACCGTGAACACCATGTAAGTATGCCCCAATGCATTGGCGCCACTGCCTTCAATCTTTAAATTCTTCAATGGATTCGTTCGATTTTGAAAGGAGAACCGGGGCTCAATTTTGAAAATGGAACCTCCCGGCGGGACACATTTTGTTCGAGATGTCTGTTCTATGACATTATAGTTCAATGGGTTAGTGTAGTTTTTTATATAATAGCCTAAGATCCTAGGTGCAACTTTAACCCATCTGTTTATTGGATGAAAAGTGTTTTATATCCATTTTATTATAGTATACTAAAAACTACATCGTGAGTGGGTTGGCTGAAAAATTGTTGGCCAGACGAATTAATTAGTTAACAATTAAAACAACCCAACGTTTGTATATTCTATAGACTTAAATATTATTATAATAATATTATATTTACTTATTATTTTTTTAAGTCATTAGTGCAATTTTTTAACAAAGTATTTATTAATTTTTAATCGTTCTTCTTTTAATATTATAAACGAGCTGTGCCGCGCGGTTTTACCCACGTTAATTTGTGGAAAAAAATGATTCCTCGATAAATGGACTATCAAATACAAAAATAATTTTTCAATTCGAACCAGTAGTTCTGAGATTAGCGCGTTCAACCAAACAAACTCTTCAGCTTTATAATATTAGTATAGATTTGTTTTTGTTTTTTTTGATGTTTGTTACTCCTTTATGCAAAAACTGTTAAACGGATTTTCATTGAATTTAGCACACAGTTGGACCAAGATCTGGAGTAAGTTATTGTACTTATTATCCTGGTGGCCGCGGGAACAGACGCGGGAAGAGAGCTAGTTATAGTTTGGTCAGGAATTTTTCAATCAACCTACTCGCAATATATTTTACACGCTTTATATTAGCTTCACCTGTATGTTTGAATGTTTGTCTGTTTGTTTGTTTGTTTATAGGTTTCTTTGAACTTGATTTTGACCCACTCAAAACGGTCAGATTTCTTTCAAACTTCGTAGACTTATCGAGGACCGAAGACAATTCAATATTTAAAGAAAAAAAGAAAGAAAGAAAAACCTAATTACACGCTTTAATTAGCTTTTAACGGTCAGATTTCTTTCAAACTTCGTACACTTATCGAGGACCGACGACAATTCAATATTTAAAGAAAAAAAAGAAAGAAAAAAAGAAAGAAAAACCTAATTACACGCTTTACTTAGCTTTAAACGGTCAGATTTCTTTCAAACTTCGTAGACTTATCGAGGACCGATGACAATTCAATATTTAAAGAAAAAAAAAATAAAGAAAGAAAGAAAGAAAAACCTAATTACATGTACGCGCGTGAGAAGTTATACTTCTGTGGCATCATTAAATAAATATTTATTAGCTGTTTTGGCGAACTTCTTATCGCCTAATAATCAGTGGTTCATGTACTTTGTTGTTACTTTTAACTTTTATAGTTTTGGTAGGTTTAACAAATCAGAGACCATTAAATTCCCTCTCCTTCTCCACTCCACTCCCTCTCCCCTTCTCTCGCCCTCCCCCTCCCCTTCTCCTCCTGCTCGCTCTCCCCTTTCCCTCGCCTCCCCCTCACCCTCCAGCTCCACCGCCCCTCCCCTCCTACGTTTACCTTTTATAGTTTTGGTAGGTTTAATAAATCAGAGAACATTAAATTCCCTCTCTCTCTCTATCCCGCTCGCCTCCACCTCCCCACCCCTCTCCACCAAACTAAAAAGTAGAAAATAAATAATAGTTTAAAAAAACTAAAAAACACGCTTTTTATAGAAAAACAAACTAAAAAATAGAAAATAAATTATAATAAATTAGAATTGAGAAAAGAAATATAATTATTATTATTAATATAATTTTATCGTGTAATTGTAATAAAAGCGTGGGGCGCTTCCTAAGATATTATCCCTTCTACTCATTGACACCATGCACCCCACGCTTTTATTAAAATTACATAGAAACTCAAATTAATTTAAAATGAAATTTATTTCTTTTCTCAATTCTAATTTATTATAATTTATTTTCTATTTTTTAGTTTGTTTTTCTATAAAAGCGTGTTTTTTATTTATCATACTAAAATGGGTATAAAACACTTTTCATCCAGTAAACTCAAATAAAGGTCGCGCCCAGTTCAAATCTTAGACCTTATCTAGTCGAAAAACGAGCTGACGATCCATCTGAGAGTAAATGGCCACCGTCATGTATGGTAACCCAAATGGCATCACCGATGCGTGCCGAAGAAGGAAAGATTCCCAAGCTTCTAACCGGAATACAACGAATCTTTTGACAGCTGACTCAAGCACGAAGATGGTAGTCCGTGTTCTTAGCCACCCCAATACGGCTAATTTAATTATTAAAGTTTTCATGTCTCCTACGGTGGTCCTTCTAACGTGGTCTAGGATTTCAAATACGTTCTAATACCTACTAGTACCTACTACATTCTAATATGAAGATTTTAATTTGACAACCCGTGTGACGCAATGGTTACCATGCCGGATCGCTGCGACGAGGCTCCTGTGTTCGATTCCCAGCGAGGCAGAAATTTGAATGATGAGTTTGAATTTCTGTTCTCGGTCTGGGTGTGAATGTCCTTGTCTTGTGTGTTGTTCATGGCAGCCACGACACAGTGAATCTTGAATGTAGGGCTATGAGTGTGAAGCGTTATTTATATTTATCTATTTAAGATTTTAACATACGTTCTTGATCTATCTTACATATCTGTACCTATCCTCATTACCGATAGGTAATAATACATATATTTTATTCAAGGCTCCGATTTACTGCAGCTCATATTTTACCTTTAATGAGGCTGGGTACAGAAAATAATATATATTTATGTTGTTTAATAATATAGGTGCACGCAGTTATAGCGCATGAGGATTTTGCACCATTGAATCACTTGGAGAATGATATAGCCCTCTTGAAATTGAGGAGTCAAGCTACTTACAATGATTATGTTCAGCCTGCTTGCATCTGGTCCGACAAAGCTTATGGCCGTCTACCAAGCAACAGAGATTATGGGACGGTAAGCCATACATCTGTCTTATATTTATGTATCTGAATGAAAATAAAAATATTCGTAACTTTATCAAAGGGAGAACTCTCGCCAGACAAGTTGACGTACCAAGAGACGGCCAAACTGACTGATAAAGTCGGAACTTACCTATGATTATACTAGTATCAATGCAGAAATCTTCGATTGCATGATTCAGGTTGGCATAACGTCATCGTGTGATATGTTGCCACAGACCTACGTCGGCTGAGATGTAAAGTCACCTTTGCTCATGGATATCAGTAACACCAAATGCATTATTAACGCGTTTCTAGCAAAAACTAAAGTGGAAGCTTCTCATTATTTCTGGTCTGTAAAACAAAATATGGTAGATTTTAGATGGAGACTGGTAGTCAGACGTATTATAAAGAATCCTACTTGAGTGGTACTAAACCTTCTAAGTGTAGCAACCTCCGACAATATGGACGCGGTGTTATAATGTGTGACTGCGTTTTTTTTTGGTAAACACAAACATATTATAAGTAATAATATCTATGGTTTTTTACTATATTTTCTTTATTTTTAGGTAGTCGGCTGGGGTATTGATCAAACAGATGAACTATCAACCAAGCTAAGGCAAGCGTATATGCCAAAAGTGTCTAACACGAAATGTATTACAAGAAATCCAACATTTTATGCCAATGTACTTAATAATGATAAAAAATTCTGCGCAGGATGGGCCAATGGTAAATTTAATGCACACACACTTAGAAATAAGATTTTTTGCCAGTTATTATAGTGGCAGCAAAATAATCTTAATTAATATTATATTATTTTTATTTATTTATTGTATTTTATTTATTTATATTAATTACTTTAAGTATTTAGTTGTTGTCTTTAACTGATATACGAGTAATAACGAAATATGTTGAAGGGATATTTAAAAAAAATTGCGTTGCAGGATATCACCATCATAATATCATTCCTGGTTTCATAATGATTAATGAATTTAAAAGGCATTTTACTTTATTTTAAAGGCACGTCGGCCTGTAACGGAGACAGTGGCGGCGGGTTCTTAATATTCGTTCCTGACACAGCTGAAGACAACTCTAATGATGCTATGGGGTCCTGGTACATCAGAGGGATTGTATCCCTTAGTGCTGCCCTCAGAAACAAGGCTCAATGTGATCCAAATCAGTACGTGGTTTTTACTGATGTCGACAAATATAATGGTTGGATCACGAAACATTTAGACAGTTAGCCGTATTATTTTTTAACCGACTTCAAAAAAAGGAGGAGGTTCTCAATTCGACTGTTTTTTATGTTTGTTACCTCGGAACTTTGGACTGGGTGAACCGATTTTGATGATTCTTTTTTTAATAGAAAGCTGGTGCTTGTCGTGTAGTCCCACATTTTGAATGAGATCTGATAATGGCATCCATGTCAAAAGCACATAATAATATAAGTCTTAAATTTGAAGTCAGTTATTTTTTTGTTAAAATTTTAGATTATTAAAATAAGACTGCGATAAGTAGAAGTAGAACTAGAAGTAGATAACCTTTTGATATTTGCTCAAGCGATAGAGCTGCAACGAAATTTAGGTACATGGAAGTTATTTCATACTTATAAAAAGAATGACAATAACAGATAACAGCTTTCTTATTACATTAAACTTATTTTTTAAGTAACACGTTCTTATTTAACATTTTACCAAAATACGCCAAGAGATGGAATAGAGAATTTCAAGAAATTAGCGCCATCTGTCGAATGATGCTAAAAGTATAAACCTAACCAAGTTTAAAATATTGCTTAGTTCGTTATTTAGAAGCCAGGCAGCGCTGAAATGACTTCACTTGCTTATTACAATAAAATTTTACTGAATGTGTGTCATCTATGAGTTCAGTTTTGTACTACTTGAATAAAGAGGCTTAGGTATTATGAAACAGTTTTTTTATTATTAGTATTTTTAACATGTTTGACATAATAAATACGATTGGCAAAGGTTACTCGTATAAGCATGATTGTCAATCAACAATCATTATTAAACGCTTTTATTTCATAATGATTCTGAATTCCAAAATGACAGTGTATTTTTCTTCGTTTACTCGGTTAGTTTTCACGTACCTACGTAGGCTATTTATATTTGTATAATTATATTTGTTAATTAATTATTGTTTGTTAATTATATTTGTTAAGTCTGTTAGGTTGAGTTACTTTTCTAAAATTTGGTTCATTGGTTGCTATTAAATAATGAAAACTAGCCAAATGTAATGCTAGAATTACACGATCTTGTGATTAAAATTTAAGGCTTTTCTACACAGAACTTGGCACCCATTTAGATCTCATTTGTTTTTTTTGAACATGGCTCTCATTTCAGATTTATATTTTTGATGAGATATCATTACTTTTTGTCTTGAAATTATTAGTGATTAATAGATAGATATAACTTTTATTATTTGTAAAATTACGCTATACACTGGAACCGCTAATTCACTAGTATCACTATTATTAGTTAATATATTAATAACTGTTTAAGCTACGTTTATGAAATTTTGAATTTTAAATAATCTAAGCGGTTCTAATAAATGTGCTTAATTTATTGTACATACATTAAATGGGTAATGGGTATAAATTTAATGGGTCTCGAATGATGAAGAGGTCAAAAGTACCTCAAAATAATTCGCGTAATATTACACGTACACATTTTTTCCTTTGTATTCACCCTATTTGGATGCCAAATTTTAACTTTCTAGGTCATCTGGAACTGGGTTAGAGTTTTGATCTATAGGTCAGTCAGTCATAAAAATGACGATTTTTGGACGTTAATATCCAAGTAACTGTTTTTGAGGTGTGTTTATGAAATTTAGAGCACATATGTATTTCGCAAATCTTAATAAATGAGCTAAGTTTGACAGGTTTATGTGGAATATTTTTCGAGTTACGAGGGTGTCAAAAGTGGCTTCAAATGGTTCCTGTTATATTACACATGATGCTGCTCGCGAGTTCTGATAGCTTGAACAGCCATTGTCAAATTAGAAATCTGAAAATACCGTATAATAATTAATATTATCAGATGATCTGAATGTATTACTCCAGTGTTTTCTTACAAACTACGGTATTTTTCACATTTCTGGTAATTTATTTTTAATAAATAATTAAGTTTTGGACTTAAACAAGCTAGAAAAGGAGCACGTATTTTGTTATTCTAGCGGTTTTCAATATAACTCTTTTAAAAAAAATAACATTTTTTTAAATAATATCTCTTATTTAGATTTACAATTAATTGATTGTACGTGTAACCCTGTAAATGACACAAATCACAATCCATCATAATTTGACGGATTGAGAAATCACAATCATTTGATTGTAAGAGTATAACCTTGCCATTAAACATAAATATGTAATATTCAAGGAAGTAGTGATTTCATATTTTGTGATATTTCATCATTCAATCGTGTCTGGATAAAATAAACTGGACATGAGCGAGTTAAACTCGCGTGGTGAGGGTTCCGTACGCTGATTATCTATCTCATTTATTGTTATTTTTTGTTTTATTAATTTCTGTCGCTTTTTTAAGACCATAGATTTATAGTTATTTCTGTAATATTTAAGTAAAGAACCGAACTAGTAGTCCGAACTAGTAGTTTCGGAGATAACATGGGTCAATTTTCAACTCACTATTGTAGAACTATAACAAAAATATATTTGAGATCTTTACTTAAGAACTTTCATTTGACATACCACATAAAACGGTTTGGCCGGCAACGCATCAGTAATGCCTTTGGTGTTGCCGATGTCGATGAGTGACGATAGCCATCAGGTGGATCGTCAGCTCGTTTGCCGGCTATTTCCATAAAAAAAAACACGAATTAGATTTATTCGCCTTTCACGAAATCTATCCAGCGTGGGATTTGCGTTAGTAGTATGCTAACGCTATAACTGCTGCTTAGTAAAGAATCACCACACAAATTCTATACTTAGAAGGGATTTAAGTAACCGTTAGTGACTCTGAGTTGGCGCGTCAGTCGACCTATGGCTTAAAAATGCTAAAAATTAAAGAACGTAGGTACGTAATACCGTCATAATCAACGAATTAGAAAAAGTTGAAAAAGTAAAGCTAAAATTTTTTAACATTTTTTACATCCAGTTCTCAACGAAAAGCAAGTTAAAACATGTTTGAATTTAACATTTAATTTGCACATATATTTTGTGATATCATAATTTCCGAGTGTTTGAAGGTTCAAGTTGCCTGAGTATGTGCTTATACTTACCTAACTAAATAAGTCTAGTATAAGTCTAGATGTACCATTAACGACTAGTAACGTAACTAATAGGGTGGACTTATAAAAACTGCTAATATCGCGACAAAAATAACGTGTGCAATTTTGTTGTTTCATTTGCTATCTTCATCACTAAAATTCCTAATACTTGCATAGTGGTACGCCTGACTTGCCACTTTTAAAATCGATAGAAGCAGTGTCGGAAAGCCAATAATAATGAGGGTTTGGCAATGGGAGTCTCACATACATTGTTATATTGTATCAATGATCAGAACATAATAAAATACAAAAATCAAAGTAAAATTAATTTACACTTTCCTCAATTGCCTCATCTTCAGTATTTTTAACCTCATTTTCCTTTTTAAAATCATACATATTTCAAAACATGTGCCTTTCAGTGGCTTCAAATGAGTAGGAATCAGTTTTTTCGGATTTAGTTTAATGCTCTTTTAATAGGTGTCGTTGTAGTCGATAATCTGTTGCGTAATTTGGTTTTCATAATAATTTATAAATTTGAATTGCATTTTACACAGAACTATCTATGTCTGTGGCATTTTATTACGTAGTGGTTATGGTTATTAAAAAAATATTTGCATAGTGCGATAGGTGGCGCTGACCGCTAATTGGAAAACCTGTGTGGAAAACAGTAAACATTAGGAATGAAATAGAAAACAGGGAAATGAACATAAAAATAGCAAATCTACTGTTAAAATAGTAGGGTTGGTAACACTGATGGGAGATCTCCCGTGAGGCAAGACGACATACCTGTGGAACGGCTGAGCTTCAACTGTTCACTGATCTAATCGGAACGTTATTGCTGTGCACAAAACTTCGATAGCGTGATTCAGGTCAGATTAACGTGTAGTGTGATGTCGCCATACCGGCATATGGTCGTAGCACACATATCAACTCGGAAAGGGATCGTCACCGGATCGCCTCGCCGTCAACCAAGCATCAACCTAACGTAAGCGCGTTACCAATCGACCAGCAGCTCCAAGTTGACTCGGCTACGGCTAGGCGACGCCGCGCTTACGGCTCGAATGACAGCAGTTCGCCGACGCAGCGGTAGCCGCGGCGCGGGGTGTGCACGAGGAAACGGAAAGTCGAAGGATAGCGTACGGTGAGACGTAAGCGCGGGTACGGCAAGTCGTCCACGCACCGTACCGCGGTTCGTGAGCTTGTCTCGAGGCGAGGCGATTACGTTACGATTCCGATAAGTGTGCTTTACAGTAGAGAGTTTCATACAAATAATACTGAAATGCAAGAGTTGATTCCGGGCCAATTTGGCAGTATCAAAAAAATCAAAAATCAAATATCAAAATTATTTAATTGATAAAAACACATTATATTCACAAGTCGCAAGGGCCCAGTAATTGGTTCATCACCTGTATTACAGGTACCCCGCTCATCCACCGAGACAATATACAGTGCTAATGAACAAAATACAAGCATTAACATTTTTGATATTACGCAGTGTGTGTGTGAGTGTGTGTGTGTGTGTGTGTGTGTGTGTTTGTGTGTGTGTGTGTGCATGTGTGAGAGTTACTATGTGCGTTTACAAAATTTTACCTGCTATATTGGAGAGAGATTTACAGATCTAACTATCATTAGATATTGGAAGCTCAAGGTTCTTTAATCGAAGATCAGTATCTCTATTTTACAACAAATAACACTTGATGGCACGCAAATACCTTTTACTGATAAAGTAAAAAATCAAGGGATAATTATATGGACAGTTATCTAACTTGCTGTCCTCAAATCAACGAGGTCAGTAGAAAGTTATTTTCAGCATTGGGTTCCCTTCGTAGACTTCGTAACGTCCTACCAGTTGCGACCAAAATTACGCTTGCTACATATTTACTACTTCCAATCCTTGACTATGCCGATGTTTGCTATCTAGATCTAACTGAGGAGCAATTAAACAAACTTGAACGTCTTCGAAATGTCTGTATACGATTCATATTTGGTGTTCGACAATATGATCATATTTTTGAATTCCGGGCTAAGCTCAAGTGGCTCCTAATTCATCTTCGCCGAAATAGTCATATTCTTTCTGCTTTGTACTGCGCCCTGTTTAACTCCAGACTACTTAAAAGAACGCTTTCAATATAAATATACGTTACATCAAGATCGCTATCTTCGATCTAATGAAAATCTGTCACTCTCTATTCCTTCCTATTCCTCTTCTTTTTATAGTAAGTCATTCACCGCTGTGGCTATGCGTCTGTGAAACTCGCTACCAGTAGCAATCCGACGTGCGTAAAACACTTGATTCTTTCAAGAATCATGTGAAAAATTATTACTTTCGCTTTGCTCTCTTCTTTTCTATTTCCTTCTACCTTCCTATTCTAAATCATTCTTTACTCTTCCTTTTAGTCTCCATAATTAAATACTAGCTGCTGACAGATATTTGTCCTTAATTATGCACCCTACCCTGTTTCTAAATTGTTCACTTTATTGGCTTAATAGGTTGTCTGGAAGAGATTGCTATTTAAGTAATAAGACCGCCTATTGTCCTAGTTCCTGTATAATAAAATGTATTTGGATATAATTTTGGTGTACAATAAAGAAGATTTTGTTGTTTTCTTGTTTGTGTAAATAAAGTATGAAACAAATACTTTTGTCTTGTCAATATATCTTTGGAATACTGCGTCAATTACTGTACTGTTTTTAATCTTGTTGTTGATACAGTGCGACTGCTGCAACTCCACTTTTAACATAAAATGTAAAATGAGCAGCTAGCGCCATCTATCTAGCAATAAAACGAATCTTCTATCTTGTTCCTCGCGCCATCTATGAATACAACTTAGCACTTTTGCCGACGCGCTTTTTCGTTTCATCACAGTACACATATTTATACAGTAACGTGACTCGGCCCGATTCTCGAAAAACTTGCCTACGCGTCGCCGCGCGCTAGGGCTGTCCGCCGACAGTATTTTAATTTTATAAAACGACTTGAGTTTCTTTGTAGTTTTGTATTTATAAATGTTATATTTTCTATTTTAATAAATGCAATTCATTGTGAATAAAAAGGAAATGTTCCATAAAAATCTATGTCGTGTTTTTATTAGTACTGTGAAGGTTCGTAAGCCTTCAGTATTGTATTAGAGACAGAGACTCTTAGGGTATGGTAAGTTCTTCTTGCAGGTTAAGGTAAATAAAAAAGGTACAACTGTCCGATTCTATAAACTTTATACCTATTGCTAAATTAATTTATAACATTGAAATCAAAGTTACAGTAGCAAGTAGCAATAACGTTTTAATGACAAATTAGACGCAAATATTCAAATTACAATTATTACAAATTACAATATTAGGTACAATTATTTCCAGACGAGATTCATAGATTCATCATTATATTCTTTATCACGTCATTCATATTATATTCGTCTATCCGCTCGTTCGCCTGTCGGCAATCGCCACGCAGCGGCCGCTGTTGCCCACGTATCGCACGCGTATTCGGATGTGGGTAGGTATAACGCGCTTTTCGGCCGTTTGTATGAAGAGCGACTACTGTTTATATCTTTACCGTGGTTTCATCAACTTTCAAATCACATCGTGGCTAAAGAAGTTTTCAATTCAAAAAATACAACTGAATCAAGAACATTTTAAAGTCGGCTAAAATGTTTAATTAACTAATAAACACCTGTAATCAAGTACTTAAATAATAATAAAGACGTGTAACAAAATAGAATTTTCCTTAACACGCCAAAAGAAACTTACACCTCAATCGCGTGTGTAACAAATAACAAATTCATAAAGAAAAAGTAAAATGCAAGAGGTAGGTATGGTAGAGAATACATCGTCCTATTACTGCAAATACCGACAATCTGCAAAAAACGCGTTTTGAGAAATCGACAATTGAAAGTTTGAATACTTGTTTATATTTTATGATGTTAAAAAGATGCATTGTATTTTAAAAAAAGCTAAAACCTATGTTATCTTGTTTGCTATTTTATTGCACAATGCATGTAGACTGTGTTTAAAATACATTAAAATAACGTTAAAAAAATATAGTCTGCCATATAACTGTTTTTTCCTGTACAAATATAATCTTGTTTATTTCTTGTCCAAAGGCATCAATATCTAAAAATCAACTTAAAACGAATTTATTACATATATAATTTACCTACAAGCAACAGGACAATTAAAAAAATTTACAAGTTTTCGAGTTATTTTTATTTTATTGAAAATATATACGGTTTTACCTGTACAACATTTCGGGATTCCTTACATATGGTGCTTTAACCCCGCTGAATATGAATGATTTCAGAGGTATTTTTAAATTTATTAGTTTGTATACATACTTTGCGTCAATACTCTTATCCACGGACATATGCTTTAAGTGGAAATTAATACAAATAAAAATATAACTTGTTGCATGATGTTAAAGTAGACTAACCGTTAGTTATTTACTGCACCGCTGTGGCTAAAAGGGCAATAATAGTCAGTTAGTGGTTGATTGAAATGAACGTAGACGTTTTTTACTGTATTATATTTATTTATTTATACAAAACATTACATTAAATTAACTAATCGTCCTCCTCGCTACTGGTTTCAGACGACGCGACATCGGGAACTCGATCCACAATGTCATTTTCACATTTAAGTGCGAGAAACCATCCATGGTATTCTTCCTGGTGTCGGTGGTGGTTCTACGGAATTGGGGTTCGATCTGCTACGATCTTCCCCTTTCTTGTGCTGTATCTCGGGCCAGCTTGAGGAGATGTCGGCTTGTGAAATCTTACTGCGGGAGCCCTGGTGTCGAAGTTTAAATAATCTTCAGATACGTCATAGTTGAAATAAATCCTATGATCGCCCTTCAAAAATTTCATTTTTTTAATTTTCAGCCACAACACTTTGTTGCCGTTGCAATCTTTGGTTTTATTTTTTAATGTAGCTTCAGCTTATAGCTTTAGATCGTAGAACTCATTGAATTTGAATTCTTTTACATTATACGGGGCTTTTTTACCTTTTTATTACCGACTTTGTACATGTCTTTCGACCTGGCACTCTTAAATGAGTACGATCTAAAGCTATTAGCTGAAGCTAAATTAAAAATTAAACCAAGGATTGCAACGGCAACAAAGTGTTGTGGCTGAAAATTAAAAAAATGAAATTTTTGAAGGGCGATCATAGGATTTATTTCAACTATGACGTATCTGAAGATTATTTAAACTTCGACACCAGGGCTCCCGCAGTAAGATTTCACAAGCCGACATCTCCTCAAGCTGGCCCGAGATACAGCACAAGAAAAGGGAAGATCGTAGCAGATCGAACCCCAATTCCGTAGAACCACCACCGACACCAGGAAGAATACCATGGATGGTTTCTCGCACTTAAATGTGAAAATGACATTGTGGATCGAGTTCCCGATGTCGCGGCGTCTGAAACCAGTAGCGAGGAGGACGATTAGTTAATTTAATGTAATGTTTTGTATAAATAAATAAATATAATACAGTAAAAAACGTCTACGTTCATTTCAATCAACCACTAACTGACTATTATTGCCCTTTTAGCCACAGCGGTGCAGTAAATAACTAACGGTTAGTCTACTTTAACATCATGCAACAAGTTATATTTTTATTTGTATTAATTTCCACTTAAAGCATATGTCCGTGGATAAGAGTATGGACGCAAAGTATGTATACAAACTAATAAATTTAAAAATACCCCTGAAATCATTCATATTCAGCGGGGTTAAAGCACCATATGTAAGGAATCCCGAAATGTTATACAGGTAAAACCGTATATCTTTTCAATAAAATAAAAATAACTCGAAAACTTGTAATTTTTTTTAATTGTCCTGTTGCTTGTAGGTAAATTATATAAGTAATAAATTCGTTTTAAGTTGATTTTTAGATATTGATGCCTTTGGACAAGAAATAAACAAGATTGTATTTGTACAGGAAAAAACAGTTATATGGCAGACTATATTTTTTTAACGTTATTTTAATGTATTTTAAACACAGTCTACATGCATTGTGCAATAAAATAGCAAACAAGATAACATAGGTTTTAGCTTTTTTTAAAATACAATGCATCTTTTTAACATCATAAAATATAAACATGTATTCAAACTTTCAATTGTCGATTTCTCAAAACGCGTTTTTTGCAGATTGTCGGTATTTGCAGTAATAGGACGATATCAACGACTTCAGTGCATGAGTGTCAACTGAGTGAAGTTAGCTACTGGGTGAAGCTTGTACGCGCAGATAGCTGGTTCTTCCTGTACGAATTCGCGACATTATTGCATAGATGTTACAGGTAAAACTAGTAAAGGCGCTGTACAATTTTATGGCTGTACTATATTGTAGGTAAATTAATGCAAACCTATTCAGGAAAAACATGGTAAAGGTGCTTTGTATATTTAGCCTGACGTAAAATAAAAAAAATGCAGGTAAACTTGTATGCAAATACCAGATATGTACTCGTAAAACTTTCTTTCAGAACATAAAATTTCTGTTATGTCGTTAAAAGAAATATGCAAAAAACCATAATAGGCTAGTTATAGTTTTTACATGGACATAAAAATATGAATCGTTGCATTATAACACACATTTCAGTTTTTGCTTGTACGTAAATGTTATTAAATTAGTGATATGTTACGTTACGTAAAAGCTATCTTTGTAATGGAGGATCGTAACGGAATATTGGTTTTACCAGTTTGTAGGTATTGAAAAGCTTATTCTTAAGGCCTAAAAAAACGATTTTGACAGAAAGTCACATTGGCGGTATTTGCAGTAATAGGACGACATTGTAGTATAAAACCGCTGACGCGTTTAATTTTCACGTAAGATACCAGCATAAATACGAGAGACTTAACGACAATGCATCAAAACTAGCTGACGTAGTGAACTGGAAAAGGCTGAGTTGATACAAAAGCTGTGACATACGGGAGATAAGTGCGTCCATGCCCGTTGTGACAGTTCTGGACAACAACTTCTGTTTTACCCCTTGGTAGCTATCTGTTGCATATTATTATGGAGAGTCTTAAAAACTTGAAAGGCAACACTAGTAACTCTGCTAAGCAATGCCGTAAGCGAATTTTTATAAGTCTCCTCTGTCCTTTCAAGGTGAATTACCTATGATGAAATAACCCTTCTCACAGGATTTAAATTGTAACATTGACTAGATGGGTTGGCGCGCGTCGGTTATTTCCAATGCCTTGCCATGCATATCTCGAACCGATCGAGCCGAAATAAAAACCGGCAGAGATTGTGAAAGTAGACGAAAAACGTAGCGTTTTCCATAGCAATCCGAACCTGTATTTTCCGTCGATGTACTGTTAATATTAAATGGAGTGAGTTTAGTGCACAAGCAAAGCATTGTGATTCACTGGCTTCATTGCATTGCGAGTGTCGCAAGCAAAACTCGATGCCGCTTCGAATTTAAGACAATATTTTAGATTCAGTCAACTGTTGTGCGCACTTGGAATAATCTTCTCTTTGATGTCATGTTACCCTAGTACCTGATAGTCCTAAAGTCAACTGCTGTGCCTATTTGGAATAACCATCTCCTCTTTAATTTCATGTAACCTTAGTACTTGGTTCTAAAAGATTGATGATGCCATCCTGTGCGGTAATAAGGGGTTCCAGGTTCGATTCCTTGCCAGCACACATGACGATAGATAAAATTTTTGTTCTCGGGTGGGTGGGTATTTTGTTGTCCATGCCACAACACAGGAAATCCTAGTGCGGGGATATGAGTAGTGTAAGCGTTTTGATGACCCAAAAGGGACGAATAAATTATAATAGTTATGTTACATAGGACGTACATTTGGACGTATTAAATATTTTTGTGAAACCACTCTTCCGCGGGCGAAGCTGCTGGCGGACATTATGCACAATTTGCACTAAAAGAGTGCAACACGTCTAGACTTTTAATCAAATCAAACAATCATAGCTGTCCAACGCTCAAATGATACGCAATTTAATCCCAGCATTGTCTTTTATTACCAAAAGCTAAGACTTAAGAATGAGTTCTTTTATGTGTGCTTAAAATTATCATTGTAAGAAGAAGTAACTAGGTGCAGCAGACGTGAATGGAATGAAATTCCATTTACTTTAAGGACTCGTAAATCTACATCACGGATACCAAGTAAAATTTTTATAATCTATACTAATATTATAAAGAGGAAAGATTTAATTGTTTGTTTGCATTTAATAGGCTCCGAAACTACCGAACCGATTTGAAAAATTCTTTCAGTGTTGGGAGGCTACACTATCCCCGGGTGACATAGTCTATATTATATTTTTTTACTATTTTTTCCGAAGCGAAGCTAGGGCGATTTCCTAGTGTATTATAAGTATAACCTACCTATGTACGTATACCTATCATATGCACAGCCGTGCATTATACCTACAGATTTTATTAAAAAGAAAAGGATGTGCGAAACTTCATCCAGCATTGTTAGTATCCATCCATCGCCCCTTGAACTCGCTCCCCTAACTTGCGCCATTCTGACCGGACCGGACTGGGGATGCCCGATGTCTTCTTCAGGTCGTCAATCCTCCTGATCGGGATCTATAATGTTTTTATGGTGGTACAAAGGAAAGTGTGTTAGGTAGAGCATAATCTAACATTTTAACAAAAAATTAACCGACTTCAAATGAAGTACATTGTACTTTTGACATGGATACCATTGTCAGATCTCGCTCAAATTTATGTGGGACCACACGACAAGCACCAGCTTTTGATTAAAAAAAGAATCATCCAAATCGGCTCACCCAGTCCAAAGTTCTGATGTAACAAACATAAAAAAATACAGTCGAATTGAGAACCTCCTCCTTTTTTTGAAGTTGGTTAAAAAACACCAACAACATTGTCATCTATCTACTGCTTTCTCGGCTGAAGATCGATTCTCAGGGAAACATTTCTGTGACCGATGTGGCCTATGACATTCTGTAATACAATATCATGTAAAGCGTAGGGTTCGAGTAGATCTAGAGACTATTCCACACCATCAGTCAACAGTTTCATCACGTACGTCACACATGAATCCTGTATCTCGAATATCATCGAATTGTCTTGTCTGGCGTAGGTATAAATGTGATGTTATGTTTGTGAGGATTTTTGAAGGGAAATTTTTTACGCGCATTGGGCATTTTCGAGATGGGAAAAAAACATTCAACCCGTGACACCGTTATCGACACCGTCCTGACACCTATCGCATTTTTCGAACGATGTTTCTCTCAATTTAATTTTAACAATTTTAATGGTACTTTTTTGAAGTACTATATTTCTTTGTAGGTTTTTGTTGATAAATATTTTATAGTTCCCTTTACTCTAAATGGAAACCTAGAAACCGCTACGTGTCACCGTAATCCAAGATAATTGGCTGCTCGGTCAATTGACGCTGTACATTGGGGTCAGTGGAAAATTCTAAAAAATATTCAGTGTTACAACTTTTTAAAACAAGGTTTTATTCAATTTAAAAAAGTCGCTGGACTGTGGACGAATCATCGAAATTTATGGTTTTTAAAATAATTTACTAGTTAATACAAAAAAAAAATTGGAGTAAAATATCTTCATCGAATAGCATTGATAAATGATTTCTCAATCACGGGGGCCAGAAATCGAATCCTGCACACACCTCTAATCTTCAAAAATTTATGTGTAATTCAATGAGAGAAAATGTAATTATTATACGGATCATCCGTTTCATTTTCCACCTAAATACATCTTGAACCATAAAACAAAAAAAATTAAACGCCACACAGTTTTATTTTGGCCAATTGGGGTTTGAACATTTTTGTATGGAACTTCGCATACCTACAAGTCCACCATTTTGAATAAAAACTCAATTGCCCACTGATGAAACATTAACATAATATTACGAGTATTATTTCAATCGACGGAATCATTACGATCAAAAAGTACTTAGTGGTGGAATGTCGTAATTGATATACTTTCTGAGACATTTGAGTTCAAACCCGTTAATTAATAATTATTTTTAATTTTGAAATGTGTGCTGTTACATATTTCTTCTGAATAATAACATTTTACGGCTAACATCTAAATATTGTTCGTTCTTCCTCATTCTTCATTGGTACAACAGACCATTTTTACGCAAAGATTAATTTCCTTAACCCATTGTTTCGTTTTAACTCATTTTTATGCGTGAAAATCTCATTTTCACTTTAAATATAATGGAAGGTGAAGGTATAATTTTTTAAGGCACGGTGTTAATCATTTTATGGTCCCGGTAGATTTACAAATTCTTCTTTCTCGACTTATCTTACCGGAAGAGAATTTTTAAAATATACAACTAAGATGGTACCTTTTAGATATTTATTTTAAACATTATGATTGATTACCCAAGCGATTAGGTCGCCTTTTGTATACTAAACCCAGTTAATCACTGTATATATTATTTTAACATCTGGTGTACAAATAATAGTACACTAGGATAGGGTGCGTAATGTGGTCTATTATTGCACGAGTGTAAAGTTAACGCCCAAGCAAAACGAGGCTGATAAAAGCCGTGCAATTATACTACTTACCTCACGAGTACCGCATATTATTATTATTTTATAGCATAATAATTATGAAACTTAATATTCACGTTTTTTGTGATCAAAGTAGACCTTTTTTACACCTTCCGAAAATTTGTGCCTTAATTATTTGTCTATTATTGCACACCGTAAGGTTAACATCCGTAGCAATGATGCTAAATGGCGTACATTCATAGGAAACTCAAATTCAGAATTTTCAGATCGTGTAAAAAAGGGCTAGTTTACGCACGGTTAAGCGTGACCTAAGTGCACGAATAGGTCACAAAATAAATAATATTTTATACTTTTATTAATGTAGTTAAGTACATCATCGCGTTATTTCCTGTGTCGGAGAGTGGAAAAATCCTGAGAATATCATTAATCAAACTTATTTCCATGATTTGTATTCCAAGCGGCATTGCCAATACTTATAAAATTACTTTCTTTATTTCACAAAAGAAAACATATTCGAGCCATTCAAATTTCCAATTCCCCAAACAGCTATAAATCAGCCATCTGGATTTTATAATCTGGGAATATTTCTATAGCCGCGGGAATTTAGCGGATTGGCGAAAAATTGCAAAGTTATCGAGCCTGAAGCTGATAATTGACATGTTGCAGTATTTCTTGTTTTGACTTTTTACTTTTTAAGCGACCGGTTTTTGGTTCTTTATTGGTGTCATTTTTGGTGAACATCGTGATAACGAAATATCTGTTCTGAGATATTGATTCTACGTTTCTGTTTATAAAACTACTCACTTCAAAGAATTTCTATCTATCCATCAATCTTTCAGCCTTTGCAAGTCCACTACTGGGTATAGGTCGCCTCTATATTGCGCTACTCTGACTGGGCCTAAGTCTCTATCTCTATCTCATCTAGTCAATGGCCGTCTTCTGTTCCTTTTTTTGAGACATGGTTTCCTTTCTTGTGTTTTCAGTGATTTCAGTATAAAATATAAAATGCGTTTCCCATTTCATTAATCAACATCAATCTCATTAAAAATACTATGAAATGACCAAACTTTGTTATGGAGAACCATTAATATCACGACCAATTTAACTTTTAAAACGCTTATTTCTAGGGTGATAAGTACCAAAATGTGTTAACTCACATGCCATCATGAGCTGATGAGTAGAAGCCTGAGCGCTTACAATCAAATTGCCTATTATCCGCTAATCGTACGGTGATCCATCAAAGTCAGCTTTACCACGACGCTCTCAAGGTAAGGTCATTGTTTGGTTTCGAATAATACATTGTAGCACTGTAAACTAAACTTTAGCACCTTCTGTTAAGGCTGATGACAACATATTAAAGTTTCAAGATGATGTCTAGAAAACAGATGTATATACATTTGTTTATGAACTCGTACTCAAAAGCGACGTTTTCAGTTAGAAAAGGAATTTAGGAAATGAATGTGAAAGGTCTTTTTGGTTTTGCACTTTGTTGTGATAAACTCAAAAGTGATGATGTAATATTAAATGATAGCCAGATAGATGCTCAACTACCATGCATTATATCTAAATACATTTTCTATTCGTTTACCAATTACAAACGAAAAGGGTCAAACTTATAAATTCATCAAAAGTGCATTCATGCTTGAGGTAACTTTTTTAAGAGTCATAATAAGTCGTTCCATTCAAGTAAATTCTTTAGAGGAACTAGTAATAAAATTACCCGGAAACTACAAAGCGTTGATCTTTGAGAAAAGACAATAATCGTTTTAATCGATCCAGAGATTCATAATTTTTTACAATATTGAAGAAAATATGAAGAGAAATTGCCAATAATGTTTTATCGTAGACGGCTTGAATTGAAGATTTTGAATTGTGAATTATATTATAGTTTTAAAAGACTTTTCAGTCTTCTATATTCTGTACTCCTTTCTCAATTGTTACAATAAATCAGTTAAGATATTTGAATTGGTTTTCAAAAAAATTCTACAAAATCACCTTCTTTTGATAAATTCATCATAAGACTCATAAACAGCATATAATTTTGAATTTGAAGATGCTTGCAAAATTCAAATCCAGGCATCCATGAATTGGAAAAAAAACATTAAAACTTGAGCTGTCCTTGCTATTTTAATAGTGTGTCACTTAAATCTCATTCAATTCACGCTAGAACATCATAATTATCATTCACCTCAAAACTCAACACTATATTAAAATCACCTAAAGCTTTCGTTCAGTCTCAGAAGCAGCCTTCTTGAACTGTAAGTGAAAGAAAAGAAGATAAAACACGATTTAAGAACACGTTCCAAAGCGATTTTGAATCAATCAACTGTGAACTACGGAACCTCAAAAACAATGTTCTTGAGACGTGGAATAAAACCATTCGCATTTCAATCGAATACGGTAAGGTTTTGGAACGATGTTAAAACAAAAAGCTGGCCATGCACGATCAAATTTAGTTTGAAACAGACTTGATGCGGTGTCCAGTTTACATGAGCAGTCTTCTATACATAGATGGCCATACACCGTCAAGATTACTAGATGCCGCATCAAGTTCGCTGCAAACTTGAAAAGTAAACTTGATTGTGTATAGAAGCAAGTGCAATATAAATTTATAAAAACACATACTTATTAACACACACACACACACACACACACACACACACACACACACACACACAAACATACACACACACACACACACACAATATGACAATCGAGTTCATTTCTATAAATTAAGTTGTATTAGTATAATTTATTATTATAAGTTGTATGTTGATTTTTGTTTGTCAGTGGGATATTGTTTTGTAATATGTATTGCCCTCAATCATCCGAACTGCACAATTTGAGGGTCACTCTGAAAACCAGCGGCCGTGGTTTTTCCGCGACCATAATGCTGAGAGTGACCCCTTTTCACCTTATATTTAAGTATTATATTGTTCGCTTGTTTATTTATATTGTTTATAAGGTGAAATAAACATTTCTTTCTTCTTCTTCTTCTTCTTTCTATAGCCTGCATAATAGAAATGCTTGCTAAATATTTAGGGTGTAAGTTGCTCCATCATATTATCTTTGTATTTAATCTCAAACGCATAATATTATATTAAATTTATAATATCGTACAATTCGTTTTTCTTTAATTTAAATTCTAATTAAATTTTAATATTGATTCCTGTAATTTGATTGATTTTACTGTTATTTTTAACGACTAAAAGTCTCATATTGTTGCATTATTACCAAGTCGTTTACACCTGTAAATGAAGTAACACTATTTTAATGCTGTATTGTTTTGTATTATATTAATATTATTATACTATTATTGTCACAGTGCTTACATTTTTGGTATAATTTATACAAATAAAAATAAATCCGAATGTCTTATGAACGTCTTCAAGTTTCTTTTCGAAGCGTAGCCTCCAGATGTAGATATAAGCTTCTTGGGGTGCAGAGAGCAAAATTACGTTATCTTATACCTGTGATAGAGGGAGCTACTTACACCCTAAATATGTATTAAGCAAGCTATTAGCTTGATATTGAGCTTATAAAGTTGTTGAGGTAGATACTATATTACTGTTTCTATGAAACTTGGGCTCACGCAACAATACCATTTTATTGTTGAAATAGAAATAAGAAAATACTTTTTCTTCCAAGATTCTCACTAATAAAACTAGAATGAGCTAAGGCAGTGGTGTTCAAACTATAAATTTTAGTGACGAAAGTAGATAACTATTACATTATATTGTATCCAGTAGAAGTTTGCATCTAGTTCCACGCTAGTTAGAAATTAACTCTGTTTAATACGTTGTTGCGGGTAGCATCGACATGGAATTAATTTGAATTTTATAAAGCAAATTTGAAATCATATTTTAATAAAATAAGTTTTTTTTATTAATTGTTAATGAGGACCCGAATCTGTTTCCACCACGCCACACTAGGTGTGAGTGAAGACTCGTACGGTGGTAAAATTGTACTCATTGTGTGAGAACCAATTCCTCCCTAAAGCCTAATTTCGTAGGAAAACCCGAAATAATAAATAATATTTTAATTATCTAACATTTTAACAAAACAATAACCGACTTCAAATGAAGTACATTGTACTTTTGACATGGATACCATTGTCAGATCTCGCTCAAATTTATGTGGGACTACACGACAAGCATTAGCTTTCGATTAAAACAAAAATCATCCAAATCGGTTCACCCAGTCCAAAGTTCTGAGGTAACAAACATAAAAAAAATACAGTCGAATTGAGAACCTCCTCCTTTTTTTGAAGTCGGTTAAAAAGTGCTTTTTAAGATATTATCGAAATGATAATCCTTCTAGTTACTCATTGACACCAAAAGTTTATATGTTGCAGCATTAAAAGTTTATATGTTGCAGAACAGTGTCTGCCAGGTCAGCTAATATATTACACTTTCACGCAAAAACTACTGAACGAATTTTCACAAACTTTAGCACGCAGGTAGACCATAATGTAGTTTAAGATATAGAATACATATTATCCCAGAAAACCCGAGCAAAGTCGCGGGCAGAGCTAGTATAGTATAGTTAGTATAGTTTGAGAAACTTCAGATTGTCGTACTGGTAGTTCGTATCACGCTACACGCAGGATCCTTCAAATCTAGTAGGGAAGTAAATTAAATAGGTAGTTACTACATCACGTTAATACTAAACTAATCGTGCTACAAATAATGTTTACAAGGAAACTCAATAATATTTGGTGAAAGAGTAAAAGTTCTTCATAGTTTTCTCAAAGGTGTGTGAAGTCTGCGAATCTGCACTTGGCCAGCGTGGTTGATATGATTTCTATAGTTCCGAACGAAAAAAGAAAAACGGAAGCCTAATGGTGAATGCACCCAACACACACCACACACCACCACACCACCACATTTATCGGCATCGTAAGCGTATGTCATCCGCATCGGGATCTCATATGATTTCATACAAATGCGATGCTGACAGCGCTTACGATGCCGATAAATGTGGTGGTGTGGTGGTGTGTGGTGTGTGTTGGGTGGCGTTCACTGTAATAGGATCACTCGTGTGCCTGGGCGATCGCCCTTCACAGCCAATTTTCTCCGCGACCAAATGAGTTAAAATTTGATACTTATTTGCTTTTTTGTGACCCAAAGACTAAACTAGTTTAAAAAGAACAAAATATGAATTTTGAAAAAAAAAATTACCGAAATCATGGCATGTCAAATGAAAGGGCTTTCCTAAAAGGATCTCAAATATATTTTTCTACAACGGATGGTTTTAAAATAAATAAAAAAAAACAATAATAATTAAAAAAGAAATAAAAAAAACAACTGCGTAAAAAACTACAAAGAAAAAAATAAGCAAAATAGTTTAAAAGTTGTTAAAAGTAATACTGAATAACTACAATATAGAAAGATTAACAGTCGGGACCCATTCTTCAACCAATCAAATCTTGTTTGGTTTCTTCCAAGCAGGCCTGTAAAATTTAAATGAGTCCCGACTATTAAAATTATCAAAATTTTTAATATTAAATTAAAAAACGTCCTGAGAATTCTAAAATCCGGCCACAATTCTGTTGTGACTTCAACCCATTAATGGCTCACTACTAAGCACGGGTCTTTCCCCTTGAAGAGGTCCAGAGCATTTTCCACTACGCTACAGTACTCCAGTGCGGATTGGTGGAGGGGTTAGTGACCAATCTAAGTGTCGGAAGTTTTCATGCCACCCGAAGGCCTCCAACGTGGTTTAACGACTGTTATTGCGGTTACAATCAAAATCCACGGCTTTATGAGCCCTCCGAAGCTATGAATGCTTCGGAATCCTATTAGAAGCCTATAAATCGAATTCACTAATTAGTGAATTTTTAATTACAGGTATTAATATAACTGGCGGTTATTAAATTGATGATTGAAAAATTAATGATTTTCTGCTTGATTATCCAAATATATTTTTTTATTATATTTTAATTAATTTCTTATCAGCGACGGTAGAGATTTTTATTAATTGAATAAGATTAGCGTAAAACTTGTGAATAATTTAGACTTTCGCTATTGGTAAGATTGTGAAAAAATTGTGATTGTGTCAAATGTATGCAAGGTACCTTCTTTTTCTCTTTAATTTAGATAGAAAGCGCTGTAGTTTTTTTTTAATATTGCTCAACAATTTGACCATTCAGTTTAATATGTATTCGTATAATAACAGTTACTTTTATTAAATAGGTAGTTTAAATAACTACAGCAAACTGCAGATCCTTGCGAAATTATCCAATTAGTTTA
Source organism: Thymelicus lineola (assembly GCA_963932265.1). Lineage (NCBI taxonomy): Eukaryota > Metazoa > Arthropoda > Insecta > Lepidoptera > Hesperiidae > Thymelicus > Thymelicus lineola. The sequence goes on along the minus strand of OZ010704.1, from coordinate 2,403,221 downwards.
ACTGTGTCTTAATAAAACTCAACCAACAAAATTTCATAATCCCCTTCAACGGTATAATATAAACAGTATAATAAAGAATGGGACAAAAATTTGCTTAAAACAATAACATTTTGGAGGTTTATTCCTCTGGCCATATTTCAAAGAAACGTTCAACGTTTGTATTAAAATTAAAAATTCAAATGAGCGCCATTTTGCACTGTTTGCCGCGTAAATATTTCAAGATGGCGGATCATTTTAACGGTCGCAAAGTACGTAAAGGGCTGTGTTGAAATGTGAATTATATTTTGTGAGGAATGTAGGTACTAGTGTAAACCATTTTTTGCAACTCCTCGTTTACCCCTGCCCAATAAATTTTAACAATATAAATCCTATTATTGATGGGTTTCATTATTTATTACTCGTTCTTTTCCAGACTACAGATTAGTAACAGAGTTATGTGAACTAGATTTATAAGGGTCTGGCTTTAGTCGACAGTCGACTTTAGTTCTTTACTGTTTGCGTCAAGCACGAGTCGGCGATAGATTTTTATTGATAAAAACCTTCATCTTTTGTGTTTCTTACTGGAACCATGAATAGTAAAGACACGTCTATCGATTTACATAACTTCAGGCAAGTTCGGTAGTCGGACGACTTTTATTGGCAATTTCTTCAAAGTTTTCGTACTCTTAAAGTTAAGATTTTTTATGTAAATAGCCGATAAAGAACTCGACTTGGCGGGGGCATTCTCGTGCCCCCAGATACGTTGAGCTACTATTATGATTAATAGTCATGAAAATGAGTAACAATAACCGATATTATTGACGGTATTAATTATATACCTATCATAAGTTCGAAAAATATTTGACCGAATTCCATTTCACCTAAAACTTTTCAATTATGTATAATTATTTATTATTGTTACGTTTTTCACATCATCGAAGTCACGTCTGCCACTGTATCAGTTAACCTGTACGTTAGAATATTAGTTCATCTATTGTCAAATCGAGTTTTTTCGTTACTCCGACCGACGTTTCATTTGGTGAAAAACTTTTTACCGAAGTTACACTTGTCGGTTTTGTAGCGATTCGTTTTTGAATGTTATGTAACGATTTGTTTTTTAAATTTTGTAGCACAACTTTTTATGACACTATATTAATTTAATATCGAAAATGCTACCAAATAACCGAATATATATGATGTCATTGTGATGTGACCAGATATTTGTGACCAAATAATATTTCGTAAAATGTTGTTTCAGTGTCGTGAAAATATGGCAAATAAATCATTTGGCAAATGAAAAAAAAAATCAAAAGAGGCTTCGGCCAATAGCAAAGTTATTTTGTAAATCGGTTAAACATATTTTGGTAATGGTGGCCATACACGATCAAGTGTACTTGTCGTGTTTGCAGCGGACTTGACGTGGCATCTAGTATACTTGATCGTGTATGGCCACGGTATAGCTATCTCATGCACACTGGATACCGTGTCAAATCAAACTGCAAACTTGACAAGTACACTTGATCTTGTATGGCCTGTATGTATATATAGCACAGGGCTCTGTGGAGGTATTCATTCGTATGTTCAGATCATCACTACAAACTACTATGTAGTATGAACATGGATCTCTCTCTGTGGGCGTAGTTATATGTCAGGACTGCCAGGATACTAAATAAAACACACAATTCGACAGGAGCAAGGATACTGTTCCTTTATTGCCTGATAACACCCGATTTTATCAATTCAACGTTATTTAGTTTTTACTTTGATTCGCGATACTCTCAATCTGTCTGCCATCTTGACAGCTCCCTTTTTCTTAATTTCAAAGACTATTACGAACATATTTTAGACTGCAACGATATATTATGTCAAATAATGCATGATTATAGCAAAAAAGACGTCAGTCATAAGTTTTCGGTAGAATGAAATTCAAATAATGTAATGCTTACTACAATACACCAGTGAAAATCGCATTCAAATCGTTTCGGTCGATTCTGAGATTAGCCGAAATTAACGCACAGACAAACAGTCCAATCGCCAAAAATCAGTAAGAACTTAAAACGTTGGTTCTTCTGACGTCAAAACAAGTACCAACTACTAATATCGTCCATTTTCTTCTATTTTCTTGTTCAAAGTTGAAGACAGAGTATAAATTGTTAGCTTTGAGGATGTTTTATTGAAGGTGAGTCTCGCTTTGTTAAAAGTTACAGTTGTTGGGACGGATATCAACTGGAACTTTATTCTGAAGAAGTTTTAACATTTTATAACTACAGGTTCCGTGCTAGGGACTTTTCATGTCGATATTTATTCACAATGCTTGGGTATACTCCGTTTTTTCAGACGATACTTAGGTATATGATAAACATAGTTATAACTCTTTTTCTATCTATATAAGATATATAAAAGGCAAAAGTGATTGACTGATGTATCAACGCACAGGCCACACCCTTAGGGCTAGAAACTTAAAATTTCACACACGTATTCCTCTTATAACCTGGGCATCCACTACGGAAGGATTTTTCAAAATTCAACCCCCAAGGGGGTGAAATAGAGGATACATGTGATAAGCATAATTTCCGCGTGCGAAGCTGCGGGCAACAGCTAATTTATTTACATTACTTTAAAAAAAATAACAATATAATAGTAAACATAAATAAGCATTGAATGATAACTTATTTTTAAATTATTTTCATTTTATATCTGGCTTATTATATAATATAATAAAAGCAATAAAATAGTACTAAATTAAAAATACAAAATAACAATAAAAGGTCAATGTGTTTGTTTGCTAAATAGGACTTGTCTAAAAAACTATACTAAGAAGTAATTATTTTTCGAATGGACACTTGCATCAGTTCCTATTTGCTCCACGCGATTAGAGGGACGAGCTTGAAAGCCTCAGCTAAGAACACAATTTTTGGGACTAACTCACCCTTGAGAAGTAGGGGTTGCGAGCATCTCAAGGGGTGTCCTTTGGGGTTCCAATCTCGGCTCAGGACACCATCTGAGACCATACGCGAAAGGTCAATTAGGCATAATGTCAAACTGTCAAAATCTGAAATACCAAATTGTCAGTGATCAAATAGAGAGAAGTCAATAGGGCATTATTATGTAATGAAGGCCGTATACGCTCATGTGTACTTGTCAAGTCTGCAGTTTGACTTAGGTAGATAGCTATACCGTGGCATCCCACGAAGAGGCTGAGATTTTAGTGGGTATTTACGTGAGCCCTACATACCCAACTCACACTCAACGGAGTGGGACACGTTTCTAAGCGGGAGATAAGAAAAAAAAAAGAAAATGTGTGCAATTCACACGTGGTAGAAGTGAAACTTTCCAAAATTTTGGTTTCAAGATAATGAGATGAAAAAGCAATAAATCGAAGCGCCACCTATGAATACAACTTAGCACTTTTTAAAAATCTATCTAGCAATAAAACGAATGTTCTATCTTATTCCTCGCGCCATCTATGAATACAACTTAGCATTTTTACTGTCTGTATAATCGGTTGGTCGATCGACAGAATGAAAGAATGAAATTCTTATTTTTTGTTGATAAATTCTTTGAAAATATTTAAAAGAGCATTTGAAAGTATTTAAAAACAGTATAAAAATAAAACTAAAAAAAAATAAAACTAAAAAAAAGAAATATTGTGAGACGCGAACCTGCGCATCAGGTATTGTGTATCTACGTCCTGACCATTGAGCTACGGAGGAGTTAAATTGAAAGTCGAAATTAGCGGTTATATTATCTTACCTGTCGTTGCATCCGGTTTCAAATCACTAACGATTCTAAAGAAGTTTCACTTCAATAAATAGCTATACTATGGCCATACACGATCAACTACACTAGATGCCACGTCAAGTCCGCTTGACGCTTGATCAAGTACACTTGATCGTATATTACCTAGTGGAGAATCTGTGATCCCACCTTAATTAGTTGTTCAGGGATGCATAACTGCAATTCAGTGGAAATATTTAAATCTCACCGTTAAATATTATAGAAAATCTGCTGCAGCTCCATGCTCTTATATTAAATGAAATCATGTAGACACATACATAATAATAACATAATCTACCTCAAATATGCGCATTAGTTATTTATACATTCAAATCTTCTCCCACTCATAAATCATTTCTAACTTATACCAGAGGCCGGAAAATTAATTTGTATGTTAATATTGCAGATCTTATTTACTTTAGAAATGGCCTTACTTTATTTTTCGATGACCTTGAAGTTGATATTATCTGCCTATGAAGTGGGTTTTTGGTTTGATCCCAGTGGGTGTAAAATGATTACCAACACAGTGCAATGCCATTTACCGTCAGGTGGAATTGAAAAATATTTTGTAATAGATCCTAAATATACGTTGGGTTGACTTTAGAACTTCTTAATATCCTTCGATGAATTAAACCTATTAATAGGCCATAGGTCTTGCTCGCTTTTATTACTTTTTAAACCAATGTTACCTAAATAAATCTTAAATAAAGAACAAAAGCACAGACAAAAATTATAAAAATAAATAAATAATTCTAGAGCCATCGCTTATAGACTAGCTGACCTGGCAGAGTTCTACAATAAAATTACTTTAAATACTTCAACCGACTGACTTATAAAAATGTTGTAAAGCATGACGAAATTTCCTTATTAGGTAATTATAGACAAATGTTCTAGGCGTACTTACTTACTGCTCGTTACATATCGTATCATCGAGAATAAGTATACGTAACGATATTTAAAAATAATTAATTAACTAATTATTAATTAATTAATTGATTTAATTTAATTAATTAATTTAATTAATTTAATTAATTAATTAATTTATTTATTTATTTCATTGACAATAAAGAAAGTAACATATGAATAGGGTGTAAACATAAACTCTTTTGAGTTTTACCGTACACCCTGCGCCGTCGATATACATACATTAATAAGATTAAATATTCACAATATATAAATTAACATTACGTGCTACATATTTCAATAAAAAGAAACAATCTTAGTATAATATCATTGGATTAAGTGTTAAGTAATCTTTGACATTTCTATTTATTGTTAATTCTATGGTCGACGATAAGGTTAGATGACTATGGATGCAACATGACGAGCCTTGCATACCGAATGACATAATAATAGACGGCAAAGTCCTCCGCGTATCACGGGATGGTTTTGTCATAACTATTTTTCAAGTTTAATCATATTTTGTTTGCGCGAAAATATGTTAATATATTCTAACATGACGATAAGCTATATCAAAATGTTCTAATTGATGGAGGAGTTAGGAAGGATTTTTAATTGAAAATCTTAATTATACAAGAAAATATTTTATGACGTGATAACGTCTATTAAAACGATGCCGGCTGCACGCACGATAAAGCATGACTCATCTTTCGCGTTACGCGAGCGAGCGAACAATGGAGAAAGCGCCATCTATGAACAAAACTATAAACATAATTAAGTCAGAAAGGAACTTGCTGAAAAAATAGTTTACATGATTTTAGACTTAACTCATCGCGGACTGAATACATTTTAAGTATAATTTGGGTACCGACGTGGAATCCAGTGGTTAGTTTATGTAAATCTCGAAAAGTGTCGAGTGTTGTGCGGCAAGATGTAATCAGTGTAGTGTGTCGTGATATGGTTCACAAAGCTCAAAAACGATGGAGACGTAAGGTAGACAGACTGATGTATTAGTGTCAAACGTCATCCGACATCCAGCATCCGGTTCTTGACATCCGTCATCCGTCAAAGACTAATATCAACGTCGTTTGTCAACCTGTCAAGAGTTTCTCCGCGCCACCGCAGTCTAGCCGTGACCACGATCCCTGTAACGGGGTCGAAATATCGGCGTATAATATAAAATATATATATCGTGAGTACCCGTATTATACTTAAAAATAGTTTAGTTCAGGAGTCCTAGATGGCGTTGTAGTATAAAGATAAAAGTTTCTAATTAAAAGTTAATTTCCAGAGATAATATTATATTCGAGCACTACTTCATCAATGTTTTGTCATGACGTTGTCATGTTAAACTACCGTCCGTAAACCGACTTTACAGACAACCATTTTTTTACGTTAAAGTTATATTATTCAAAATATTTATAGTATAGGTAAGGGTAATAACAAAAAAGTAGAGATAAAATTTATCACTGTTTGCTACAAAATGTTTACTAAAATAGAAAAAAATTAAAATCTAAAAGATAATTATGTTTACAGCAAAAGTTATGTAACTAATGCATATTAATGAAACGTGTTATCTTATCTGTATGCAAGTGGCGGAAAAAGTTTAATTTACTTTAAAATTTTAAATATAATCCTCTAGTAGTCTAGTATAAAATTAGTTGTTTTACTTACTCAGCAATTCAGACCACGTTTTACACTGAAAGAAAAAACTGGTGAATACCTTATTCCATTCGAATATCGCATGAACTATCATATTATTTGGTAGAAAGGTCAAAACTTTCCATTTCCTCTGATGCTATTTCCAATATCAGCAATAGCTAGCAATATGGAGGTCATTATAAGGATATGCGTGTTCAGATGTGACCGGGTAATACGTATAGGAAGTGTTCAGATTAACTGAGTATAAGGTATAAATATAACGCATGAACAATGCGCACGATTGGTTTGATAATAATTTTATTTGCAAATAATATACTATTAAGAAGAACGCTGGACAAGGAGGTGGAGCCTAGCAGTATGTCATCGTGACCTACGTGACATATATCGACGGTGGAAAGGCATAATGTATTAACCGCCATTTTAGGCGATATCGAGTTATATACATCGTTGGAATCGGGAGAATTTTCTCTTTCGAATGGTCCTAGTTTCAGCTCGATCTGAAGACTTTTATGGTCGTTAATACCCCAGTGTTTTTGAAGTTTTTCATATTTTTTTGTGTTTTAACTCCACAGTAAATAGTGGATTTTGTCATTAAAACACATCTCAACTAAAAAATTTACCTTATGTTACTTTGCCTTGCTTGACTTTAACTAAATTTAAATGTTAAAACAATTTACCAAATTATAATATTATCATTTTTGTAATTGATACATTATACCCAACTTGATTTTTCTTCATCGATAGAATTAAAACATTTTACTCCGATTTTAAATGTTAGTCATTGTAAGTTAATACATTTTACTGTATTCTAAAATGCTATTGTTTCCAAGATAATACATTTTACCTATCCAAAATAAGGTAACATTATGCGTTGAGTCGTTTTACTGTTCTTTCTAGAACCTATTTTAATACAATAAAACAAATTTACCTGTTTTTTTCACAAATAACATGTGCATTTAAACTGACTGTACTAGTTTCATTTTTGGCATTAAACTACTTTACAATTTTTTATTGCATACAAAAATTTATGGTTAAACCATACAAATTAAAACAAATTGCGAGTAAGTCAGATGGTAATATTTAAGTACGGGCTGATGCGCAGGCGCTTCAATCACCCTTCTTGTGTCGGAGAGGATGGTTACGCGCACTTCGTGCCGTTGTCAAACCTCGCGATTCACCATTATTTAAGTATTTTAGATAAGTTATTGTTTAGCGCCAGGGCTCAAGTGTTCGCCAAGGATCTATCTACTGGGTTAGATCAGCTTACGAGGTTGAAGACCGAGTTCGGCACTGAAGTACGAAACTGAGAGATACTACGGACGGTTGTATGCCTCCTCTCAAGCTCCATCTCCTCGCGAGGAGAGCGACAAGCGAGCTAAACTGACCCAACACTACACAGAGGATATCCCGGACGTTAGCCTGTATGAGTATAGAGAGGCTCTCAAATAACTTAAGAACAATAAGACACCGGGAGATGACGAAATCACAACTGAGCTTCTAAGAGCTGAAGGAAACCCCCTTCTATGTCCTGTTATAGGAATTAATGCTGTTGCATGCTTGCGACTGAATAAATGTTTCTTTCTTTCTTTCTTTCTTTCTTTCTAGTGGCGCTCCAAAAACTATTCGATTCCGTCATCAACACTGGAACTACCCCGGAAGCGTGGGGCAGAAGTGTGGTGACGCTGTTCTTCAAGAAGGGCGATAAAGCCCTTTTGAAGAACTACAGGCCCATTGCACTTCTGAGCCACGTTTATAACCTGTTTCCGAGGCTGCTCACAAATCGCATTGCACGCAGGCTTGATGACTTTCAGCCTCCCGAACAAGCAGGATTCCGAAAAGGCTACAGTACTATAGACCACATACACACACTGCGGCAGATTATTTGAAGACCGAGGTAATCAGCCGCTATGTGTTGCCTATGTGGACTATGAGAAAGCCTTTGATTCTATCGAGACCTGGACAGTACTAAATTCTCCCCAACGGTGCCGGATCGAGTACCGGTATATAGAAGTATTGAAGTCCCGTGGGTGTTTGACGACCCGTGTGGCGCAATGGTCACCATGCCGGATCGCCGCGCCAAGGGTTCTGGGTTCGATTCCCAGCGAGGCGGAAATTTGTATGATGAGTTTGAATTTCTGTTCTCGGTCTGGGTGTGAATGTCCTTGTCTTGTGTGTTGTCCATGGCACCCACGACACAGGGAATCCTAGTGTGGGGCTATGAGTGTGAAGCGTTATTTTTTTTTATTCTTTGAGCAGGCAAACGAGCAGACGGGTCACCTGATGGTAAGTGATCACCGCCGCCCATGGACATTAGCAACACCAGGGGCGTCACCAACGCGTTGCCGGCCAAGAAGATGACGATAGACCCGCTTCTTGAAGGATCCTATGTCATAGCTTAGAGGGAACACCGATGCAGGTAGTTTGTTCCACAGTTTACACGTGCGAGGTAGAAAATGACGTGAGAACCGGACTGTGGACGAACGCCAGGTATCCAGATAGTGTTGATGGAACCTGGTACGCTGTGTGCAGTGACGAAAATGAACTGCAGGTAGTAAGCCAAACAGTTCTTCAGAACATTCACCATTATACAGACGGTAGAATACGCAGAGAGAACCTACATCTCTCCTCAACTCAACCTCCTCAACGCGTTATTGGAACGAAGTTCCTTATCGCGCGTTGTGAAAGGGGGCTAGACGGAAAATTACGACACTTTTTGATTCTTACGAATGACGACACTTTTTTGAAGTGATTCAGAGAGTTTTACAGAGATGGCGCTGTACAACAAAACAATATTTAAATCGAAAGGAACTTCGTTCCATCCGGGTGTCCCTTGACACCTCTCATGTTTTTTATTTATTTATTTTATCAATGGCGAATACATCATACACCTGCGATATGCCGATGATATAGTCATCCAGGCGGGCTCCCTGGAAGAACTTGGTATAATGCTCGGGGACTTGAACAACGCCTCACAACGGATGGGTCTTAAGATGAACATGGACAAGACGAAGGTTATGTCGAATGTCCATGTCACACCCGTACCAGTTGTTATTGACGGCGCTGCTCTCGAAGTTGTAGACGAATACAATTACCTGGGACAAGTGATCCAGATGGGTAAGTCCAACTTTGAGAAAGAAGTCACTTGTAGAATCCAACCCGGGCTGCGTTCGGGAAACTGCGTCATATCTTATCGTCCAAAACACTACCTCAGTGCCTGAAGTCGAAGGTGTTTGAGCAGTGTGTGTTGCCAGTGATGATATACGGATCCGAGACGTGGTGCTTTACTATTGGCCTAATCCACAACTCAGAGTAGCGCAGCGGGCTATGGAAAGGGCTATGCTCGGTATTTCTCTAGGTGATCGCATCAGAAATAAGATCCGTAGACGAACAAGAGTAACCGACATAGCTCAAAGAATAAGCCGGCTGAAGTGGCAATGGGCTGGCCACATAGTGCTAAGGACCGATAATCGTTGGGGAAGAAAGGTCTTCGAATGGTGCCCACATCTCGGAAAAAGGAGCATAGGACGCTCCCCGACCAGGTGGACTGACGACCTGAAGAAGACAGCTGGCATCTGCTGGATTCAGAAGGCTCAGGACCGGTCAGAGTGGTGCAAGTTAGGGGAGGCCTATGTCCAGCAGTGGACCTTCAAAGGCTGATGGATGGATTGGATGGATGATTTTAATTTTTTTACAATTTTCAGGATTTTATTAAGTTATGGAAAGTTTAGTTTGTGGCCTAAATTATATTTAAGTGTATGGTTAAACCACTTGGTCCTCTTTGTTCGAATACAATGATGTCTGTAGAACTGTTTTTCCAGGTTTGCATAGATATGAAGAAGTTACATAAAAGCGTTTACCTCTCTCTAGTCATGATTGGATGTGTTTTTAAGTCATTTTACTCGATAGCAATATCACATTTATTTGGATATAAAACAATTTACTGGAAAATATTTATATTATATTTTGGATATAAAACACTTTGCTTGAAATTTTTTGGATATTATATTTGGATATAAACTGATTTTACCTATCTGAGATTTTTTGGTATTTTGTATAAACTCCATAAATTAATACAAATATTAGACATACGTTATTTTTTATTACATGTATGCATTTGTAATACATTTTATTATTATTCACTTAAATTTTATAGAGATATCTTCAATACTTTAAAAGTTATGAATTTTCTAAAACTTTAATCGTCTCTCCTGGTCATTTTACTAAATGGCGGATAATACATTTTGCCTTTCCATCGTCGATATATTTATTAATCTGTGACAAAAGACTACGCGGTGGTGTAGATGAGTCTGTGGGCATAGTGCTTAGATTACTCTGTGGTAGCGGTGACATTACGGACATTATGACCATGGAGGATAGAGTAGAAGGAGGGCCATCTCATATGCGAGAAAAGTTTAAACTGTTCAGCGGTTTACTGAAAATAAAGGTTCCAATAATGGCCATTACAGAATGGCGTTAGTGTCTGAGAATTAGCAATATGAACATCAATATGAACAGCCCACTAGGTTAGGCTTTAATGGGGATCGGCCCTTTTTAACATGCTTTTATTAGCTTAATCTGTATGTATGTATGTATGAAAGATGGTATATTACTTATACTACAGCAAGAAGATCCTCCTTATCTTTAACTTCTCGCTTCCTCAGTCATGTATACTCAAGAAGCACTACGTTTCCATTCAACAATATATTAGTATTCGTTACTCGTTTCAATATGCGAGAGGATAAATAGCTTCAATATGGGACTTGTTTCACCGGGAGCGAGTAACGTTACATATTGTAGTTTATTTATATATACGGGTTAATTGAAAACAATTATGTGTAAAATTATTAACCGAATCAAAAAAATGGGACGTTTCCAGTTCAGTTGTATTTTTTTAGTTTAGTACTTTTAGAAAGTCAATACTTTTTCATCGGCGGATTTGGAAAATTCTTGCTTAATTCAAAGGTCTTGGAAAATTCTTTTTTAATCCAAATTGGTCACTTATTTTTTTATTCAGATTTGATTTATCTGATCTTTTTACATCTGATAAGTTAATGCTTGACTGCAATCACATCTGATAATGATTCGCCATACCAAGACCAGGATGGTATGGTTCAAGCAGTACCTCACTCTCCTAAAAGCCTCCAGGCAGCCTAGTATGAACTCTTAATTCCAGCCATGTTCCAGTGCAAACGTCAAATTCGTGTCATTAAGGCGGTCACCTGACACTTTTTAGCCAATCATTCGTCGCTCAAAGCCTGATAAATGAATTGCCTGGAACACCTTTGGCTTTTTAAAACTTTATAATAGGTCAGTAGAAATAGCAGTATCTGAATGCACTCGTTGACGTAATAGTGCAAGCAGGGCGAAGCTTAATGTGCTCTCACTCGTACTCAAACTTAAGACATAAGTGCGAGTGAGCACGCAATATGATTCGCCCTGCTCGCACTTTTGCGCCAACGTCAAGCGAGATACTGCGTTAATACTACGAGTATAGCTGTTTGTTTTCGCTTCCTCGCTTACAGTATGACATGTCGGGCAGAGTGTGTCGATGAATACTAATTGATCGGTTTACTTATTACGACTAGAAGATATAATATATTGAACATTGCCACCCAACTTCCCTGTAGGTACAGTATGATATTAGCAGTCAAGCGGTTTTGCGCAAAATAATGAAAAAATGTAACGCTGTGTTATGTTATAATACATGGGGTTTTTTACACAAATAAGATGTAATGCTTGACTACAACTCCATCTGTTGGTAAGTGGAGATGTGGTCCAAGGTGGTGAGCACATTAACTTAGTAAAAGCCTATTCACTCTTTTCTTGAAGACATCCACATCATAGGCAGGCGGGAACGCCGACGCAGGCAAGTTATTCCAGTCCTTGGCGGTGCGTATAACGAATGACGAGCCAAACCGCCTCGTCCTTACCGGCGGGATGTTCACAACAAAAGGATGGATACCCGCCGTGCGTCGTGTCGTTCGATGGCGAAATGGAGATGGGGGAATTAAATCAAACAATTTCTGTGCACACTCTCCGAAATGTGCCCTGTAGAAAACCGAGAGGCTGGCTACTCTACGCCTGTGCTCGAGGCTTTGCAGATTGGTCTCAACCAAATCTGGGTCACAAATGAAGTTATTCGTCGGTTATATTATTAAGGTTTATTGTCTCCCAAAGACAACATTATTTCCAATGAATTTTAAAGTCTATGTTAAAAAAATTACAGTCCAATTTCGACTGGCTCTACTAGTATTATTAGATAAGGGCCGTTTTCAAGAAAGAACCTACTTACAAGTTTGCCCTTCTCCTTCTAGTGTTCCCATAATTTGATTCATAATGTGGGGTCGATAACCGTGTTGGCTTTCAAAGGATTTTCTGAACATGTCTCGGGCAGTGAGTAATCCCCTTTATTTTTATTTTTGGTCTCATCAGTTTTATTGAAGCGGTAAAGAAGAAAATATGCCCTAAGTCTAGGTACTTTGTTGGTAAAATATTTTTGGTGTTGTAAAAATAACAGTTGAACTATAAGCTTATTTTAACAAACACAATATATTTATTTTATAAATTTAATAGATAGCACAGGTCTCTCTTGAGGAAGCCTAGAGCATACTCCACCACGCTGCTCCAGTGCGGATTTGTGGAGGAGTTAGTTGTCAACCCAAATGTCGGAAGTTTTAATGCTGCCCGAGGGCCTCCGATATAGCTTAACGACTGTTACATGTTACGATAACAACCGAGACCGTCGGCTTTACGTGACCTCTGAAGCACGGAAAAGCACAAGAGATTTTTACCACTAGCGACTAGCGGTCTCCCATCCAAATACAAAAGACTAATATTAATTATTAATTTACTGTTTTTGTAACTGAAAGCGAAATTATTAGAACGAAAAAATCACAACTGAAGTTAAAAATAAATAAAATAGTATTTTATTAAATCCTAGGTTTATCGATGTCAGCGTCGCGTATCCACAGGTGTATAATAACAGCTTGCGCTCGCCCCAAACCTATAAATAAATGTAGGTACTAGAAGAGATCCATTATTATTTACTAGTAACATTAAATTTTATCGGAAGTATATCTAAAAATCGATTGTATACGTATGTTCCCTATTGACTCCCAAATGGCTGGGCCAATCTTGATGAAATTTTCAGGAAATTTAGATTAGTCCAGCAGATGGTCCTGTAAAATTTGGTGATGGTTGGATCTTTTTTTTTTGTTTTGTTAGTGTTATCCGTGTAAAACTAGTCAAAATGTAGTATTTATTACATTTCAATCGGTTCGTAAACAAAAAGATACGTAAATTTAAAAAAAAATCTTAAGTTTTAATCTTGTCTCAGCATATTTTTATTTAAAAATTTTGTTCAAATTAAGTAATTATCTAAGGAAAATATAAAAAAGCGCCCAAAAATTTGGTAATATTTTTAGTATTTGTCTATAAAGCATGCTAGAAAAGGTTATAACCAAGAACCTAAGGTTAAAAGGTCCTTGGTTTTAACTCAACAAACTAATTCCGAGGTCCTTCTTAATGCTAAATAATTAATGAGACTCCAACCATGTAGGTATAATACATACATAATGTTATAATATTAATCCCATCCAGAGTTTCGTAGTTTCGTAGATTGCTTTTCACAAAACATTTCGGATGACCGGGCTGACATGTAGGATGGGAAATTGCTGTTCACTTGTAAATACGAGTAAAATGTTTGTTAAAGGCAAACTTTATCACCTCACTACAAATTTACATCTTATATATAAAATTCTCGTGTCACAATGTTAGTTACCATACTCCTCCGAAACGGCTTCACCGATTTTTATGAAATTTTATATGCATATTCAGTAGGTCTGAGAATCGGCTACTATCTATTTTTCATACCCCTAAGTGATAAGGGTGATAAGGGTTGTCCACCCCTAACATTTTTTTTTATTTTTTGAACAAAATTTTTATTTTTCATTTTTTTATAATGTGGCACTAAAAATACATGCAACCCTAAATTTTCACCCCTCTATCATCAACCCCTATTTTTTAATAGACATTTTAGTAATTTAATCTTATTTCATCCCGCTCGATAACTGATCAACTGTTAGGCGATACGAAGTTTGCCCGGTCAGCTAGTAAGTATATAAAACACAAATAATGTTTAGTTCTGCCAATGGATGCTGTAGACTTTGAAACCATTCAACCGACGTGGCTCAAACCGGTTTCATTTGAGAGGCAATAATGCAAACACGAATTTAGACCACTAAAACAACGCATTAGGCAGTGCATCTTTAATGCTTTTTAATATCTACCTACTGGTTATAAGGATCTATGGTTATTAAGTTAGTATTTTAGTATACTTTGGAATAATCAGTGATCACCATGTGCAAGACATCGTGGTATATCCTTCCCACCAATGATATTTAAAAACTATAGATACTGGGATGAATTTTCAAAAACCAGACATCTCCTATTCGGTAAACTAAAAAACTAAACTACTTCTCATAAACCTCCATGTCAAATTTCATTTTCATGTCTTTTATATTTCATTTCCCTTTACATTCGTAGATAAATAATGGAAAGAGATTTGATCAAATTTTGATTTCTCTCGCCCGTTAATTGTAATGTTGATCAACACACTTGTATTGCCCATAATTGATTACGGGGATGTATGTTACCCAGACCTGACCGAAGCACTTCTAAATAAACTAGAGCGTCTCCTTAACAACTGTATTCGCTTCATCTTCGGCCTTAGAAAATATGACCACGTTTCTCAGTTTCGCCGTCAACTTAAATGGCTCACGATTCGTCAGAGACGTAACTCTAGAATTCTTCTTTTACTGTATTCTATCTTAAATGATCCCAATTCTCCTCAATATCTAAAGGATAACTTCCAGTATCGCTTTGCCACGCAAGATAAAATGCTTCGGTTGTGTACTAATCTTAGATTCAATGTCCCACCGCATAGAAGCGGGTTCTTCCATTATTCGTTCACGGTACAGGCAATGCTGCTTTGGAACTCCTTACCAGTGGAGATAAGGAAGGCTCCCAGCAGGTTTTCTTTTAAGAAACGTTTAAGAGAGCATTATTTGCAGACTGACTGATTTCTTTACTCTCTTATCGCAATATGTTACTTATAGTGTTAATGTGTAAAGGTATGTATATGTATATATATATATATATATATATATATATATATGTATATATATGTATGTATGTTTATATATTTTAAATGGTATATATAATATAATAGTATGTATAGTTTATAAGTGTATATGTATATTGTACGTAAGTAGTATTTGTTTTTTTTTTTTTTCCTCTTTTATCATTTTTTTTTTCCTTCTTAAGTAGTTTTAACACCTGCCATCAGTTCTTTCCACATCCACCCAGGGTTGACTGGTGGACAATGCCATTAGGCATTAAGTTTGCCCTTTGTTCATCCTTTTTATAAGGTGACATAAATTTTAAATAAATAAATAAATAAATAAACAATAAAGAAAGGAAACATTAATTTATAATATAAATCCTTTTTATATATTTTTTTATTCGATATCTTAATTAAACGGTTTTATTAAGCTTACCCCGTTTACGTAGGTCAAATCTTGCAAGACTACTTTAACTTCCACTTATCCTGGCTTCAACCCATTAATGGCCCACTACTGGGCACGGGTCCCTCCTCTTGAGGAGGCCTAGAGCATACTCCACCACGCTGCTCCAGTGCGGATTGGCGGAGGGGTTAGTGGCCAACCCGAATGTCGTAAGTTTTCAAACCGCCCGAGGGCCTCCGACATGGCTTAACGACTGTTATCATATGATAACAACCGGGACCGACGGCTTTACGTGCCCTCCGAAGCACGGAAACGCTCAAGAATTTTTTTGCCACTAGTGGTCACCCATCCAACTACAGACCGCGCCCGCTGTTGCTTAGCTTTGTCGATCACTTAGAATCGACGCAAGCCGCGCTATGAGCGCTTCACTTATCCACACCTTATCCGCCACTTATCCTAAGGAGTTGAAATACACATGGCTTTAATTTTGATGAAAATGCATTTTTTAATGAGCATGATCCGATCTACACACAGCTTTGGCTTCAGACCACAGAAGACATTGTTCAGATGAGTTAATTCCTCAGCAATTAAATAACAGCAAAGACACAATTTTTTCTTTAATTCCTACTTGAATTAACACAATAAAACCGTGTATTTATAAGTTTCTAAACTATTCACTTGTTTGAATTTAAATCAGTTGCCATACGTTAAACAAACTCAATATTTTCGAACCACAAGCTACAAAATATTTAACCGTTGTATCGTGAGGCTGTATGGGGCAAATGGAGCGTCAATTGCGGACAATTTGCCGCCTCATTTATTTTTTTTATTTAACGCTCACCGGAGCGGTTAGTCTTGTATCCTATCAGCTTCCCACAGCCATGTACCATACTGGTGGCGTACTGGTTAAATATTGCGGTATTGTGCGATAGTTTAGAGCAGTGCTTCTTAACCATATAATATATGAGACATAAGATTTCTGTCGTGCCTTCGACTAACAACTATCTTTCGGTTTTTAATTTCAATAGATGTATAAACAAAAATGCAACGTGCAATTTGTTCAAAGCCGTCAAATTTTTTATCTGTGAAATTTCTTATTACAGTCACTTCGGAATTCAGTATTCTTAGGACGGCATTGCGGACCTATTGCAATCTACTGGATTCAGAAGGCTCAGGACCGGTCAGAGTGGCGCAAGTAAGGGGAGGCCTATGTCTAGCAGTGGACCTCCAAGGGCTGATGGATGGATGGATGGATGATTGCGGACCTCTCTGGATGCTTCCAAGGACCACAAGTGGTCCGTGGATTATAGGTTAAGAACCACTGGTTTTATTTTCTTACCCAAGAGAAATTTTCATAAAAAGCAATGGTTAACCAAACAATCGATATGAATTTGAATCAGTGGCACGTATACGAGAAAAACTTTCATTTACGATATTTCCATTCAAATCCTCCAATGAATAAGTAAACTAACTTAAGTATTTAAAATATTAAGAGCTTTAAACGTCATTACCATGATAACATTCAATGCATTTTTCATTTCAGCCTTATTTTTGAATTACAAATTATCTCAGATTATAGAACAAAAAAAATATTATATAAATTCATTTTATAATAAGATTTTTTACCACATAGGACTCAAATACTCGTCTAAAAAGTAGTTTACCAGCGTTGCATAACAATATATTTTATCTATGTGGAAATAGAGGTCTCGAACTTCCTTTTGCTTCGCTCGCTTCCCGAGTGCTTCGCTCGCTTCCCGTCGGTTTCCGAAGCGCTTCCGGACCGATAATTAAGGATGTCCTGCCACTGGCGTCACCTGCGGAAATTAGAACGTGTTCCAGATCGCAGTTAGATTAAAATTTTATTTTTAGAGCTTCGTGAAATGTGGTTATGAGGAATATTGACGCGTTTAGGAAGGTTATTAGCGGAGCGTTTTTTAATGATCATAACAGTTATTCGCACCTTCAGTGGAAAAAGGCATATATGATGAAAATAAGCAGTCAAAGGAATTTACATTACGATTTCTTGAACAAAACCGTCAAAATTAATTATAAAAATTAAAAAAAAAGAAATCAACGATTCTTTTTTATTGGATGTACTACATTTGCAGTCGGTTATTTTTTTGTTAAAATTTTATAATTGTTCTGACATAATTTTTCGTTTTATTTAAATAAAAACATAAAAATTCATAGTCAACATGACTTTTAATTTAAAATAAACTATGAATCCTGCTTCGCTAACGGTTATGTAAACAAATAAACCAACCATCAATATTAATGCAGGTAATTTGCCTTTCAACAGTATTTGCTAAACAATAATCCATATACGATTACCATTTAGATAATTGTTCCGCTATCGTTGTCAATGGATTAATGAATGGACTAATTAAGTTATTATGTTAATTATTATGGCTAACACCGGACGCGGCAGAATTATAGCCTTTTGTCAAATCTACAGTCTAGTCTAGTTCAGTGAAGCATGATATCCGGTATATTAATACACACATACGTCATAAAAAACCACTCACGGTATTGGCATTAAATACATAATAAATAAATAAATTTTTTTATTCACCTAGTCACCACATCATATTAAATCCTAATCATATCCGAGTAATGGTGACCTGTAACACAGATGTTAATCGTTTAAAAGCGAACAAAAACGTTCACAATTAGGGATAACCCAAAACCACACAAAACCACACATGACCAAATGACAAGCACCAGTTTTCATTGAAAAAGAATCATCAAAATCGGTTCACCCAGTCGAAGGTTCTGAGGTAACAAATATAAAAAAATAAAAATACAGTCGAATTGAATACCTCTTTATTGAAGTCGGTTAAAAACCCTTTATAATACCGGGATTAAACGGTTACCTTGACAGATAGTTGCGACATTATGAGCCAGTAATTTAAACGTTATACATTTTTAATCACAACCAGTAAAAGCTCTCCACCACAGACTGTTAACAAAGGCAGTAAATAAATTCGGAGGGATTGTAATGGGTTGGTAATTAAAGTTCGATCGCGTTTTTGGAACAAAATGAGGGTAGTGGCGGGTTTGGTGCTCGTGTGGATTAAGTGCTTCTGTGTTTGTGTGGATCAAGTTATTAGCGGATACCAATTTGTGCTACTACGCTGAAGTCGACGGGAGCTTGCGCCTAATTCATTGTTTTCGTGGTCTAAAACCATCTTAGCTTTATTGCCTGCCAAATAAAAACGGTTTTGGGCACGTCAGTTGAATGGTTTAAAGTCTTTAATTTACAGAGGTAGAAACATTTTTTGTGTTTTACAGTTAGTACAGTTAAAAACAGTCGGATAGAAAGCACGATCTCTTTGCGATTCCGCAGTGTCGCACGGTAGCAAATTTAAAATCTAGAATACCACAGTATCTCAACATACTCAATGATATCTCCCTTAATTATTCAGACCTACTTGCAGATCAATGGAAGACGATTTTGAAAGTATGCATGAGGCAATTTTGAACGAGTTATTTATGCACGATTTGAATAAGTTCTTCTTTATTTAAACTGTAGTATTTATTGAAGTATTGTTTTATTGTTTTTGTATTCAGTTTTTTTATTGTTTATGACATTTAAACGATCCTTTGAATAACCATTTAATTTTAATTGTATATGTATTTTTGTAGTTGATGGTTTGCTAATATTTTTACACCGTTTTAATAGATATTTTAATGAATATATTCTTGGATATAAATGTTCATTAAATACACAATTATAAGACAGTCCACAACTCATAATAATATTATTATTTAAAGTTAAAGTTGACACACAAATACAAACAATAATATTTAAATTATTGTCTTTCATGACTTGTACCACACACATACACCCTTCTTCAATGTCCGTCAATGAACCGATCAGGTCATTCCGAATGACCTGATGACATTCTATGAGGCTGTTTAAATGTGACTTGATTAACTCGTGGTTCATTACCATAAAGTCATTTTTTTACCCATTTCGATATGTAGTATATATTTTGTATTTTAACTACGAAGCCCTAGTTTGCCTGGAAAATAAAATATATTATAATTAGTGATAAGGTCGCCTTTTGTATAATTTTTTGTTACTTTTTTTATGAAAATAGCTGACAAGCGCCATCTCCTTTTGGTACATCCTGATGGTAAGTGATCACCGTCGCCCAAGGACAACCGAAAAGAAATAGAAAAGAAAAAGAAAGAACTGGCTCTCAAGCCTTCAGCCGTAACACGAGTCATTTGGCGTCTGACTCAAGCAAGTGGGTGTTAGCTATTCATATGGACCCCATGGAGAAATAATAAGAGTAATTATGGTATTAATGAAGTTTGACAATCAATACAACCAATTGAATCCAAGTGCCCCCTACGTATTTTTTTTTGTAAAAGGTTAGTATCAATGTTAAATCATACTTTACGTTTACAGATATTATTTAACATTGATAACACAATCAATCTGGTAATATCAATAATTACAGAAGGTTTTATTATGATAGCATACCTAATTCTTTTGCCGACAAACAAACATACAATAGAAGAGATGTCACACGACCCCGATATATAATAACATAATTGATATTTGCCTTAGTTAGGAATCAAAGTCAGAACTACTCGCTCTCAGGCAAGCAAAAGGTCTATAACGTTTGCGGGATTTACGGTTAACGTCACATCGACACGTAATATCCGGTACAAATACCGGATGTCGTCTCGAGGCTGTTTTAAACTCCCAAGTAACGTAAGTATAAGGGCTCCCACACAAAACTGCGATGCGATGCGATGCGAATTCGCATCGCAGGAACTTGCGATGCGAATTTCTGCGATACGATTTAGTGCGGCAAACCGTTTGGTAGGGCGACCATTCCTTCAAGTGTAGTAAGCCGTACTGGACGTGTTTTTAGGAAGCGTAAGATGGATCGCAAAAAGATTATTGCACTGCTGTTATTGTTAAATAGATATAAAAGAAAAAGAAGATTCTGGGTTCATCCATTTATTACGATTATGAACTCTGATGGGAACTATTTTACTCAAATGTACTATGCGTTGAGAACTGAAGAAGATCAATTTTTTGATTATTTTAGAATGAGCATATCTTCATTTGAAGAGCTTTTGAAAGGCGCCGCGCGTCTTTCTCTAAAGCTGTCTCAGAGCGGACTAAAATGGCGTCACCAAGGATGACGTAATATCGCAGGAATGTGCGATGCGAAGCAGATCGGAAATTCTTGCGGTGCGTTCGTGCGAAATCGCAGATATTTGCGATGCGATGCGAATTCGCGGTTTTGTGTGGGAGCCCTAAGTACGGATATAAGGCGTACAAGTTGGATTTCACAATATATTGCGACTTTTTTCTTTAACGATTGGTTTCTAATACTTCTAATACAGGCAATCTGTCCACAGTGAGCCAAATATTGAGGTTTCGTCGATTATATTATACTGTAAACAGCTGCAAGTTTCTTCCAGTTTTATTACAATCTATACTATAATAAAACTCAAAGTATCTGTTTGTCTGTCCGGGCATCACATAAAAACCCTTGAACGGATTTCGATGGAAATTAGCAAAGTTGTTACTGATACCATGGGTCATATTTTAGACAAGTTTTCATCCCGGAAAATTAAAAAGTTTCCCGGAAAAACAAGATAAGAGTTTGAATAACTTAAAAAAATTCCGTATGCAAAGCTGCGGGCAACAGCTAGTAACTACTATAGCAATGTTTGTAATTTGGCAATGGCTTGTAATCTTGCACTTATAACCTTTTTTATTATTAAATAATGAAATAATAATAACAAAAAAATATAACTAACGAGTGTAAAAATACAGGTTGATATAGGACAAGTGAAAAACATTTTTAGAAATATTGTTTAATTGACCAAATTTTATTTATTAGTTACAAGTTTTACTACGGAAACTGTATTAAATCTGTAAGCTGTTGAACAGTTGTTGAATATGATAAATTACCCTAAATCACACCTATTAAACTGTGGAACGAACTTTCTACATTTGTGTTTCCTCTATGCTATGACATGGGATCCTTCAAGAAGCGGGTCCATCGCTTCTGTCTTGGCCGGTAACGCGCTGGTGACGCCCCGGTATTGATAATGTCCATGGGTGGCGGAGATTACTTAGCATCAGGTGACTCATCTGCTCGTTTACCGTCTATTTCCATAAAAAAATAACGGATAATAAACTTATAACACATTTCTTTTTTCGTCGGCGTTTAAAAAATGTTTCAATGAGATGTACAATACGCCAGTAATAAGAGTTAATTTAATGCTGCCAACCAGAAATATCGAACGAGGAATTAAGTATTACATAGTTTGCATTATTCATTCGGAAATATACTCGCAAATTAGTCGAAACGTTAGCATTGAAACAAAACAATATCGTAATTACATATTCATGAGTACCATTATCGCACGATTGCGTCGTCCATTCAAAATCAAAGCGATGAAAGCGACTGATAAATGCAAAACAATCTGCACTAAAATTGGTAAAATATAGTTCTATTCGCTATTGTATGAGTACTGTAATAGTACAAAATGTCTAACGTATTGTTTCCTATTATTAAGGCTAATACGTAGCCTAGTAAAATCATAAATTCATTGAACAGAAATTATTAGCAACCCATTAATAGTTTTTAAATTAATAATATAATAAATTTTCATTAATAATAATACTTTATTTATTTGCTCTCACAATAATATTAATACAATAGTGTGTAAGAAACTTCTTCGAATAATAATTCTTGACATGAAATAACTGACTTCAAAATTAGAGACATAAACTCAAAAACTACTCATCAGATCTCGCTTAAATTTTAAGTCGGTCGAAGTCAAGAAGTCGATTAGTTTTTAATTAACAAAGCTTTTATTAAATATCTTGTTAGTAAAAAGTATTTATCAGGACACGAAAAACATTTCTAAATGCAAAGACACAAATTATCATAACCTTGGCTTAATATAAAATTAGAAGTAACAAAGAAATAGAAATTACAAATTAGAAATATAGCTCTATTTCCAGACGCCATATTTATTAGGCAGCCAGATCCGGTTCCGGCAACAGTGATCTAAGAGCATTTCCGGGCTATCGCATTAATAAAGCGATGTCATTTCTCATACGGAGAACTCGAGTTTCCAAATAAAAATATCGTAACTGCAAAAGGAATTTACGATATATCGTCTTTACGATAGTAATATATAAACTGAATGCGGCAAGCAGCGCATTGGCCAAGTCGGGAAAATCTATACCAGTTCCAGTAGTAGTAGTAGTCCAAAAGTATTACCATTTCGGGAGTAAAACTACCATCATGTTCAATTCGAGGATCAAACCACGTTATAGGTAAAACTGTTACTTATTCGAGGATAAAACTACTACCAATTTGAGGGTAAAAATGCTCATTAATTAGCTCAGTATTGGTGCTACGTGTTATTCATGAAAGATCCTTGTGGTCGTTTGACCGTAATTTTTTCAATTGGGTACTTCACCTTGCCACCTTTTATTTTATTTTTTGCTTATACCTACCTACTTCATTCCAAATTCATCTCTCTTACTCACTCTTTCAAAAAAACAGAGGTAGTTATGACGTAAGAGATGTTAAGGTATATTAATGAGGTAGTTAGTTATTCCATCAGAGGTCACTCTGTATTTTGGCACAGAGTTACGATGTTTCTACCTGTTTGCAGAATCCTGGTTTAAAAATTAACAGTGAAATGTGTTTTACGCAGCGAAATATTTGTGAATATGTTTGAGGAAATGTTTTGTTGGTGCTTCAGTTAATAAATATTTATTGTATTAGTGTGTCCAGCGACCAACTAGCGATATTTTAAGGTCATCAAATATACCAAATATCGATACAGACATATTTTTTTTATTTTTGTAGTCATCTTTTTTTCAATCAGCACGTAGCTGGATGCAAGAAGTATGGAAATTCGCATAAGGCTCATATTCAAATAGCAATAAGTCACCACTATTGCCACTTAGAGCAATGATTTTGGATGGTTGGAGGTATTTAATAATTACAATTCATTACTGTCTCGGATTAGAATGCGGCTTTTACTGATATAGGAAGCTTGTTATCATATAAAAGTTTCATACACTTCTATTAGCGTCCTTATTCTCTTGTCTATGGTAATGCAATGCGCGAAGGTAAAGCCAACACATAAAAATACTAAATTTATAAAAGTACGGGATTATGACTGCATCTGTGTTTTATGTATGGTAATGGAGTGTTTCCGACACTTAGCCACGTAATTTGAGTTTTTACTTCAGTATTTTAATCAGCTTAAAATTAATGCTCGCTTCGGTGTATGGTTGAATTTATTAAAAAGAAACTCACTGCGCGTCAGCTTTTTGTCGGAATTAATATAATATTATTTCGTCACCGTAATTATGACTTGTAACTTTTCCATTACTGTTGATCCTGTGTCTTTATAGGGTTTTTATCTAACTAGCCACAGACTAAAAAAAAGAACAGACGGAATGTCAACAACAAATTCAGTGACACACCCATTTTAATACCAACTCTTCTATTCGTATAAGTATCACACGCACACATTGACACCATGATGTTATAATCAGCCGCCATTACCGCGTCGGACCGCACTATAAATTACGCACACATGGTAAGCGGGTGGCGTCACTCTCGATAAGACAAGGTGACATCCGGGTTATTTTCTCATCCGTGCTAACTAGGACTCTTCTCGCGGCTTTGCCCACGTTTTTCGAGATTCTAATACCCTATTTGCTATTCCACAGCATGGTCTATTTGTGTGCTAAATTTAATGGAAACCTGTTGAGTAGTTTTTGAAAAAAGAAGGGTGTTATAAGTTTGACGTAACTATCTGTGTATCTGTATGTCTGTCTGTCGCATCGTAACTCCCAAACGGATGGACCAATTTTGATCTCCTTTTTTTGTTTGAAAGGTGACTTAACCAAAAGTGTTTTTAGCTATGTTGAGTGTATATAAAACTGTTGGGGTATTTTTTTAATTTTAATTTAAGATTCTTACATGAAGAGAAACAAGCATCATCATAACAAAAGCAATGTAACAACTTCTTAGGATAAGAGGAAAAAGGTCTAGTTATGCTTGCTAGATAACCCACAGAAACTGCGTAAGCTAAACAAAACCATTTAAAAAACAAATCACTCAATTGCAACGTATAATTTTCTGTTTCTATATCCATAAAACTCTTCCGAGCAGAATTTTGAATTATAATATTATAAAAATAAGTTGAGCTCGTAGGTAAGCGCAAACGTTTACAAATAGTCTTTATATTTCAAATGCAATGGGTGCATGAGACGAGCGCTGGGATCTTACGCGTAAAGGCGTTCCTCTATTTTACCTTTTATTTGAAGTGAAGATTTTTTTTTAATTTATTGAAATAACTTTGTCGCAGAGAGAACACATCGTGCCATAAAAACCTCCCACAATACAACACAACAATACTAATTAGAACAATAATTATTTTACTTACTTAAACCTAATTCTGCTAATCTAAGTAGCACTCTGGCCTCCTCCGACATCGGAAAAGCTAGAACGCCATTCAAATAGCCAGTATCTAACGATTTAGTACCTAAATGTCTGTTTCTGAATGGTTCGTTCCAGACACATTCCATCAGATGTGAACATCAGATGTGACATGTGAAGTGAAGATGTGTTTGAAAACTTGAACAGTGATTAATTTCGACCAATCATATGCCTGATTTACGTAGACTTTACGACTCTTCCACTCGTAGGGTTCCGTGTGTAGCTACGACCAATGATAGGGCGCAGATATTCACACACGCACACACTCACACGCATAATATACACACAAATGTCAATCTGAAGTAACCGTTAAACATTTAAAAATATTATTGTGGATGGTGTGGTGGTGTGGTCTGTGCACCCTACCCTATTCACACTTATGTCTATGTCCTCTACCCAAAGGTTGCCTGGAAGAGATCGCTCTATAGCAATAAGATCGCCTTTTGTACTACATGCTATTTATATTATGTTCTAATGTATAACCTATTTGGTGTGTACAATAAAGAGTATTCTATTCTATTCTATATTATAAGTATACTGATAAAACAAATCCCGTTTCCTAATATTTTTAATTTTATTTTAGTATTATTTTTAGTTTTGTCTGCAGGTATATTATTGTTTCCCTGCAAAATGTTTCCCTCAGTGGATTGAGATGATTTGTCAACGATGTAATATTTTTGTATGGATGTAAGTTTGGAGTACTAAAACAAGGGTTTCCCAAAATGAAAGTGGGTGGCTAAGTAACCTCCATATCTACTATTAAATAGATAAGGAGTAAGATTACTTACTAACTACGCAGATCTATGTGAACACGCCCTAATAAAGCACTCACTTACACATGTCAAAATTATTCACACGGTTCCATTTTAAAGTAAAAGCGATATAAAGTGTATCGCGGTACAAGTTTTGTTGTTCGCATAATAAATTACTGGTATTCTTTGAACAAATGGGGTGGTGCAGTTGCAGTTATCTATTCTAAGGTTGTCCATAAATGAAAAGGAATTGTGGGTTTTTGCGGTTTAGTGGGAATATATAAAAACGGGACCTGTCCTATGTTTGGAGTGCACTACGCAGAACGTTAAGAATGTGTTAAGAATATTAAATTTATATCCATTAATATACTAGCAGCGAAGAAGACGACTGAGAGACGATTTCGTGTGACAGAGATGAGAATGGAGTGAGAAATAATTCTTGACAAACAATAACCGACTTCAAAATTTGGGACAACTTAAAAATTACTTGTCAGATCTCAATCAAATTAAAATTATGATCACATGACAAGCACCAGGTTTCGATTAAAAATTATCATTAAAATCGGTTCACCCAGTCAAAATTTCTGAGGTAACAAATATAAAAAATATAAAAAATACAGTCGAATTGAATACCTCCTCCTTTTTTGAAGTCGGTTAATGAGGAAGTATGAAAATTGCACAAATGGCAGAAAAGTTGAAAAGGAAGGAATGAGAAGAGTGGAAATGCATGTAACGAGAAGAGACAATAGTTTTTCTAAAATATCTTCAATATACAAACATTGCATTCATTCACAGACATCGAGCAATAATTTTATTGCATGTTTGTTTTTGGAACGAAGTTCCTTATCGCGCGTTGTGAAAGGGGGCTAGACGAAAAATTTCGACACTTTTTGATTTTGCGAATGACGACACTTTTTTTGAAGTGATTCAGTTAGTTTTACAGAGATGGCGCTGTACTGTACAACTTTCTGAATCACGCTATTTTTTTTGTGAAGAATTTTAACTTTACACAAATTTTTAATGAAGTACTAGGACATCATGAGTGACTAGGAGGTTCGACTGAACGTATTCACTGAACACAGTCGCATTTAGTCGAACCTCCTAGTCGCTCGTGATGTCCTAGTAACTTCATTAAAATTTTTGTGAAGAATTTTAACTTCACACAAATTTTTAATGAAGTACTAGGACATCATGAGCGACGAGGAGGTTCGACTGAATCACGCTAGCGTGATTCAGAGAGTTTTACAGTACAGCGCCATCTCTGTACAACTCATGGCGCTGTACTGTATGCTCTGTATAATGTATACATGGCGCTAGCGTGATTCAGAAAGTTGTACAGAGATGGCGCTGTGCAACAAAACTTAAATCGAAAGGAACTTCGTCCCATCCGGGTGTCCCTTGACACCTCTCATGTTTTTTCTGTTTTTAGTATACAATGAAGTGCATTGTATCGTATAGATATGGCTGTATCTATATTTCAGTTAACAAAGTAAACGTAAAAAATGGTAGTAGAATTAAATTCCTTTAAAGTTTTTATTGCAGCGCGAGTGGCGGTAAATCAGCGGATAATTTCTCCAGAGATGTCTAAGGAGTATTTTTAACTGAGACCAGGCATGTTCACTTCCCTTAATTCCCCTTTCACAGGAGTGTTGGGGACGTGTTAAATTTATGCCTGTTTTTGTTCTCGTTATACCATTACTATGGGTTTAGGTTTTATTTATTTATTTAATTAAATAATTCTGCCACCATAACGAAAAAAATTCGTGTCTACCAAAAGTTTAATAAGGAGAAAAATTGTTTAGTATTTATTAATTTGAACAATTTGCTATTAAAATGTTAAGGAATTAATAATTTTTTACAGCTGATGTGTGGATTGGAGCTCTATCTTTCGGAATATATACAACGTTATTCTTAGTAAATACGAAACCTGAAAGTACAAAGTTTGTTCAAAATCAGTAACTAACTGAATCAATCGCAATACTTTTTACTTCATGTTATATGTTGTCCTAAAAATATTTAAAAAAATGTTACAAGTTGGAAACCCAATGCAAAACATCGACATTTTGAACATTAATTGATGTGTGAGCGATTGACGATAAAAAAGAATTGTCCACACTAAAAATCACGGGCGTGCTTAATGCATTCTCTATCAGCTGACCATTGGCCTAAATAGAAATGCACCAAAGGTGGTTTGGGAAGGTAAGATAAAATTACCTCCTTCTGGCCTGATTTGTAGAAGATATGTTTAAGGGTTTAACGTGCTCCATCCATTTTGAGTCTAAGTCAACCTTTCCTAGTTGTAATGCATGTTAATCCTTTCTAAGGAAGGTCGCTGGGCCATCGATTTAATTTGTAAATCGTAATCATAACTCATATTATTTCATTTTTTTCTCACTTTTCTTAGTCGACAACACATCGGTAATGCCTTTGGTGTTGCTGATGCATCGCTACTATATTTGCTCTAATAAAGGAGGCGTGGCTTTAACCCATTAATGACCCAATACTGGGCACGGCTCTTGAGGAGTCCTAGAGCGTACTCCACCATGCTGCTCCAGTGCGGGTTCGTGGAGGGTTAGTGGCCAACCCATATATCGGAAATTTTCAAACCGCCAGAGGGCCTCCGACATGGCTTAAAGACTGTTATCTTATGATAACAACCGGAACCGATGGCTTTACGTGCCCTCCGAAGCACTCAGAAACACTCAATAATTTTTTGCCACTAGTGATCACCCATCCAACTACCGACCACGCAAGCTGTTGCTTAACTTTGTCGATGCGTTTGCAGAACTAGTGGTATGACACAACTTAGTGTTCCTATTGACACAACTAATATTTTTTTGTGGTTTTTTGTTTAATCAGCGGCGTATATCCTAGCGGTGTAGATTTTAATATAAATAGCTTTCCGGTTTCACTATAGTAGTATTTCAAGGAATGGATTATAGAAAATATTTAGTTATGCTTTGTTGTGCAAAGTTGTGCGGATTTGACGGCAAAAAATTTTACGCACAAAAGAAGTTTGTGTTTGTGAATGTTTATTTATCTATTTATTTATTTATTTATTTATTAACACACCAACAGCTTACATACAATTATTGCATTTGCTTAACATTTCTACAACATGGTATGCTTGCGAATGCTTGCGTACAGCATTCTTAGTGGTTACATGTTATCTGACAAAAATTTAAACAAAATTTGTTTTTCAATAACAAGCAGTATAATTATTGAATTTTTTTAAAAGTTTTCTACTAAAAGCTAGGTACAGAAATGTGCGGTAATGTAAAGTAATGAATATGAATGTAAAGAATGAATGAATGTAATGAATGAATGTAATTAATGTTGCTTGGTTATTTCATTTGAAGTCCTAGGAACTGAAAGTTAGGTCCAGCTTATTGCACATAGTAGGGTTTCAAGTTACTCGGTTCGCAAGTGTGGAACGATAAAATCGTTTTTATTTTACGCACACTTCCTGCCATCTATCGAGGAGTTATGGCCTTTGTAGCTGCTTGTAAAGAATTTCTCGTGTAAACTTTTGTGCACTTTTATTAAAAATAAAATATTTTACCGTGGAATTTAATTTTGGAACGAATATATACCTACCTATTTGTAGTGTTTCTTTTTTACCAGCTTTAGAAAAGGAGGAGTTTTTCAATTCTTTTTCACCAATTATTTAAAAAATAACGCCTTGAGTATGAAAATTATGAATACACAAAATAAGAAGAAAGAAAGAAAGAAAGAAAATATTTATTTTGCTAAGCACTGCAACAAGTTATGCAAATAAGGATATGTTTTTAAAACATCTGTTATTAAAACTTCTTTCAATACCTCTTTACGTGTTAAAATGTAATTATTATCGTAATTTCACTCAAATATTTTTATCACCATCAATGACAAAATTATAATATACGTAATACTAATAATATTATATTAACTAGTACACTACGCATGATTCCTTCTACCCGCGCTTCAGGTAGCAAATTGTGTTGAGCAAGTTCTGATGCTACTTTTAAGCATTGAAGTAATAAATTAGGTATTGCAATGAACTATTAAAAATAACAAGAACTATGTGTAATATTCCTGGTTAAGGGCTTATTTCGGGATAATAAAAGAAATGCGTATTCATCTTTTCAACATAAAATAAAAATGCATGGCGATATCTTCCTCAGATATCTTCATTGACATTTCACAAGCACTTTTTCTTCTATGTATGGCTATATTCTACACCTATATTATACTCTGTTTCCACAAGATGAACAGCGCTATTTTACTCAGAAAAGTAACTAAGTAAGAGGGAATAACATTTTTATGAGATGATTCTCGTATAAGTACATTTGGAAATGCTACCCCACAAATATCGATTCACCATTCCAGTTATAAAAAGCTACAATTATAAAAAAATAATGAACAATTTGATCAATCAGTTCAGCTATGCGGAATATTGTTATTTCAGGTACGAAATGCACTATATGTTGTAACAATTTATTCAATATGAACGGGTAAATAATCACTCTACAAATCTTAATATTTGTAATATCAAAAAATGAATAAATATTGTTTTATATTATTATTCATTAAATAACATTGGTTCGACGCGGACGAGAGGCGAAATGTGTACAAATACAATACAATACAAATACACTTTATTTGTACACCAAATTAACAAACAAGCAGAAATACTTAAAAAAACAATGTGGCATACAAAAGGCGGCCTTATCGCTAAAAAGCGATCTCTTCCAGGCATCCTTAGCATATAGGAAACAAAAGAGAAAATAACAATGAGGCGTAGGGTGTACATAATGAATATCGTTCTACAGTTACAGTCCATATAAACTAAATAGCTAATACCAGTGATGATAAAAAAGGGACATTTATGCATACTTTTTGAGATATAATTCTTTCACCTGTGATTTAAAACAGTGAAGTGTCTGAGCACGGCGTATGTTTACTGGTAGTAAATTCCAGAGGCGAACAGCCTGAACAGAAAAGGATTTAGAGTAAAATGATGAAAGGTGGGGAGGAGTAAGGAGTGAGAGATTATAGGTGTACTTGTAAACCTGTTTATTTTTTATTCAAAACATATTGTATTCGAACTAAGCTACGTGAGCCATAACTAGGTTTTTGAGTACAGTCCGAAGCATTAGAGATGTGCCTAGGTCAATATCGATATTTTTTTACCGATTAATATTCAGGAACCCAGTTAAGATGCAAACATTGAATCTTTTTTAAAATACTTTTTGAGGAATGTAGAAACAATTACGTGAATTAGTTAATCAGTGATACCATGATAAATAAATTTTATACGAAACAGAACTATTATTTTATTGGTCAGCAATACTTTCTTCTTCTAAAGATTCATATACAAATTTATTTTCAGCCAGATTTATCTCCAGTACTTCAAGACTGATAAAAAAGGACTTCTCATTTCATATACCTACATATCAGAATTATTAGCACGTATAGCGATTGCTCAATTCCTACCAATTACTTTACTCCTTAATTATATCATAATAATATTAAACACGTTTAAGAACATGATATAGAGTACATTATACCACAATAATCATGGCACTTAACGCTGACTTTGTGCCGAAAACATTATAATAATTCTCCTGTATTTTATACATAAATAGCACACAGACGAGCAGTCACTAATAAGTAATTACGCGAAAAGAGCTCAAGATTAACGTGAAATAATCCTACGATAATTATGTTCCTCAAAACGTTTCATTTGCTCCGATTAAATTAAATGATTTTGTCAGAGTTTCGTGTAAATTTACAGATACGTAATATATTGCGATGTTATTCCGTAACAGACCAATATATTTCGGACACAGATAGTGAGAACGTGATTTTACCTCTAATGTCGATACTCTTAAAAAAATATTCAAGTACATCACTCGTGCCTAGTGACCACAAATTGAGCATAGTCATTACTGAACGTTTGTATCAAAGTGTTTGTCTGTCATTTCAAAATATATATTTTATTAATGGAAATAACCGGCAAAAGAACTGACGATCCACCTGATGGTAAGTGGCTATCGTCGCCTATGGACATCAGCAACACCAAAGTTATCACTGATGCGTTGCCGGCCAAGACAGAGAGATGAAAAAGAAAGACAGAACTGGCTCTCAAGCCCCCAGCCGGAACACGACGAGTCGTTTAGCGGCTGACTCATGCTCAAGGGTGGTAACTATCCAGGTGAACCCCATGGGGAAATAATAATAGTAATAATGGTATTAATTAACAATTAAAATCAATAATACCAATATAATACCTCGAGGGGCCCTACCACCAGCGGGCTGGATTTAGTTGCCTCTTACGATACCCATCCAGCGTGGGTTTGGGGTTAATAATCTAAGCCGCCCCAATACGGCTTTTTTCAAGTTCTTAAGTTACTTGCTATTCTTGCGATACCAAAATTTTTTTTAACCTGTTTGTTTATCTGTGCCAATCTCTGAAACCACTGAACGGATTTCAACAAGGCTGTCACTGAAATATTAAGAAGTCTGTATCTTAAAGTATAGACTACATTTAATGATTCAGTAATAAAAAAATTAAACAAAATTCGATAATAATAAATCCAATGGAACATCACTGCGCGCTACCGAGGCGTGTAATCAGGTGACTGTCTCCCGCGTTCGTTTAGCCAATGCGCCACTGACTCCTTTGTATCGACAAGGCGTGCTCTCAGTTACAGCGGGAAACGTTTTTTCCTTAATTACAGAATTTTTAGTTCCATGTTCCATTGGAAAAAAATTAGAGAGTAAAATTTTTACGATGCATGCGAAGTCAAAAAGTGACATGATGAAGTTAACTGATAACTGTCTCTCGAGATTTATTTATTTATTTTTTCTTTCGCAACACCTTAAAGTAGAGGTTACAAGGGCGAACTTAATGCCTAATGGCATTCTCTGCCAGTTGACCCTGGGTGATGGTGAAAATGTGAGGTAGGAAAAGAAAATAAGAAAAAGATTAGAAAAAATTGGTTGTCTGTAAAGTCGGTTTACGGACAATGGTTTTACGTGATAACGTCTATTTCGTAGAAGAATAATTTATGATATAAATAATGTAATGTAAGAACGTAATGGAAGCCCTACGCACGGAGCCGCGGTGCTACTCGCCAGTTGTGTCAGCTTGAACATGGCTTGACGCGCCACCGCGACCCGCGTATCTAGCTGGATTATAATATTAAATTTCATACTATCTATACGATTTTAAACATATTTGAGTTGAAAATTTGGTTTAAATCGTTTTAAATATCAGGAGCTGCGCGACATCTGTGATTTTCTTGACTACAACTAAAGTCCGAGTCGATGTACTGTGTAAAGTTCTTTCAAGTAGTTCATACCTATAAACAGAGATGACGCTATTGTAGATTTTCGTTTTCATATAATAATAATACGTACGAGCTACGAGAAATCATTTCTTTTCAAAAGATTGTAAAATAAAATAAAAATTACAATTTTACATATTAAATTACAGATATATATTTCGTTTTATTATTATTCAGCGTATCTCTTTCTCGATACTTTGCGCGCGTTGTGGCTCGTGACCTTCAAGCGGACCGATTACGCTTGAGTGGGAGAGAGACGGCCGGTCTAGCGTGCCTCTCTCTCTAATGCTGCGCGCGCTTCCGTGACGTTACTCGGTTTTCGTGAATGCCTCCCAGGCTCATCGTCTTTATAAACGTTATCACGTTAAAAAAACGGGAAGAAATAACACAATAAACAACATATTGAAATACTAATATACAGATAACAATAGTATTTAAATATATATTTAGCAGAAGGAGGTATTCTATGATGTTGGTTATGAAATGATATTCCTTTTACTTTGCACCATGATATATTTCCAGTTCTCTAAACGTTTACATCAATATTCCAAAGTACTTCAACACTACGCCATCAATAATAATCTGTCCTACATTCTTGACAATTCCCTAAGCTAAATATGACATGACATTTCCTATATGCCAGCCTCTGCATCAGACAAGCGCTGTAGAATAAAGAGGTCCGTCCCCTGGACCTTCACTGGAGCTTCATGGCCTTACCGATATATATATTATGTAAATATATATTGAATATATATTGAACGAGATTCCATGTTACGATGCGTGGCAAACCGTCAGCTAAAACGACGTCATGATGAAGTTAGCTGATAACTGATTCCTTTTACAAACAAGAGTTGTGGCATGCGGGATGAAATCTTTAGCTATTTTTGTTCTGTTACGCCAAAGAATTATAACTTCTTACGTGCGTACCACGGACGTAAAAATAACACCGGATGTCACCTTGTCTTATCGAGAGTGACGCCGCCCGCTTACCATGTGTGCGTAATTTTAATTGCGGTCCGACGTGGTAATGGCGGCTGAACGAATAGAGGAGTTGGTATTACTATGGTAGCCTCACTCAATTTGTTGTTGACATTCCGTCTGTTCTTTTTTTATGTCTGTGGTGCTTACATAAGTGCACACACGCGTTTCTTGTAATGTGGTGTGATCCCTCATTCAATATTCCTTGGCTTGCAGATGTATTTTTCTTCTAAATTTCAAATTCATAATGTATTTTGATTTGTTGTGAAAAATGCATCTGTCAGGCTTCCATCGAATAAGGGTGTTTTGGAAGGTGTTAAGTTGAGTGACGAATAATTGTAAACTACTTATTGTCGTACTTGTTTTATTAATTTTAATTGTCTTTCACAAGTGGTACTAATAAAATAGTTTAATATTAACTTAGGTAGCCACGATCACTTTCGCTATTGTAGTTCTCATGTTACACAGAGTAATGAACACTTGTCTTTCGCGCCACAGTGTCCACAGAGAACACAACACTATTTTGACCGCGCGAATATGGTGGCGCCTGCGTCGCTCCCCGCAGTCGCCCGTAGCTTAGTTGGTTAATGAAGTATTAACAGAAAGTGTATTGTGATTATAAATATTTCAATCGTATAAAACGTTTTTTCTTATATGACGGGTACTGTGTTTCCCATTATTTATGCATAAAATAAACAATAATATAAACAATACTATTACGGAATCAGAGCTGGGATCTAAGGATAACGTTTGTATTTTTCTTTTCTTACGATTTTATTTTTAGTGTATTCGCCGTTAAAAAAAAAAGCAGAGCAACAACCCATAATTGTCCCACTGCTGGGCTCGGGGTCTCCTCTCACAATTTCGCCGTTAAGCAATATTAAATAGAATTTAGAAAAATAACTGTACATGATTTTAAACTTAACTCATCGCGGACTGAAAACATTTTTAGTATAATACGGGTACTTACGATATATATTTTATTTTATTTTATACGCCGATATTTCCACCCAGTTACAAGGATCGTGGCCACGGCTAGACTGTGGTGGCGCGGAGAAACTCTTGACAGGTTGACAAACGACGTTGATATTAATCTTTGACGGATGACGGATGTCAAGAATCGGATGCTGGATGTATTAGTGTCAAACGTCATCCGTCATCCAGCATCCGGTTTTTGACATCCGTCATCCGTCAAAGACTAATATCAACGTCGTTTGTCAACCTGTCAAGAGTTTCTCGATGCCACCGCAGTCTAGCCGTGACCACGATCCCTGAAACTCGGCTAAAATAACTGTAAATAAAGTAAAGGGTTTGATGAAAAACAAATTGTGTTTCAATTCTAAGTATGAGAACCCCCAAAATTAATTGTTTTTTTTCTATTTTCGTGTGAAAATCTGAATGCGGTTCACAGAATACATCTAATTACCAAGTTTCAACAGTATAGTTCTTATAGTTTCGGTAAAAATTGGCTGAAACATACGGACGGACAGACACACAGACATGATGAATCTATAGGGTTCCATTTTTTGCCATTTGGCTACAGAACCCTAAAAACGGACTATACACCCAAAGCAACAACCCATAATTGTCCCACTGCCGGTCTCGGGGTCTCCTCTCACAATGTGAGGGGTATAGGCCATAGTCTACCACGCTGGTCAAGTGCGGATTGGTAGACTTCACACACCTTCGAGAACTTTATGGAGAACTCTCCGGTGTGCAGGTTTCCTCACGATGTTTTCCTTCACCGAAGCAAGTGATAATTAATTTCTAATACGCACATAATATTTGAAAATTAGAGGTGCGTGCCAGGATTTGAACTCGGGCCCCTTGGTTCGAGAGACCAATGTTCTAACCGCTAGGCTATCACTGCTATACACCCAAAGTAACGAAAATCTAAACGCCATCACTGTGACACTAACCTTAGTCTCACCTGTCCCATTTCTTTTCAAATGTCCCGATTCGCATCGCCACTTTCCACAGATAAGATCTGATTTTCAGCTCGAGAATAGACTTAAAACGATTTAAACTGTAAGTCTGCTGAGCAGAGTATGAAAACCTTTGAGCAAAAACGTTTTAAGACTGAAGAGTGAAGACGTTTCTTCTGATATCTTTCTCCTTAATTAACAAGCATTGTTTTTGAAGAGCAATCCTAACTTAAATTGTGCCCTGCCTTTTTTGCTTAGGTATTTTGGACATGTAAATGTTTTTTTTAATACCTACAAATGATTAGACCTGATGGAAAGAGGTCATTGCTGTCCATACTCATCAGAAATCTTAAAGGCATTCCCGACGCGTTGGTTCTATGGTCGAATTACTAATCTATTGGACCGAAACGACTCGTCGTGATCCAGCTGGGAGCTTGAGAGTCAGTTCTTTATTTCTTTCTTTTTCTTCTCTCTTTCTTGGCCGGCAACGCATCAGTGATCTTTGGCGTTGCTGATGTCCATGGGCGACTATAGCCACTTACCATTAGGTGGATCGTCAGCTCGTTTGCCGGCTATTTCCATAAAAAAATACAGAAACTAATATGACGTTGTGAAATAGTATTGTCATAGTGATAGTAATTGGGACTCTTTGGTAACTAAAAAATAAATATTCGAAATGAAATGAAATGAAATAATCTTTATTCATGTAGGTATCACTGATACTCTTATGCACGTCATTTTTTTTTAATCTACTAGCTTTTCGGAAAGGTGCTTTGTCATGGAGGAGAAGAAAAGCCGTAAAGAAACTCCTCAGCACATCTTTTAAAAATAAAACTTATATCTATTACAAAAATAGGTATTCTTTAACCTGTGCAGAACTGGTTGCCTAGCTATTCATTTCCAAGCATCCTTGTCATTTAAATATTCATTTATGCTATAGTAGCCCTTGCCTAAGAGCTGAGCCTTTACACGTTTCTTAAAAGATTGCACCGGTAAGTCATGTATTTGTTTTGGGACTTTATTATAAAATTTTATACCTAGTCCCATAAAAGAACGTTGCACTTTAGAAAGACGGTACGAAGAGGTAGCCAATTGATGCATCCTTCTTGTTTGACGATTTGAAAAATCACAATTTTGTTTATATGCAGTTATGTTATTCCGTATAAACACTAAATTATTATAAATATATTGGGAAGCTACTGTAAGTATACCTATTTGTTTAAATTTGACACGCAAGGACTCCCTTGATTTTAGTTTATAAATAGCTCTAATGGCTCTTTTCTGTAATACAAAAATTTGTTCTATACCGGCTGCTTTGCCCCACAGTAAAATGCCATAAGACATAACACTATGGAAATATGCAAAATAAACAAGCCGAGCAGTGTCGACGTCAGTGAGCTGCCTTATTTTTCTAACAGCATAAGCAGCCCTAGCAAGTTTAGTTGTGAGAGATGCTATGTGCGGGCCCCATTGCAGTTTACTGTCCAAGGTCACCCCTAAAAAAACCGTGGATTCCTCTATATTTAATGTTTCATTATTTAATTTAAGAGATTTATTTACTTTTTTTACATTTGGCAACACGAATTCTAAGCATTTGGTTTTCTTTGCATTTAAAAGTAAATTATTTAGTGTGCGTGTGGATTGAGGGCTCTTTTTTAAAAATTACTCATATTGTTTCCAAAATCAGGAGAAATTTAGGAAAATATTGTGAAAACAACGTGGTGAATATAAAAAAATTGTGAAACGTATGTTAAGAAAGTTGTGGTCGATTAACTGGAACACTCAATCCGCTAACTTAAGAAATTACTGTAATCTCGTATCTCAAAATATACTTGATGTATGTTTAACATTTTTATGTGGAAAAATTGTGCAGAATTTGTGAAAGCTATTCACAATTTCTCAATTGATTTTAACGGTTTACTTGGATTTTATAAAGGTTTATTTGGAGCTCTCAATCCTCCTATGTGTGGATTGAGTGTTCCTAAATTTCTCCAACTTTGGCTGAATATTTGTTTATATTTTTACTCCTATTTTACGAGTATAATTAAGACCGAATTTGTGAAACAAAAACCCTGACTTAAAACATAATATTTAGAGAGTAAATGAATAAAATTCTTTCTTATCAATGTCCCGTCTGAGAGCTCCAAGTTTTAGCGTTTATTTGTTTAACCCAAGCTTTTATACAAACGGCGAAAACATCAGAAATTGTGAAAATGTTGTCACTAAAGTTTAACACGATTAAATTTTTTGTGAACTCTTAATTTTAAGAATAATCCACAATATTATATTTCCAAGCGCCGAAATTGTGTAGGGTGGACATAGATTTTTTGGACACATTTTTCACCTACGTAATTTCGCGTTTTTAGGGTTCTGAAGAAATATAGAATACTGATCTCTTTATTCATTTTGAAATTTGTGTTTATAATAAATTATCAAGTTATATGAAAAAGTCAAAGTCACAACCCATAACTGTCCCACTGCTGGACTCGGGTCTCCTCTCACAATGCGGAGAGTAACAGACCATAGTCTACCACGCTGGCCAAGTGTGAATTGGTAGACTTCACACACTTTGAGAACATTATGGAAAACTCGCAAGTTTCTTCACGATGTTTTCAATTATAATAAAATAAAATACTCGGTGTACATTGAATTATACGTTCTTACTAGAAACGCTCATCGCTTAAGTACATTTTACTTTCTTTTATGTATGCATGGTCACCCTATATATTTTTCCTATGAAAAATATAATAATGTTGATTATTCTTAAAATTAAGCGTTCACAAAAAATTTATTCGTGTTAAACTTTAGTGACAACATTTTCACAATTTCTGATGTATTCGCCGTTTGTATAAAAGCTTGGGTTAAACAAATAAACGCTAAAACTTGGAGCTCTCAGACGGGACATTGATAAGAAAGTATTTTTTTCATTTACTCTCTAAATATTATGTTTAAAGTCAGGGTTTTTGTTTCACAAATTCGGTCTTAATTATACTCGTAAAATAGGAGTAAAAATATAAACAAATATTCAGCCAAAGTTGGAGAAATTTAGGAACACTCAATCCACACATAGGAGGATTGAGAGCTCCAAATAAACCTTTATAAAATCCAAGTAAACCGTTAAAATCAATTGAGAAATTGTGAATAGCTTTCACAAATTCTGCACAATTTTTCCACATAAAAATGTTAAACATACATCAAGTATATTTTGAGATACGAGATTACAGTAATTTCTTAAGTTAGCGGATTGAGTGTTCCAGTTAATCGACCACAACTTTCTTAACATACGTTTCACAAATTTTTTATCTTCACCACGTTGTTTTCACAATTTTTTCCTAAATTTCTCCTGATTTTGGAAAAAATATGAGTAATTTTTAAAAAAGAGCTCTCAATCCACACGCACACAATTATTTATAGTGAACCAATGTGAGACATGCGACAGAGCACTATTAACATCGTCAAAATTATTTTTATTCCTATCAGTCTTAAATATTAATGATGTATCATCTGCAAACAGCACAATGTTCGCATGGTTTTTAACATAATGTGGTAAGTCATTTATATACACCAGGAAAAGAAAAGGGCCCAAGATCGAGCCTTGCGGAACACCCATCACAGTAGGTGACCCTGATGACTTTTCATCGTTTATATTAACCTTTAGTATCCTATTACTTAAATAAGATGCGAGCAAGCTAAGGGCCTTGTTTTTCACGCCATAGTGACTAAGTTTAGATATTAATGTATCGTGCTCAACACAATCAAACGCCTTTGATAAATCACAAAATACACCTATAGCATTTTGCGACGACTCCCATGCTTCATATATATGCTTTAAGAGCCTGGCTCCGGCATCTGTTGTACTACGGCCTTTAGTAAAACCGTATTGCTCCGGATGTAATAAATTATTATTGTTGAAGTGGGTTAGCATTTGATTCAGTATGATCTTTTCGAAGATCTTACTGAGTGTTGGTAATATAGAAATTGGCCTATAATTATTAATATCCGTTTTTTCACCTGTTTTAAATAATGGTATAACTTTACTGCATTTCATTAGATCTGGAAATACACCAAGATCTATGCATTTATTAAAAACTACAACTAAACAAGGAGCTATAATATCTATTATGTGACGAATTATTTTTACTGAAATACCCCAGAGATCACCCGTACTTTTTACTTTCAGAGACTG
The DNA here is from genome assembly GCA_963932265.1 of Thymelicus lineola. NCBI lineage: Eukaryota > Metazoa > Arthropoda > Insecta > Lepidoptera > Hesperiidae > Thymelicus > Thymelicus lineola. The sequence goes on along the minus strand of OZ010704.1, from coordinate 2,362,692 downwards.
GAAAACTTTAATTATGTCCCTGATTGTAATGTGCTTAAAGTCAAATACCACATTGCATTCCTTAACATTATCTCTTAATAGATAAAATGCTTCTGTTGAAGAAGAGGATAGTGTACTAGTTAATTTAACGGGAATGTTGCGGAAGAACTCTTCAAAAACTCTTGCCACTTCTTTATCAGAAGTGATTTTGTTTCCATTAATCATTATTTCATAACTAAAGTCACAAGATTTAGAGTTGCCGGTCTCATTTTTAATGATATCCCAGGTGGTTTTTATTTTATTATCCGAATTAACTATTTTATCCTTTATGTACATTGACTTTGCTTGAGTACAGATGATTTTGAAAATTTTCGAGTAATTTCTTACGTATCTAATCTATCTCTAATTATAACTTATCGAAGATTTCACATCAGAATCGGTTTGTACAGACACTAACTATTTATTTTTCATTAAAAAACTGATTACACTCTAAATGTCAATTTGGTCCAGAAGATTAAAGGATGGTGGATTACATCATGCGGGTAAACTATTGGTTATAAAATAGTGTAGGACCCAGGGACTCTTATTGACAGGAACCATTTGCTAGCCCCATCACTGTTCAGAAGAATCTTAACTTGGGGGTAGGGACTTGGATATAAGGTGACGACGTTTAAATAAACCAAGTTATGCACTTGTTTTATTTTTAAAAATACAAATTGTTTTTACAAATAAACGTAAGATCAGTTAAATAATTTGTAACTAATAATCTCTTGTAATTATACAACAGAACAAAAATTATAACAATGAAGAGATAATAGCGCTAATTAACAGATGAATATATTATATTATAATAAAAAAGAAAATATCACGTTTAAGCAATTTTGTGAGTTAGGTAAAGTTATTGAAATTGAATTGTATTTAAAAATTTATTTGTATTTAATTTACTTAATTTCTTTTTGAATTTCAGAAGCGCTGTAGAACTAGAGACTGCATTTCTGCCTCCAATTCCCAATAATTCTACTGAACTACAGTATTAGTATTCTCTTCAGCTTAGCTGGTTTTGGTACGAGCTGAAATAATTCCCGATATCTGCTAAAGCCATAGAGTATGCTACTCTGGAAATGGTACTTATATCTCAAGCAATAATATTAAGGACCAGTACGTAACCTCTCCCGCTTCGCTTGGAAATCTAGCCATTTTGTGCGGAATGATGAGTACCATAAACATTTAGTACCTGCATTATTTTGCATATGTATGTATGTGATAGGTATCCCCAATGATGTTTAAATAAATATAGATACATTATGCCCTTACAAATCTACCGAAAAATCTGTTCCGATGTCCGCAAGGCACGCTTTATTGCTTTATCGCACGTCTTTATCGCTCTCGCGTCAAAACTACATCGCTATCTCTTTCTTCACCTGAATAAGAGTTCCCAATTGGGAACTTTTTGAGTCACACAACGCCCGCGCTTATGACATATCTGCCTCTTTTTAATATATAATATCATTGGGTATCCCCAATATCTTTCGCAGTGCGCGAAAAATAATAACTTTAACATTTTGTTGACTTAAGTTAAATTATTGCAATTTTATTAGGGTTTTTTGGATTGACTTATTTATAATAGTAAGGAGAGGTTCATTGCGTGCTTAAAAACATGGCACTTAGGCAAATTGGTCCAATCATGGTACCAATACTCAGTACATAATTAGTACTTAGACATGTACGCCATGTTACACGGTGACGCTGATCTCAGTTCGTGTGTGTGTGTGTGTGTGTGAGAGAGAGGGGGGAAGAGACAGAAAGAAAGAATGATGTCCCTACCTTTTGCATATAGAATTCCGATGAGCCTTTCCATCCTTTTGAAATCAATGAGCTCAATATGTTACCCGCTTATGATGTAGCTTTCTATGGGTGAAGTTTTTCAAAATCAGATTAAATTGAGTTAACCGCCAAACGACTCATCGCGTTCCAACGAAGGGCTTCAATGCCAGTTCTTTCTTTCTTTTTCTTCTATCTTATCTGGCCGGCAACGTTCAGCGATGAATTTGGTGTCGCAGATGTCCATGGGCGACGATAGCTACTTACCATCAAGCGGAATTTCAACTCATAGGTATATCATATCTGCGATTTCCATAAATAAAACTTTCCTTATTTTATAGACAGTATAGTATTTTTTTATGGAAATAGCCGGAAAACAAGTTGACGATCCACCTAATGGTAAGTGGCTATCGTCGCTCATGGACATCAGCAACACCAAAGGCATCCCTAATGCGTTGTCGGCCAAGAAAGAGACAAGAAAAGAAAGAAAGAACTGGATCTCAAGCCAATAGAATAGTTTAGGCTTCCTTGCCACGCTAATATTAAACACTTCAGAGCTGATTCACATAGGCATCATTGACTAGTCGTCAAATAAATAATGATGCGTCACGAATGCAGGTTCACATTGCATATGGAAATGAGTTATGTCGCAATTCGTTTTTTGACTTTTGATTGATTTTTTGACGAACGTGATTTTTTAAAAGACTGTACATTATTTAAAATTTATTTATTGTTAAAAATATCTAAATACAAATAAGATAAATATACGGTCATACCCGTCACGTATTACTATGAAAGTAATATTACTTAGATGAAAAACTTCTTCGAAATCCGTTAAACCATTTGCGTGAATGAATATTTACACCTTGGGTTACATTATTGGGGTTTTATTAAGGATCTCTATTTTTTTTGAAAATACAATATAGCCTATGTCATCCGGCGATAGTGTAGCTTCCCAACAGTGAAAGAATTTTTCAAATCGGTTTAGTAGTTTCGGAGCCTATTCAATTCCAACAAACAATCAAATTTTTCTCTTTATAATATTAGTATAGATATACAAACATTCTTGTTAAGTTAAGTAGGTATATTTAAATGTGGAAGTGATATTTAAGAAGCATTTTATTTGTTTCCACAAATGACAAGACCATTAAGGGTTATCAGAAAACACTCAATGGAAGAATTGCAATACCATTCTATTGTACTGAACAACATAATAATCTGAGCGTTTGCGATAACTTTGCGCAATATTATACTTAATGAGGTTGGATGACTCAATAATAATAAACCTTGAGCTATTTTAACCATTTTTAAACGATACTTTCGTGAAATTAAGACTGATTTTATTCACGTATTGTGTCAAATGTAAACTGTATTAGAGTGTGTACATGGACCTAAGCAACTTTAATTAATAAGTATGTTTTAAACAAAATTTTATTAAAGTTATCTTAAAACTTTGACAAAATTTTGTATCTTTAATAAGTATGTATATGTATATAAGTCTTGTTTGTTATATTAATGTAGGGTAGCAAGTTCGATTCCTGGAAGCAGGGATTTATTAGATAGATAATTGTTTGTGCTTTCGGGTTTTTATCAACCATCCATGGATTTTAGTTAATCATGTTTTTTCTTAATTTTTTCTTTAACAAACTGTTTTCAAATATTCTTTAATTTAGTAAAATTACGGCGTGTTTTGCAACATTTCTCAATTGGTGTAATAAAAAGTCAACGAAATGTTAGATCTATAAAGCTAATGTAAGGCTAACTTAGACTTGGACATTGCTCAGACAACACATAAACCATAAAATGGCTAGCGTTAATGTTAATTTAGGATATTTGACGATCCTTTAGCCTAGTTTATAGCGATCCTGCGAAACGAGGTATCTCGGATTCGATTCCCGGCCGGGGCAGATTTTTAAGTGACAGAAAAATATTTGTACTCGGGTCATGGGTGTTATTATGGTATCGCGACACAGGTAAAAACCCACTGTGGGGGTACGAGTTTATTTATTATTGATTTATTATTTTTGTTGGAGGTTTGATAATAAGAAATAATTAAGTCATATAAAACGGCTAATATTATTTATTTATTTATTTACATGTTTATGTCACCTCTTAAAAAGAAGAAACAAAGGGCAAACTTAATACCTAATGGCATTGTCCACCAGTCAACCCTGGGTGGATGTGGAAATAGCTGATGGCAGGTGATAACATGAGATATAGATATACTACATAACAAGAATACATACAAATACACGGACATACATAAATACCTATAATAACATAAATATATAATAAATAATATATAAATATATAATATATAAATATATAGGGAATACATATATATATGTATAGGGAATTTTTGCACAGTATGCTGAAGAAAAAAGTAAAAAAATAAATAAAATAGAAGTGACATTAATCAGAAACAGAATGTAACAGATGTTCACGCAAGCGATGCTTAAAGGAGAACCTGCTAGGAGCATGTCTCAACTCGGCGGGCAAGGAGTTCCAGAGTAGTTGAAGAATGCAACGGTTTTCGGTTGATCATTAAACTAGGCCATTAGCAAATTGCAGTTTGAGGCAAGAGAGACGGGCACATATCGGCTGAGCACCGAGCAGGGGATAATGGCTCTTCAGTTACGTGCTTGTTTTAATATCAGGTGGCGAAAGGTTACAGATTAAACGCGTCGTAGAAATGTCCACGCTTATAATTCAAAATTCAAAAAATTTATTCATGTAGGTATCACTGATACACTTACGCATCTTATTTTTTGGCTTTTCGGAAGGTGCTTTGTCATGGAGGAGAAGAAAAGCCTAGAGAAACTCCACAGCACATCTATTATTGTATATCTATACATTCATGAACTCGCACTAAGCTTTGAAAATGAATGTTTCGCCTGCTTACGAAACATGTCATCTTGTATGTATTTAAACTATGGAAATTATATAATGGTATAATTTTAGTCGCAGAAGGCATGGCCAACATAAATAATTTAAGCCATCGATCAAATTATGGTCATTCAAATTTTCAGCATAGACGCAACGCGTATGACACAGGAACCGATATCAGTGAACGCATAACTATAAAATTGTATTAAACATTTTCTCACTTAACGTAACGCCATACGCCATATATGTAGATGTCGTAATGTCGTCAGCAGTTAGCCTCCCATAGATATCGCTGAATGCTGTCGTTTCCGGTAATATGTCAACCAGCCCTAGAAAAATTGCTCAATGCATAACTTCAGCCATGGGCAGCTAAAGAACTTATTACAAAGAGACTGCAGTCTATAGTCATTTTATTGGTAACAATGGTTACAGGTCGACAGTTCATTATACATTCCAAATGTCATTATCGAATTATAATAAAATAAGATATTAATTGTTACTAATAGAAATATAAAATTTCATTAAACTAGTCAAAAATAAAATATTAAACAAATTACTTAATTATTATTAAAGAACTCTTCACAACTATAAAATGTCTCCTCGATAAGCCACAACTTGAATCTCTTTTTAAATGATTCTAGGCTACTCACCCTTGTGACGTGCTTCGGGAGCCTGTTGTAAACTGCGGGGCCCATTAATGGCTCAGCTTGCCAGACTTGGCCAACTTTTGCGGCCCAGCCGATAGCTTGTTGACATTGCGAGTTTTGTGGTCATGTGTTTCGCCGAGACTCCCGAAGGAGTCCGGGTGCGTTCTCACATATATCGCTACCTGCGATATTACGATACCGGGTAGCGTGATAATGCCGAACTCCTAAAAGTAGGGACTCACGGAGGTGTTCCAACTTATTCGTGCGAGTGATCGCAGCCCGTTTCTGCATGCGTAGCGCGCGCTGCCATTCAGCAGAGCATCCCCACAGCTCGGCGCCATATTGCAGCACGGAGTGTATGGTCGCGAAGTAGCACGCGCGTGCCGCCTCCGTGGTCAGGGTTACCACTCGGCGCACTCGGTTCAATGCGAAGCAGGTACCCAGCTTCCCACATACCTTCTGTACATGGCTTCGCCACGTCAGACCGCTGTCTATTTCGAAACCCAGGAAGGTTGGTGTCTTTAGAAATCTCTAAAGGTTTATTCTAGTCCTTTCTAACTCTGCGTCTCCAACAAACATACCACCCTACATACTCCCGATGTGGTTGTCCGAAGATTTATCTCTAGTACAAGATCCATTGAATGCATTTCTATTCGAGCTATTGATTCTAACGTAATGTAAAGTGAAATCAAATTTGAAATTTTGTTCAAACTTCAATGGAACTTCGCACTAAGTGAACAAAGTGTACAATTCATGAAACATTTATGAATAACTAGATGTTTCTTAAAAATGTAAGACATTGTCGATTTACGGCTGATTCGGCGTCCCTTTGCCATATCAATATCATTTTCCTTCTCAGAATTATGTTTAGCGAAGCGAAACATGGTTGAGCCACTAGAGGTCGAGCGTTCCGAAAATCGATTTTAATTTCATTCAAACACGTTATTTAAGCGTTTATAATAAATAATTTCGTGGCATATTAAATATATTATTGGATAGTTTAAATATTCTAGTGTTAGAGCCCATGTGCCGCTCGTAGGCACTTTTATCCAATATGGGTCGGAAAGGAATCTAATAAAAGCGTAGCGCATACCACTCGCCTTCTTTGTCATTCACTGTACTCCAGCGCTGCAATAAGGCGTGCTACACACTTGCTACTTTACCATTGTAGACTTGCGATTCAGTCGCGATTTTTTTTGTATGCAATTTAAAACCGTAGACGACCCGTGTGGCGCAATGGTTACTAAATCGGATTTGCACTGGTTCAAAAAGTTTACAACTATCTTTGGGATTTTTTCACGTTAGTTTATTTCTATACTAGTGGGTACCCAGCGTATTCCACTACGCTAAAAAATTGTGTATGGGTAAAGTCGAAAATGTCCCTAATGCATTGTCTTAGTGGTCTCAAACCATCTTTGCATTATTGCCTTTCAAATGAAACCAGTTTGGGACATATCGGTTGGATGGTTTCAAAGTCATCCGTACAAAAATTTTTTGGGTTTTATATTTTTGTGATTTATTCTAGTGAAGTTGTCGTTAAGGATATTCTTGACAACACTTTCCTTAAAAGTTCGAGTTCCTCGCCGCAAATCCAAGCGCTTTGTGTTGCTTTATATGATAAATTGCATACTGTAAGGTGTATTAAACCTTAAGGAACTAAGAAAGTAATGCACTTTATCTCTGCAAAATAGCGGGCAATGAAATATTATGCACACATTACACAAGGAGCTGAAAGTTAAGACAAAGTGGGATATAAAAATTTAATTTTCAACCACTAAAATTTATAGGGTACTGCGTAAAACAAAATGTGGGTAGTTTTAAAACAAAAATGTTAGGTATTTTTATTTATCGCTTGCGAAGAGGCGGAGACTATATGGCCAAAGGTTTTCCGTTTTGTTTCTCTTAATTTTATTTCTCCCAAATATTTGTAGTTTCTAGGTTTATTTAGATTCTACTAACCTTGGAAGTACCTTTATTTCGTTCCAAGAACAATAGTCCTTCAGTTTACAAACAATACCTACTCACTAGCAAAGCAAGACTGGGCATTAAATAAACTTGCGATAAAGATTTACTCGGGGATGAAAGATAAGTTCTGAAAGGTAAAGATGAAAGATGTCATAGCTTTCGGAACGCGTGTCATCGCTCTCGTTGACTTGCAACCATTTATGTTGGCTGACCAAAATAAAAGAGAAAGAAGAAAGAAAAAGAATGAAAGAGTTTATTACTTAAGTGTGCTATCTATAAATGCTTAATTAAAATACTTAAAATTATCAGGAAATAATAGTCATTAGCTGTTTTATATGACTTTTAGACTTTAAACTTTTAAACAAAATGTCAGTAATCCAGTACACCTGATGCGTAGTCGAAAATAGCTAAAATCTCTTAAAAATAACTAAGCGCACTTAGAAGAATGAACCACATTGTTACACTTTTTACATCGTACAACGTAGAAGTTAAACGAAACAAAAATACGCGTCGAATAGTGAAGTTTGTTTTTAAAGTCGTTCACAAAACGTTAAAATAGCGAAGGCTTATTCGCTTTATTTTGTGTCCGCTGTTGAATAATTTATCTGGACGCGGTACTTCTGTACTGGATAACAAATAGACCATGAGAGTTAAAATAATATTAGAATAGGAACGGAAAAAAGTGATTGGAACTAGAAAGAAGAAAATGCTTTTGTTCATTGATAACACTTACAAGTATTAGCCTACAAAGGAGAAAATTGATTGACTGTGTTGTCATTGTATCTACTGATGAGCAATTTTTAGTTATTACATATGTTTACACATACATTTAATTACTTAATTATATGCCTCAAAAAAGTAATTCACAGATCGATTGTTTATTCTTTTATGATCACGATGCGTCTATTTCTGATTGTGTAATTTCCACAAAGGGTCGCAGAGGGTCGCATTTCTGAATCGAAAAATTATCTACGAAAAAAGTTAACGAAGGATTTTTGAAGTGAAACTTCTTTAGAATCGTTAGTAATTTCAAACCGGATGCAACGGAAAAACGACAGGTAAGATAATATAACCGCTAATTTATTCTTTGAATTTAACTTCTCCGTAGCTCAATGGTCAGGACGTAGATACACAATACCTGATGCGCAGGTTCGCTTCTCTCAGTATTTCTTTTTTTTAGTTTTATTTTTTTGAAGTGAAACTTCTTTAGAATCGTTAGTGATTTGAAACCGGATGCAACGACAGGTAAGATAATATAACCGCTAATTTCGTATTTCAATTTAACTTCTCCGTAGCTCAATGGTCAGGACGTAGATACACAATACCTGATGCGCAGGTTCGCGTCTCAGTATTTTTTTTTTTTTAGTTTTATTTTTTTTCGTTTTATTTTTATACTGTTTTTTAAATACTTTCAAATGCTCTTTTAAATATTTTCAAAGAATTTATAAACAAAAAAATAAGAATTTCATTATTTCATTCTGTCGATCGACCGACCGATTATACAGACAGTAAAAATGCTAAGTTGTATTCATAGATGGCGCGAGGAATAAGATAGAACATTCGTTTTATTGCTAGATAGATTTTTAAAAAGTGTGTGATTTATTGCTTTAAGATTCGATTTATTGCTTTTTCATCTCATTATCTTGAAACCAAAATTTTGGAAAGTTTCACTTCTACCACGTGTGAATTGCACACATTTTCTTTTTTTTTATTTTTATACTGTTTTTAAATACGTTCAAATGCTCTTTTAAATATTTTCAAAGAATTTATCAACAAAAAATAAGAATTTCATTTTCGTTGTTTAATATCTGTCGATCGACCGACCGATTATACAGACAGTAAAAATGCTAAGTTGTATTCATAGATGGCGCGAGGAATAAGATAGAAGATTCGTTTTATTGCTAGATAGATTTTTAAAAAGTGCTAAGTTGTATTCATAGATGGCGTGAGGAGTAAGATAGAAGATTCGTTTTATTGCTAGATAGATTTTTAAAAAGTGCTAAGTTGTATTCATAGATGGCGCGAGGAGCAAGGTAGAAGATTCGATTTATTGCTTTTTCATCTCATTATCTTGAAACCAAAATTTTGGAAAGTTTCACTTCTAACACATGTGAATTGCACACATTTTTTATTTTTAAAGAAGCTCGCATATCACCTCACTAGGATTCTCTGTATCTTGGATGCCCTGCAAGACACAAATAACACATGTAATTACAAACACCCTTGACCTGAGAACAAATATTTACCTGTTACATAAATATCTACCCCGGACGAATCGAACCCAGGACCCCTTGTTTTATAGGCGGGGTTACTTATTGCTCCCACCTTTGCGCTGGAGCCCCAGCTGGCCAAGTGGATCCGTTCAAACGAATTCAACAGCGAGTTATTCATCTTGTCGACAATCCCAAGCTTACAGACGCATTAGAGTCGCTTGAGTTGAGAAGAGATGTAAGCTCTCTATGCGTTTTCTACAGTCTATACATATAATGGGGAATGTTCTGAAGAAGTGTTTGGTTTAATTCATTTGGTAAATTTTCGTCACTGCACATAACGATGTACTAGGTTCCATTAATACCACCTGGATACCTGGCGTTCGTCAACAATTCGGTTCTCGCTTAGTATTCTACCCCGCACGTGTAACTTTGGAACGAACTTCCTGCATCGGTGTTCCCTTCAAACTAAGACATAGGGTCCTTCAAGAAGCAGGTCTATCATTTCCTTCGAGGGCGGCAAAACATTGGTGACGTCTCCAGATTTACTAATGTCCATGGATGGCATTGATCATTACCAGGTGATATGCTGGTTTACCTGCTCAAGTTATAAAAATTAGGCTATGGTTTAGTCATTTTTAAAAAACATAATATCCAACAATAACCTTCACCATGAGTTAAGCTAAAAAATATAACTTCCTAATTTTTTTTTAATTTTCTTCCACTAGTTTGTCGAAGTGCATCATTATGATTATTCCAGGCGCATCATGGGAAAGGTGAATTAAGGGTAGTTACTAGAAATAAATCCTAATCTGTTTGGCCTGGTTTGTACAAAAGGTTCTGAGTTCGATTTCCAGCGTGGCGGAAATTTGAATGATAAGTTTGAATTTGTGTTCTCGATCTGGGTGAGTGTGGTCTTTTCTTTGTGTTTTGTTCATGACACCCACGACTGGCCACGACACAGGGAATCCTAGTGTGGGGCTATGAGTGTGTAGCATATGAAAAAAATTAAGTTAGTTATATTTCGTACTGAGGAACGTGGCACTTATGCCTCTTAATCGTCAAAAACCAATCCAACCGAAAACTTACTCTGACCGAATATACTCGCACGAGTTCACCGCGCGTCCCTTTCAAACAAACCGGTGGAATGGCCTGCTTTAGAGTTTCCAGTAGAAATAAATGTGACAGCAGTCGCACCGCACGGCTTCCAGCGGTATTTATTAGTAGTTCGTTTTAACAAGCGACGCACATCCGGTAATATCGCAATGAATCTGCGGTCGGGGATTAGCGCCCTCTCTCGCCAGAGTGTATGTTACACCGATGCACTTTGTGTGAATCATTATTCATAGGTAAGATTAGTTAGTCTTTCTCTTCATGTGTGTGTGTGTGTGGGGGGGGGGGGTGGGGGGGTGTGTGGGTGTGTGTGTGCGCGCTTGTGTATATGTTGGTGTGGGTGTATTTATTTTGCATGACTGCGTGCAATGAAGATGCTTATTTATTAATGAGATGGAATCTTTGAAATAATTGTTACTCGATTTTAAGTTTCACGTAGAGTTTCCAGTAGAAATAAATGTCGTAACGCACGACTTCCAGCAGTATTTATTAGTAGTTCGTTTTAACAAGAGTCGCACATCCAGTAAAAAACTACTACGGGATTGGATTGTGTAAGCGTTTATTATTATTATTGTTGTTGTTATTATTATATTATTACTCAGATGTACCAGCAGAAATTGGCATTCATAGTTAAATATATAAAGATAGGAAGGGTCTGAACAGGATGGATGTAAAATTATAATAAATACCCGTCTTGCCCACCTACACGTTCGATAAAATGGGGATGGGTTTTTAAATCGTGTTATTAATTACTAGTTGTTGATAATTAACGTTACGCGACGGTGTAAGAGACACCCTACTTAAAGCTTAAACACCGTTTTAGCGCTGAGTTATTATGGCTTTAGCAAATGATGTAATGTGGCGAAAGAGCAGTTAAATGTGAATTGTTCTGTTATGTTAAACTGTACAAATAACCTTTGGTTATTGAGTATGAAAGCGACATTCATCTTGCATTTGTTATCCTAGTAGCTGGTATCAAGAATTTGATCAAATGAGTCCTTTGATAGAAGCAGTGATTAAAAACGCCCATGGACGTTTCAAACACGCTAAAAGATCAGTAATGCATTCCTCACTAACTTAGCTATCTAGCTGATCACATATAGGACATGTCAGGCTACCAGCATTCAATTAACAATGACCAAACGGTCTCACTATGACCGCGTGATGCTATAAATGCCGATATGGCTAACAGCAACCAGTGACATGCCTAGGCCATCAGAACAAGGCAAGCCAAGTTAAGTCGTACAACCCAGGATCTCGGGATCTTTGGCCTCACAACACAGAACACTCCATTCCATTCCATATTTACCAACAAGTAATATGAGTGTTAACAGCTGCAGAGTGATGATAGTAAAGCAATGATAGTAAGCTGGGCTTTTCGGCTTGTATGATTGTACCGCCACTGACAGCAACAGCCCATTTGAAAAAACTCTTCTTCTTCTTCGTCTTCTTCTTCTTTATCCTGTTGCAGCAATTATTTTAAAATCAACGTTTTTTTTTCTTTTTTCTAAATACTAATTTGCACTTTGGACGGTTTCATTTATGAGTCTTTGTCTTTTTAAACCACTTTCACAACTTCCACTTTCTCTTTCTCTCCCTTTTCTTCTCAAAATGGCAAGAGTGTCTCACCTCTGAAAATAATCAGTCCGTTGTCTGTTTTGGGCTTCCTGGTTTCTCCTAAAGTTTTCCATTCCTTCTATCCCTATCTTATCCATATACGTCTTCATACATATCTTCTTTTTCTGGTCATTCTATTACATTGCTCCAAAAAACAGTACGAATAATATTATATTGAATATATACGTTCTCGAACAAACTACGCTTTCCTTCGGAAACTTTATTTAAAGAAACTTGGCGCAACCAGGAAGTTAACGCCAGCTGCAGAGTAATCACTGTTTGATCGATCATTAGACCTGGTCGTGGCTTACTCTCGAATACGCTTTTAAACTGATTTGGTTTTCGATCCGAGCTCTCTCTTAATTACGTGCAGCACTGCATTTGTATCCAATACGAAAAGCATTTTGAATGGACACACCTGTTTCTTTATATGTGCTAGGAATTAAGTTATTACCTTTTTTCAGTGAATCAGTAAGAAAAATCGATGGATTACATCTCCACTTAACTACAAAAACTAGTCTAAAGTAATTTCAGCGCTTGAACTCGTGTTGAGCGATTCACGCTAACTCAGCTAACTTTATTGATTTCCATGGCTTCTACTCTGTATTACTCCTACAGAATCGAAACTACTCAGAATGAAGAATTCAATGCGGGTTTAGAAGATAACTTTTGTTAATGATACGATAGTTTAGCTAATGATATTGTAGATGGACGCTCGCAAACGCTTCTAATTTCTTTTAGTAGAACTGCCATGGCAGAATTATCTGAAATAGCCGCCATACGAGCTGATCATCCACCGGATGGTAAGCAGCTATTGTCGTCCATGGAAATTAGTGATACTAAAGGCATCACCGACACATTGCCAACTAAAAAAGCGAGAAGATAAAAAAGAAAGAACTGGCTGACAAGCCTCTTGTCGGAATACGTCAAGACGACTATCATAATGTAGAGTAGACTTCATAACTAATGGAGGCCATACACGATCAAGTGTACTTGATCAAGCGTCAAGCGGACATGACACGGCATTCAGTATACTTGATCATATATGGCCACGGTATAGCTATCTGGTTATATGTATAGCTATCTCACTCACACTGGATGGCGCGTCAAGTCAAACTGCAAACTTGATAAGTACACTTGATCATGGCTTCCGTTAGTTGCTCAAAGATTTCAGGTGGCACTTTTGATACCGGTTTCCATTTCACAAATTACCGAAAAGTCGAATGTGTAGCAAGCGGCGTTTATCCGTTTTATCCTTCGCGTTCCGGTTTCATTTTAATTAATCGTAGCCCACCGCGGTGGAGGGTATAATCGGAGCCGCTATGAAGGGTCAGTAAGACGAAGAACTGGCAATTTGGTTTTAATGAGTTTGAATTTCATCAACACCATCCATATTGTAAGACGTTTCTTCAGAATAGAGAGAGAAGGCATTAAGAAAATTATTTTACTATTATACGGGTATGATATTTATTTTGTAGACCGATATTTTGACCAAATTGCATGGATCGTAGTCACGGCTGAACCAAGGTCCACGATGAGTTAAGTTTAAAATCATGTATTATGAAAATTATTTTGCCTTATAATAACCTAATAGTCATATATCTCTTATAAAAAAGAAAGGGAGTTGATGTAAACAGTGCTCCTAGATTGGGTTAGGCCAATCTTAAGTCTAGCAAGAATTCCAGTCAAAGTCCAACCAACTGTCTCGAACTTTGACTAACGAAGCCTGGAGAAGCTTGGACAATCTTACACGGAAACTCAATTCAAATGGGGATTTTCCTACCCAAATAGTCTCTTATGTATATTTTTAACCGACTTCAAAAAAGAAGGAGGTTCGAAATTCGACTGTATTTTTTTATGTTTGTTACCTCAGAACTTTTGACTGGGTAAACCGATTTTGATGGTTCTTTTTTAATCGAAAGCTGGAACTTGTCATGTAGTCCCACTTAAATTTGAGCGCGATCTGATGAGTAGTTTTTGATTTATCCCTAATTTTGAAGTCATTTATGAGGTTATTTTTTGGCAAGACTTATACTGTTTATTATACTAGCTTAATGAATCTAAGGATAGCCATTAATCAAGCAATTTATTTTCAGATCTCTTTATACCAAGTTGAGACCAAGCGAAAGTAAAATATGGATAAGACAAAAATAGATCAAAGCCACTTATTGTCGTGTTTCATCTACACGAATCTTCTCATTCAATCGTTCTACCTTTCTATTGAACAACTGAAAAATTCTCTTCGAATCTAGTGTACGACATTCGTGTCTGTTTAAATCTAATTCTGTGGGACCTTAAATAACACGGGACGGGCGGTTCCGGCGGTCGGTTCTCTTTATTTTCGAAGCGTACTTGTAGGGTAAGTTGTGAACTTTGACTGCGATATGGTAACAGTGATAGAATAGCATGTTGACTCTAAAGCCTCGTATTCATGGTAAACATTTGTTTAGCAACAGTTGATCAATGTTGTTGATGAACCCCGAGAATACTGCTGGAAACTTTGTTTAAATCAATATGGGTTGTCCACACACGCCAGTCTGCAAAATGTTGCCTGAGGAAATAGTGTTGTTCTTTGTATCTGATGTTATAGGATTTCTAATAAAAAAAAGAAAAAAAGATGATGGGTGTGAAACTATCTCCTGCAAAGAGATAATTTGATGAGTGACCTCAGGATAACAGATGGATCATTTAGTAAATTTACGAGAAAAGTGATTTCGAACATCTTCTAGAAATGGTTGGTCCAATAGCCAAAAGGAAAACAAATATTCGTCAGCCAGTTTCACTTAATTATTTAGATTAGATTACGTTAGATTAAAATAATTCTATTAATTGCATAATTTTATCGTTGCTCCAAACTACTGCCATGTTTATAAACAGTTGCAAACACATCCATACAGGTCAATATTTGTTGATAAACTGATGTTTTCGCTCGTCGGGTGTCAACTCTGCAACATGGCGTGATCAACTCCGCAACACAAGTGTTGCCCGCAACATGTTGACAGCAACTCGGCAACATGTTTATGCAACCATGTTGCTAAACAAATGTTTACCATGAATACGAGGCTTAACTCTTGCACATAGTTCAATAGGAGCAAATTTGCATATTATTTGTACTGTTTGTTACTTGTAGGGTAAGTTGTGAACTTTGACTGCGGTATGGTAACAGTGATAGAATAGCATGTTGACTCTAACTCTTGCACATAGTTCAATAGGAGCAAATTTGCATATTATTTGTGGTAATCTTCATCGTTAATACCAATTATCTCAGACTTTTTAAATTCAACGGGGATCCATGATTCGTATTTTATAATAGTGATATTTTGACCTAGCTACGTGGACTATGGTGAGAGTGTCTCACCGTGAACACGATTATAAAATACGAATCGTGAACACCCGTTATCGTTTAAAATAATCAGTTTCCGCGAAGATATAAGTTTAAAATCATAATTATGTCTAAGACAACATGTAATTTTTTCAAAAGGCAACCGTGATAAGTTTGTGCTAAAATAGTCCGCTGTGCTGCTCAAAACTACATCGACTCTTACTATCAAACGAGTGAGTGTATCTCACTATTTTGATGGAAATACAAAATGGAAATTGTGGAGTTACCGTTTTTCCGTCAGGCATTAACTTGAAAATTAACGAATAGCATCATAGGCAACTCGTGAATTCTCAAAAATCTACACGTTTGATAGCAAGTCCGGGCTCATCATAGTCTCATGGACTAGTTTAATGACGACTGGTACAGCTTTAACTACATAGGTAATTACTTAGTCCTACTGCCGCACCCAGAGTCACTTTACAGTTACATAAATCGCTAGTACAGAATCACCATACAAATTATGTGCTAAAGAGCGATTTAAGTAAGTGTTAAGTGACTCTGACTGTGGTTGTTACTGTCATAATATCCTATCAAATAAACACACTCAACTAAATATACTAGTAGCTAATATCTTAATGGCCGAACTTTTCTCATTATTAACGGGTACGTAAATTGTTTTAATAACGCCAACTTTATCATCATTTAAAGGTTTCCAGTAAAGTTTCTTTGCCTCACTATTTATGATAAAAATATCCTTCATAAAGTTTGGTCGCTACGTGTGTATAAATCCTGATCGGAGTTCGCAGGCAATTTTCTGTTACCTTTTTCCACTATTATTTTTCGTTCGATAAACTGTAAATATGACTTACAAAGCGCTCCCAGTGGAGGCTTTGGTGGCATTATCACATCGAGCGCTCACTTCCGCTGGTTTAAGCTATTTTATTGATCCTCGGAGCTCTGTTCTATAGTGTATAAAATTGATAGTTTTACAGAACAAAATAAAACTATCTAGGATTTGTGCTAGTAGACTTCAAAGAAGCGATGTGGATATTCTATAGTATTAGTTCTTTCTTTTTCTTCTCTCTTTCTTGTCCGGCAAGAGCTTTTGGTGTCGCTGATGTCCATGGGCGACGGTAACCACTTACTACCTAGTGAATGGTCTACTACCAAGTAACTGGTTTTTAACCCCGTGAGCATTTTCAGTTTTTAATGTAATGCGTAAATGTGGATTAAATTTATTTGCAAGGTTTATTAACTGAGCGACGACGGTCGGCTAGGTGAAACTATACAGTGTCCGGTTACGAACCAGCGATAATAAGGTCATGAAATACACCTCTCCCTTACTACTTATACTTCTCCCTTGTCCAGAGGTGGGCGTAAATGGCTGCGCCACAGTTTAATTACTTTTGCAGTCATTTACGAAGAATTTCAATATTTGTAATTTTGTTTATCTATACTAATATTATAAAGAGGAAAGATTTGATTGTTTGCATTGAATATGCTCCGAAACTACCTAACCGATTTGAAAAATTCTTTCACTGTTGGGAAGCTACACTATCCCCGGGTGACATAGGCTATATTATATCCATATTTTTTTTACTATTTTTTCCGAAGTGAAGCGAGGGCGATATCCTAGTGTTAATTAAATTCTTTGAGTCTTTGAATACCTAATTTTCTAATGGTGGCCATATACGATCAAGTGTACTTGTCAAGTTTGCAGTTTAACTTGATGCGACATACTAGTATGCATGAGATAGTTATATGGTAAGATAGATAGATAGAAGATATCGTGGTAGATATCATGGCCATACACCGTCAAGTTTACTGGATGCCGCGTCAAGTCCGCTGCAAACTTGACAAGTATACTTGATACTGTATGGTCACCATTAGGCTCATGTTCAAACTACAATAACTAACGAGTCATGAAAATTGGAGTAATGCTTTTGATGTAGTTTTGTAGATAATTTCCTTTTGAACCAATGCGTTTAGAAAATGTACGTTAATGTGCATGTAAGGTACTAAGATTATGCACTTTAAGGGTACAGAAAGCAAGCTGTGAGTCGCGTTAAATAAGTCGGTTTCATACTAAAGTCCAAACTCATTTTGCGTTGCCGTGTGGTACAAACAGGACTTAATTAACCGTATTAATAATAAGCCCTATTTTGGCAGCTTAGAATACTAACCACTATCGCACGCCGGATGGATGTCGTAAGAGGCGAATAAATCCGGCCCGCTGGTGGTAGGGCTCCTTGAGGGAATATATTGGTAATATTGTTTTAATTGTTAATTAATACCATTATTACTATTGTTATTTCTCCGTGGGGTTCGCCTGGATAGCTACCACCCTTGAGATTGAGTCAGCCGCCAAACAACTCGTCGTATTCCGACTGGGGGCTTGAGTGCCAGTTCATTCTTACTTTTTCTTGTTTCTTTGTGAGATGACATTTCCGCTATTTACATAAAAAAGTACGAAACTGAAAAGGCTAACTCATTTTTCGAGACTAACAGCTCAAAAAAATACGCTCATTTGGCTTCACCCTAAGTACATAACCGAACACGCTATATAAAGCTTGTAAAAAGCGATGTTTAATTTTCCGTTACATACTTGACGTGTATTGAAGATATTATTCAAGATTTTCAGACCTCGCCCTGTTTTAATTCAAAGCCCGCATTCCCCTCTTCGTTTTGTGAACGTAACTCGAGTTCGCCGTTTTTCTTTGATATTAAGTACCTACTTTTGATTTGTTTGAATTCTTATTGCTTTGATTATAATCACGAGAACGTAGACTATTCACAACTATAAAAGGTGTTTTTATTTTTTTATTTCTATTTTTGGAACACCTTAAGCTTGGGTATACAAGGGCAAAAACTTACTGCCTAATGGCATTCTCTACCAGTCAGCCCTGGGTGCTGGTGCAAAAGTAAGATAGGCAAAAATGTATATAGCAGATAAAAGCAGACCAGTCACCTGGATAGCTTCAACCCATTAATGGCCAACTACTAATCTCTCCTCTTGAGAAGGCCTAGAGAATACTCCGCCACGCTGCTCCAGTTCGGATTGATGAGAGGTTAGTGTCCAATCCAAGTGTCAGTAGTTTTCATGCCGCCCGAGGGCCTCCGACATGGCTTAATGATTGTTATCTTACGAAAGCAACCGGGACCGACGCCTTTACGGGCACGAAGCACGGAAACCACAGACATAGATAGTAAGGAAACGCTCAAGACATTTTTGTCACTAGCGTTGCCCTTAGCTTTGCATACGGAAATTATGTTTTAACTTGTTCAAACTTTTATCCTGTTTTCCCGGGAAACACAATGGAAATCAATATTACCAATATAATCCCTCCGAGGGACCCTACCACCATGTTGGGTTTTGGGCCGGATTGAATCGCCTATTACGCCACCTATCTGGCGAGGTATTGATTTTAGTATTCTAAGCTGCCCAAATAAGGATAATGATTACGGTCAATGATCTGAAACGAATGAATATCTTTCTGACGTTGAACATTGTGGGTAAATATTTAATACTCACTTCAATAAATATGTAAAGCGCGGTTGAGGGCCAACAAACAGTTTTTATAAGGATCGTAAATATTATGTTTGTCTTTTGGTAGCGCGGGCAGATGGAATATGTTATGACATGGGATAAAGAATGTAATACCACAGGGTAATACTTACAATGGTCCATTGTCTTTGATATTGTGTATTGGCAGAGTCGTTCAAAATTGTGGTGAAACCTAAACATAACACGGACGAACGACGTTGGTCCATTGAATGACACGATGCACGGTGGGTATCCATCCTTTCGTCGTAAACACTCCGCCACCAGTACAAATGACGTGAATGTCTTAAAGATAAGAGTGAATCTGGCTTCTCATTTCTTTAATCTGAAATCTCTACCTCAGTACTTACTCTACGGTGGCAATAACTTATTTTAAAGTAAAAAAAACTTATTCTATTCCATCATAGATAGAGGCCGGATACCTATGCTCTTCTTCTTATTGCTGCAGCGAAGTTTGTTAATTTGTATACCTTCAATTACAAACTTGAAAACTTTCTCAGACTTCGGAGAGTGCTGCCAGAACTATGTCAGAGTATAATTTTATTTTTTGTTGACATATTTCTTCGTCAGGTTTTAATATGCACTATTATGCCTGTCGTTATAAAAGTTTGTATGTAGATTTTGTCATTAATTGTTGATTTTCTTGTAACGTCGTATAAAACTCTGTAATAAAAATAATGAGTTACATTTTTCGGCGGAGACTTTCTGCCGTTACAAAGTTTGGCTATTCATCTTTGAAGCCTGAATGAAATAAATATGAGTTTACCAAAAGATTATTTGTAGTTGTAGCATACGCATCCACCGAAATCAGGATGGCTTTAATGCTACCCTGGGACAGACCGCTTAACGGGTCCACGATAACGAACTTTGAAGGTTCTTCGATATAGGCCACAACAGTTAGGCAAATGCACGGCACCTACCTGGTCTGCTGCGTGTACGCCTCGATGATCTTCCACCCGATGTGATGAGGTTTGTGATAAGCTTGAGTGACGACACGGCACTCCTGATGATGGATTGATGAAAATATACGCGTTCACGCCCGATTACACACGATTTAGATTCTTTGAATAGTGAGATTGATTTTTGATGCGCGCGCGCCGACAGCGTCCTTGTACCGAATCGAATTGCTAGACGATAGTGGCGCCATCTTCATGACAGGCGTCAAGATTGACAGGAGTGCCGGCAAGACAGATTAAAAATAACTGTCATCCGTCACTGTTGTGGCAGGCGAAAGTTAATAAGAAATTGATAATTTACGGTAACGAAACATTCCGCCCACCAAAATACCTATGGTATTTTCTGGTTAATAATGAAAAAAAAAGAAAAAAGATTTATAATGGATTCGAAAACTTGATTTTGATATTGATACAGAACTACAACGATTACGATTATGTATTACGATAATGCTGTTACGATTATGATACTACGATTACACTATGATAAATGATAATAAACTAACAAGATTTGCTTATAACTAAAGTATGAGGTTACGATTTAAACTAGTCTTCTGTAGGCAGAGGACAAAGTTTAACCAGCGGCCTTTTAATAAGATGATGGTTTGTTGTTCTTACCACAGCGCTTCTGGCTACACCATCCACACCATGATTTAGTTCCACGACCCTAGCCAGCGCCCATTGCAAGGGGCTACGATTTTCGTCTTTAATTATCACCATCGAACCTATCGATAACGGTTGAGAATGTTTAGTCCATTTGGCTCGTTGTGTAAGAGTGTTTAAATATTCGGTTTTCCATCTGGACCAAAAATTCTGTTGAAATGCTTGCAACATCTGCCACCGATGAAGCCGATTTATATTGATATTAGCGAGATCTTCATCAGGGACAGCTGTCAAAGGCTCTAAGGTGAGAAAATGACCTGGTGTCAAGCACGAAAGGTCATTGGGATCGGAACTGATAGGGCACAAAGGTCGTGAATTTAATATCGCTTCGACTTGAACGAAAAAAGTTGTAAGCTCTTCAAATGTAAGTACTTGGTCACCTACAACTCGATAAAAATGTGATTTAGCTGCCTTAATTTGAATTTCCCACACGCCTCCCTGATGGGCGGCACCCGGAGGGTTTTGTATGAACTGAATTTGCTCCGCGCTAGAAGCCTGATGCATTAAAGACGATAGTTGATTTCTAGCGCCGATGAAATTAGTACCGCAATCCGAATAGATAACATTGCACCGGCCGCGACGACTAACGAAGCGACGAAGCGCAGCGATGAAGCCCTCAGTCGATAAAGTTGAAACTACCTCGAGGTGGACCGCCTTCGTTGCGAGACAAACAAACAAGCATAAATATGCCTTGTCTATTTTTGCACCACGGTGTGAACCTAGCTTAATGCGAAAGGGTCCACCGAAGTCTACTCCTACTTTAGAGAACGGTTTAACTTGATTAACTCGCATAGAAGGCAGATCGCTCATGAAGGGCTGTAACGGTTGCGGGTTTGTGCGGAAACATTGAACGCATTTAGAAAGGCGGCGACGAATTGTTCGTTTAGCGGCGATAATCCAAAATTGTTGAAGGAGTAAGAAATGTGTAGTATTTATACCTGGATGTAGGTAAGTCCGATGTATATTGTCGATTATTAAAAACGTTAAAGGATGGTCAGAAGGTAAGAAGGCTGGATGCTTGTGTTCGTATTGTAGACCAGATCGAGATATCCGGCCGCCCACCCTGAGCACACCCTGCTTGTCGAGGAACGGATTAAGCTTACGAAACGGTTTTGATAACGGTTTGTTATTCCGTAAGTGCGATATTTCTTCGACAAATGAATTCGATTGAACATGTTTAACGAGTTGCATTAGAGCCGAATGACGTTCAACGTTGTTAAGGAAATTGGAACCACTCGCTTGTTTTGGATTTCGAGAATTGTTAATGAAACGATTAATGTAAGAGATAATATTAACAATTTTTTGTAACGATGAGAAACGAGATAAAAGATTGTCAAAAAAGTTTGATTCGATATTTATGCTATTTTGAATTTTACCAGAAACTAAATTAACTAATTTTCGTTCTTCCGATTTAACTATTGCTTCATCGTCCGCAGTGTATAATATTATGGTGTTTGAGTTCAATGGCCACGATTTGTGATCCTTGGAGAGCCAGGAAGGACCCGCCCACCATAACGAATTGTGAAGAAGCGCACTAGGGAACTGTCCACGGGAACAGATATCTGCAGGATTGTCTCCCGAGCACACGTGATGCCAACATTCGGTAGGTGTTATGTCTTGGATTTGACTGACTCGATTAGCGACGAATGTGGCCCAACGAGATGAATGAGAACGTAGCCAGGAGAGAACTACGGTTGAATCTGACCATAAGTAGACAGCATCGATATTGATACGATCAAGGTATGTTTCGCGTACGAATTTATACAACTCGGAGAGAAGAACAGCCGCACACAGCTCTAGTCGAGGTAAGGAAATACGTTTAAGAGGAGCAACACGAGCCTTTGAGCAGACAAGAAATACTTGGATCGCTCCAGTGCTATCAGTGACGCGTAGGTATATAACAGCACCGTACGCGGTTTCTGAACTGTCACAAAAGCCATGCAGCTCATACGATTTAGCTTTGATACACGTGAGCTGGCGTGGTATGAGAAGGTTAGTTAATTCTGGTAATTGATTTTTATATTTGTTCCAAGTACTAATGACCTCATCAGGCGGCGTTTGATCCCATCCAACACCGAGAACCCATAGACGTTGAATATAAGATTTGATTTGTATTGTGATGGGCGATAAAAATCCTAATGGGTCGAAGATTCGAGCGAGTTCACTCAAAATGGCACGTTTAGTACAAGGCCGATTTGAAGGTTTGATTTCAAACATGAATTTATCCGATGATGGATCCCATTTCAATCCGAGAACCTTTAAAATCGATGGCTCAGAGTTATCGAGTGATATAGATCCTGATAAACAGGCCGAACTAGGAAGATCAGAAAGCAGACATGGATCACTGCTTACCCATTTTCTAAGTTCAAAACCACCAAGGCGAAAGAGGGCGATGAGTTGATTTTTAGCAACTTGAGCGTTATCTAATGTGTCACATCCAGTCACAACATCATCGATGTAGACGTCCGACAGAACGATATTCCTCGCTATAGGATACGAATCCCCTTCATCTTCAGCAAGCTGTCGCAGAGTACGGCAAGCGAGATATGGAGACGAAGAGACGCCGTACGTCACAGTATTCAGACGATACTCTTGGAGCGGATCATTGGGTGACACTCTCCAAAAAATACGCTGATAGTCACGATGTTCAGGCGCGATAAGAATTTGGCGATACATCTGGCGAGCGTCAGACATAAAAACGATGTTATGTTCCCTAAATCGGAGAAGAATTTCCAGAATGTTAGGTTGTAATTTTGGACCGGTAAGTTGCGAATCGTTTAAGGAACGGCAGTGAAGATCCTTGGCCGAGGCATCGAAAACCACTCGAAGACGGGTCGTTTGCGAATCAGGACGTAATACGCAATGATGTGGTATGTAGTACTTCCCTTGATTTAATTCGTCAGTTGGAACCAAGGACATGTGACCAGAGTCAATGTAGTCAGACATAAAGTTAACGTATTGTTCACGTAACGTTAAGTCACGTGAAAGACGTCGCTCAATCGCATAAAAGCGACGCAAAGCTACTTCACGGGAGCCCTCGAAGGTGGCTTCTGAATCATTTTTAAACGGTAAGCGCACAGTGTAACGTCCAGATGAATCCCGATAATGATCAGATACAAAATTTTGTTCACAAGATGATTCATCGGATGTCAAAGTTAACGGTCTCGGAATTGAATCGAGTTCCCAAAAACGTTGAATTAGCGAATTTAAATCGTTTTCGATGTTCAATGCAGTCGTCTGCAGTAATGAATGAGAAGCTAAGCGGGTTTTACCTAAAAGAAGCCACCCGAATACGGAATTGAAAGCATCAGGTTGATTTGAGTTGCCTTTTATACGTTGGTGGAGAAGCGATTCGATAAAAACGTCCGCGGCGAATAATAGATCGATGGATCCTGGTACATCAAATCCTGGATCCGCTAAAGGTAACGATTTGATATGTGACCACCCCGATGTGTTTAATTTAGCGATAGGTTGGTCGCCGCATATCTTTGATATTACGTGCATATCCAAAGTAAAAAGGATTTTATCGTTATTACCGATAGAACAGGTGACGTCACCGATAAGAGACGTATCTGTATCTCCGAGTCCACTTACAGTGGTAGAAGCTGCAGTAGGAATAAGATTAAGCCGTTTAACTGCTGCCTCCGTGATAAAATTACTTTGGCTACCAGTGTCGAATAGTGCACGGAACGATTGCATAACGCCAGACGCATCCCGGACTTGTACGATAGCAGTCGCCAGCAAAACGGTCGTGTGGACGGGTTCCCTTGTGACCAACGACGATACGATTTGATTTGATTCGATAGATTTATCGCGATGGAGCAAGGTGTGATGTTTCCGTTTGCATGTACGACACGAAAATATTGATTTGCAGTCCTTTAATTGATGGGATGGTTTTAAGCAATTAAAACACCATTGTTTATCATTAGCGATTTTCATCCGTTCATCGATAGATTTTTTGATAAACTCAGAACATGATGATATTGAATGTAAGTCACCACAGAAAGAACATTTACTGGTATAAGTTACGATTTTGGATTGCGATTGGTCAGTCGGTCGGTCGCGGTCAGTCGCAGCGACAAGTGAATGAGACATATTTATACGTTTGGGTTGCACGGGAGTAGAAGACCTTTGATAAGATTTTGATTTTGATGACTCAGAGAAATGTGTGTCACGTAATAATGCTTCACACTTCGATTGCAAAAACCCTTTAAGCTGTTCATACGAAGGAAGTTCAAATTCTGAATACTTTTCTTCAAAACTACGGCGGAGATCAGTGTCAAGCTTCGATAAGATATGATAAACAAGTATAAAATCCCATTGACTAACCGGTAAATTTATTGTTCTCAAAATACACAAGTTTTCTTCCAATAAGTCAAGTGATTTGCGAAATTCCTGACCGTTATTGCATTTGAAGTTAATATTCCAAATATCACGCCAACAAGTAAATGCTAAATCCCGTTTACTTTTGTAGCGGGCGGTGAGAGCGTCATATGCGCTGCGATAGTGCTCATGAGTCATCGGGAACGTTTTAACGATCGACAACGCATCGCCGCTAAGGGAAGATATAAGATAATGAAACTTCTCCGTGTCACTAAGCGAGGTTGAATTGTGTATTAACGCATTAAACGTATCAAAATATTCAGGCCATTTTTTAATATTACCGTTAAACGACGGAAGTATGATTTTCGGTAACCGTATGTTAGATGATGAACAACTAGGAGGTTGAGGCGTGTCACTTTTAGTCAAATTGCGATGAATCGATAATACCTCATAGTACATTTCATCGAAACGTTCCTGAATTTCACTATCTGTATCGTTTTCCGAATCATTTAAAAGTTCCAAAATTGTAAAATGCGCGTCTTCGAAATTCGCGGCAATTTGTTTAATGTTTTGATGATATGAAAAGAATAAATCTCGCTTAGATGAGTCAGATGTAGCTAAAATACCTATTTCTAAGGCCTTTGTTATACGATTATAAGCAATGGTTCGTCTTCTACGCAAAGAAGGCAAATCTTGAACGTTGTAACCGATATCCATAGATTTCGACTTCGACTTCCTTAAAATACTTGATTTACGTGTAGAATGTTTACTTAAAAGAGACATGATTACGTTCAGTTATTTGTATAGTTGAATAATTAAACAGTATGTAAAACCTTTGAAATTGTGTTAGAACGTCAATGCGATATAAAACGATTGTAAGTAAACAAGTAGATTTGATGCACAAAAACAATGTCTCAAGCATAAAACGTTAAGAATGCACTCAATAGATAACGAGTATTGACCTTGACCGTGATGTCTATAGAAAAATATGACCATACAATATTGACCCCTAGTTAGTATGAACGCACATATAACGCATGGGTCTTTTATCTTGGTCGGATTATAACCAGAGGTTCGTACACCCTGCGACACGGGACGTTTGTTATTCGATACAAAAAAGATACAGATTAATACTTGATGATAGGGTGTACTTAAGTAAGTTGAACGATATAGTCTATGACCAAATGACCAAAGTTAAATTGCAAGACAAGTGAATCACTTTGCGAGTACTCTGTGGTAACACGTAATGAAATTGCGTTTTTGATGCGTCGAAGCAAA
Source organism: Thymelicus lineola (assembly GCA_963932265.1). Lineage (NCBI taxonomy): Eukaryota > Metazoa > Arthropoda > Insecta > Lepidoptera > Hesperiidae > Thymelicus > Thymelicus lineola. The sequence goes on along the minus strand of OZ010704.1, from coordinate 2,336,353 downwards.
GCGACGACGCGCGTTTATATTTCGAACTACCTCCTTGATATGAAATATAAAATTGTATGATTGAATAAACGATATGGAGTCCGAAATGAAATTATGTTTTATGATAACGTTTTTAAAGGATGAATGTTATTGATGTATGATGTGTAAGTATGTTAATAACGTGATATGTGATTGGATTATTGCGAGCCGATATTAAATTAAGCACCGATGTGATTAGTGATTGCTTAATTTGTGATCCCACAATAACCTACGATTATTCTCGAACTTGTTCGATGGTGATAGTTAACACAGATATTTGATATGTACTTCTGATCGGATGGAACAGCCTAGAATGCGATGGGTATCTACAGTTCTTATATAAAACAATAGATCGAATAATTATATTCTAAGCTAACGATTAATAACCAGAAATACCACAGTAAATTGATGGCGTTTACGATGTGAATTGGTGGAAGTCCCGGGTTTCGGCACCAAAAAGGAATGTAGCATACGCATCCACCGAAATCAGGATGGCTTTAATGCTACCCTGGGACAGACCGCTTAACGGGTCCACGATAACGAACTTTGAAGGTTCTTCGATATAGGCCACAACAGTTAGGCAAATGCACGGCACCTACCTGGTCTGCTGCGTGTACGCCTCGATGATCTTCCACCCGATGTGATGAGGTTTGTGATAAGCTTGAGTGACGACACGGCACTCCTGATGATGGATTGATGAAAATATACGCGTTCACGCCCGATTACACACGATTTAGATTCTTTGAATAGTGAGATTGATTTTTGATGCGCGCGCGCCGACAGCGTCCTTGTACCGAATCGAATTGCTAGACGATAGTGGCGCCATCTTCATGACAGGCGTCAAGATTGACAGGAGTGCCGGCAAGACAGATTAAAAATAACTGTCATCCGTCACTGTTGTGGCAGGCGAAAGTTAATAAGAAATTGATAATTTACGGTAACGAAACAGTAGTAATAATGTTTATTAACGAAATATTTAGTTCAGGTGACATTGGAATGTGCTTTCTCTATCTGACTTTGATATTGACGACCTGTGTGGCGCAATGGTTACCATGCCGGATCGCCGTACCAAGGGTCCTGGTTCGATTGCCAGCGAGGCGGAAATTTGAATGGTGAGTTTGAATTTCTGTTCTCCGTCTGGGTCCTTGTGTATTGTCCATGGCACCCACGACACAGGGAATCCTAGTGTGGGGCTATGAGTGTGAAGCTTTATTATTATCATGGAGGTCAATGAGTAGGTGCAAACTTTTGTGGTGTCTTTTACTACTAATCTGTATATAGAAAAGGCAAAAGTGATTGACTGATATATAAACCCACAGGCCAAACTCTTATGACGTAGGCATCCACTAAGGAAGGATTTTTCAAAATTCAACCCCCAAGGAGGTGGAATAGGGGATAAAATTTATATGAAACTTTTTATTCCTTGGACATATTTGCATGAAATTTCGTATGAATTAAGTACGGCCAAAATAATGAGTTACATATTTCAGCGTTTTCCAAAATTCAACCCCTAAGAGGGTAACATAGATTATACTAATTTGTTACATTCTTAGGCGATACGAAGTTCACCGGGTCGGCTAGTATTGTATATGCGAAGGTTTGATTGTGACGATGTATGTATGATGGTTGTATGAATTTTGATGACACACAGGTAAACCAAGATCTGGAAAAACATAATTAGTTGTTTATTTTGAAATATAAATGTAGCAAAGAAACGAGCAGAACCCACATGGTAGCAAGTGGTGGTTTTCGCCATCAATGCCAACGTGTTATCGGCCAAAACGAAAACGCATTATTATTAGTGATCTGATACTACGAAACACATAAAAATATTTAACGTTTGATTCCAAAAATAGTGTAGTTGGTTCCTTCACTCCCAAAATGGTAACATGGTAGGTAGGTAGATGCATGTTGCCATTTAAACTTGCTTGAATCAGCCGCAAATAACTCGTCGTATTCCGGCTGGGGGCTTGAGAGCCAGTTCTTTCTTACTTTTTCTTCTCTTCTCTTCTTTTCTTCTCTTAGCTGGCAATGCACCAGTGATTCCTTTGGTATCAGGTGGAACGTCATCTTCTTGGTCACTTCATATTACTTTTGCTCAGGTAAGAGTATATTCAACAATCAAGTTATTTCTTTTGTTTGTACTTTGCATACGATGTGCTGAAGAAGTAGTTTCTTTTCCACAATAAAGATAAACGGGATAAGAAAACACAACATACATTTATTTGTATCAGTGATACTTATCTTCAGGCAAATCTTAATTAAAAGGAATACAAACAATGCCAAATTTTGCACATCTGATACGACAAACTTTAGCTCAATAGAAGTCTAAGTAATTAGTAAAATTAAGCGTCAGGATACGAGAACGCGAGAGGAGTTAGGATACTTATTATTTTAAACCCTAACTCTTGAGTTTAGATGCGCATTATATTTTAGCCGTATTTGGAACAACTTGGAATAATTGGCTCCAATCCTATACCGGCATACTAGAGTGTCATGTGAGCGGCCATTCATGAATTACATAAGGACAATTTTAGCAATTTTTGACCCTCCCTACCATCAGGGCACGTAAGATTTCGCGGACTCCCCATCCCTCTGCTTACAGAAGGTTTCATCTAATTTTAGAAAAAGATCAATTGCACTAAAACTCATAATTTAACGTAAACAAAGATTTTTAGTCTTAATTATTAATATTTTCAACTTGTAAAATCTTACGTAAGAACGGCTTTAACCTCTCTCCCTTAATAGATAAGGGCATGTAGAGATTTTGAAGACCCACCTTCTTGAGATCTTTACTAATCAACGAATGGCCCTTAAGGCTTCTCATAATAATTACTATTATTATATTCCCATGAAGCCAGCCTGGCTAGCTAACTCCCTGTTGCGTAAGTCAGCCAGCAAACAACTTGTCATTTTTCAGGAGCGCCAGTTCTTTCTTTTTCTCTCTTTGCTGGTGATGCCTTTGGTGTTCCATGGCCGAGGTTGATGGCTACTTATCATTAGGGATGGTCAGCTCCTTTGTCGACTATTAAAAGAATTGCTTCCATTGATATAAAATAACCAGGTCACTTTATTTAGATTTTCCTTTCTTTCCATCTTTCCTTAACGCTTGGATTATAACGTATTGTAGTATATTTCCAGGTCGCCGTACAATAAAATTGGAAGTTGATTTTAAGCAACTCACTCCCCTAAATTATAAAAAATGGAGGTCTTAATTGAATGACTTGTACTAGGAAAAAGCTATGTGGGTCAAAATTTGTATTAGAACAGCAAAATATAAGAGAAATTAATATTTTTGTGCAATTTAGCTTTAATGGGGCGGCTATACTAACCCCAATCTCACACCCGATCGGTGTTGTAAGAGGCGAGGTGGTAGGATCCCTCAAAAAAAATATGTTGGTAAAAAATATAATAGCTTCGCTTGGCTTTAAACCATAATTGGCCCATTTACTGAGCTTGGGTCTGTCGTCTTGAGGACGCCAAGAGCATACTCCACCACGCTGCTCCAGTGAAGATTGGTAGACAGGTTAGTATATAGTGCATATAATTTGGTGTTACACGTTCTGTTTCAGTGAGTTAATTAATGATTACATCAATAAAATTACTGAATAAACCACAAAATAATAATATCTCGACATGAATTAAAGCAGGTAATTACGACAACATATTAATATGCCACAATTAAACGGTAAAGTAAGAATTAATTTAGTGGCAAATTAATAAATTATTGCAAATTATGTTTCATTGCATAATTATATTCAATTTATGATATTTTACGTGTCTACTTACACGGTCACGCGATATCGCAACAACAAAATGTCGGCAAAAAAAACTTTTTGGTGTTACTGATGTTCTTAGACAAAAATGATCACTTAAAAATACTCATTTATTACTGTAACAAATAGTTTTATTACTTGTCGTTGTGTGTTCAAGAACAAATACAGTCATATATATAAATATCAACCTATTTTCCACTGTTTATTTACATTAAATAAAGCCTAAAGAAACACAACCCTAGTTATACATACATAAATAAGATAGGGTTGTGACTTGCGACGCAAAAGTTTTGAAAATTTCATATCTTAAAAAAGTTTGCAAGTTACGAGTCGCAGAGTATAGGAATAATAAAATAAAAGCACAATATCCCAGTTGAGTTGTTGTTGCACGAGGCCACGAAAAGTTTGAACTTAAGACATAATTTTAAGGAAACATTTATTAAGTTAATTACTTCCTTGTGAAACTTTGTTTTTCCTTACTATTTTCACTTGTACTTAATTAAACACAGTGAAGCATCGTTGCTACGTACTTTTACTAACTCCGTGGTATTTAGTACTCAGCATAGTACTCGCGCGAGCTAGCTTGTATAGTTTTTCATGTTTTAGGTTAACTACTTCATTCTGGCCTCTGATTTTGTAGCTGCGTCATACAATACTGTTGTTTTGATCAGCAACGTATTATTGATGCATTTAGTACCATTTAGTTACCATCAAGACGGTAGTCTGCTTATTTGCTAAGTGGCTAAAATGAGTTTCAAAACTAAGTATATGTAAAAATCGCGTTCTGGAAGGCTTTAAACATAAAAGGGCCTATACAATTTCAAATGTGCTAATTAGGGTTATTGTACACAAGCAAGCGTGCGTAAGGCGTTTGTCTACGTAGACTACTATAGTCCCCACGAACTAAGAGTGCATATTTGTCGTTTGTCATCGCAGTGACACTAGAGATGTACAAAAAAATCGATTCACGAAAGAACCAATTTTTGCAACAAATCGATTCAAAATTGTAAGACTTTCTAATCGATTCAATAATTAAATTGTAAATTCTAAAAACCGAAACATTTAGATATCCACAAGTAACTGGAATGATACTGCCTCCATTGAGCTACTTAAGTTACTTTACCATACCTATACGCTCAATAATTATGTATTTACGACTATAATAAAATATTTTTTCCTAAAAAACTCACTGTTAATTCGTCCGCGCCGCATCCAGCGTATGAAATTTGGGTTTCGGTTGAATAATGAATATTCTAACCGTATTTTAATCAGTTCAAATGGCTGCGGTTAGAGATTATCGTAATAAACACTTTTTTTCATGTTCTTATAGAAGAGAAGAAATTAAATTGTTTAATCGTTAAACACAAAGAAAGAAATAAAATAAATTCATTTTTATTTTAAGTTTCGATTATAGTAATGTATCGATTATTATGGTTTTATAAGTGGCTTCATGCCGTCACATCACTTAACGTCAGTGTAGATTTTGTCATCTTCATTTAACATTGATTCGACGCCTTATTTTTTATTCAATTTTGCATAAATTATGATGTGATGGGATTTTTACTAGATTATTACGTTTAATATGATTTATAAATAACGTCAATACGAATACGATACAATACGAATAGATTTTTAACAAATTTTGGCAATATCTTTTGTTCGTAAGTAACCAACTATTCATGTCAATTAAATAATTATTCCATTTTGCTCAAAGACGTACCGTACAAGGTTGGTTCATATTAATAAATGGCAGCTGTCATTAATGCGTTCTTAGATAATTTTGAGTATAACACTAATATGTTTTCTAAAGGGCGGCATTTAAAATTTTATGTGACGTTTAAGACACTTCTAATTAAGGCTTCCCGCCCACGTCCGATAATCGGTGACCGATTTTTGTACCGACTGTCGGTGAGTCAGTTTTATTTCTGACCGACTTTTTGTAGGACGTGTGCGTTGCACCATTGCTATCAGTACGTTCTATTTTTCTCCTACAAAAAATCGGTCACCGATTATCGGACATGGGCGGGAAGCCTAAGTCTCATTAATCGTCGAATATAACGTGCATAGAACGGCTGGTTGTGCAGGATAGGGTCGATGGTACAAGACCTCGCGGTCGGTCACCTTTGCGATGGACTGACCAGATAAAAACGCAGTAGATGTCCCCTTATATCAGTGCACCAGAATGACGACCAGCAGAGAGAGGTAGCGGGACGTCGTGAGGCGAATTACATCTACCCCCATCGTCGAATAATGAAAAGTGAACTAATAAATAATCATGTAAAAATAAATATAAACATACAGTACAAAACTTCATATGGTTTCCTCACTGCTGGATAAAAGCAGCCTTAAAATGATAATATCTGGGACACCTTAACGTATTTTGTATGACAACCAATCTACTATTATTTCTACTTGACACCGTTAAGAATTACCTTTGTTCGCTCCAATGGTTCAATGGTAGATATCTACCTACATAATATAAAGGGAAAACTGTAGAGTGTTTATTCTAAGCGCGAGGCATTGGTCTGAATTTTTAAGTACAGGCTAGACACAGATGGAGAGATACCTTCATATTATGTAATAAAACATTTCGTTCTTGAGTATATTTCAATAAATAGAAAGATTAATGATTAATGGAAATGTTATGAGATGAATTAACGAGTTAGTTAAAGTAAATTAACCCTCAATGAAAATAATTTAGGCGTTTATAAAACGATGTAATCTCTAATATTATAAAGAGGAAAGATTTGATTGTTTGTTTGCATTGAATATGCTCCGAAACTACCGAACCGATTTGAAAAATTCTTTCACTGTTTGGAAGCTACACTATCCCCGGGTGACATAGGCTATATTTTTATTTACTATTTTTCCCGAAGTGAAGGAAGGGCGATTACCTAGTATAGTATATAAGAGAATGCGTAAATAAGATATTTTATTTTTGTTACAAATATCCGATGTCTAGTCATAATGATGACCCGTGTAGCGTACCTAATGATTATCGTACCGAACCGCCACGCCGTGTCAAGGGTCCTGGGTTCGATGCCCAGAGAAAAAGATATTTCTTAATTTCTTCTCTCGCTCTGAGTGTGTGTTCTTGTCATGTGTTGTCCATAGCTACCACGCCACAGGGAATCCTAGTGTGAGGCTATGAGTGTGAAGCGATACAATTATTAATTTTTTAAGTCGATAACCGCTCCGTTTGTCAGTACCCTTACCTCTCGCGGAACGAGTTGAAAATTTCCCACACGCGGTAGAATTTCAAATACCTACGGCCATTTCAGCCAGTTGTTTGAAATAAAGTTCCAAATAACTGAGTGCTAGTGAATTGTACTCTAGACTTAAAACGAATAACAATACAAATAAAATTTGTGTGGCGTACCTACTACTCCGTGAACCTGAAACAAAAAATACCTGAAACGAAAAGACTAATAATTAGAAAAAAATAACAATAATTTAACTTTAATCTAATAATGTAAAATTAACTAAGAAAAAGAGTTAAAAATTGAAATTAATATATTTCTATTTTTATAAAAATATCTATTGGAATATTTCTACTTTTAATTAAAAAAAATCTTAAGCGTTTCTGTGCTTCGGAGGGCACGTAAAGCCGTCGGTCTCGGTTATAATCGTAAGATTAAAGTCGTTAAGTCGTGTTGACGGCCCTCGGATGGCATGGAAACTTCCGACCATTATTGTGGGCCACTAACCCATCCACCATTCCTCACTGGAGCAGCATAGTGGAGTATGCTCTAGGCCTCATCAAGAGGTGAGACCCGTGCCCAGTGGTGGGCCATTACATTTAGTAAAGTACATGAATTAATAAAAAATAGAAAAGTTACAATATTAGGGGTTTAAAAATTAATATAATTTTTAATAATGCTAACAATAAAAATGTGAAAGTTTGGAACGATTGATGTCCCGATGTTTGTTACTATTTCACGCAAAAAATACTCAACAGATTTTCATAAAATTTAGCACATAGATTGCTCATGATCTATCACAATTCAAAGTGGCTACGAAATTGGCAATTTCATATTCAAACCCCTTATTAATCATAAGCATACAATATGAAGTTACGAAGTAAAATTTAGATGAGTCGTAACGTTATAAGAATTTATAACTTTCTCATGTGTAACGCTCCGTCATTACGTAACTGCCTGAAGGTTTCATACCGACCGGAGATTGCCTGAAATGGCATATTAATGATCCGAAATTAAGCTTCAGAATTCCGGATGAGTAATTTTGATGTTAATGAACTTTGAATGGTTACATTACATCATCGGTGGGTCTGTCTATACGTGTCTTTGTTAAAATGGTTAATTGAATGAAAGAAGGAAAACATTTATTATTTTATTTAGAACGCCATATTGATACATATTCGTTTTACAAGCAATTAGTAACAATTTCGTTGCCATGGGGATGCAACAACGAACTTGCGCAGACAGAATAAAGATTATAAATTTATCTTATTACAACACGCCTCCTTAAATTTATAATCTTAATCTTTAACATAATAAATATTCTAAACAAATCTAACATAGATATACATACTAAATTAATCTCAACTCTAACCGGTTTTTCAAAAATTTTGTTTTATCTACACTCTTAGTTAACATGTCTGCTAAGTTAAATTTTGTATCAATTTTCACAATATCAATTATTCCCTGATCATAGTTCTCCTTTATATAATGATACTGCACTTCAATGTGTTTGGAATTTTTTGTAAAGTTACCGAATTTAGCAATCGCAACTGCACCTGAATTGTCTTCATACAATTTTATTGGTTCACAAAATTTTATATCAAAAGATTCACTTAGCAAGTTTCTAATAAAAAGTACTTCTGTCACTGCCTCTGACATAGCAATATACTCTGCAAAAGTTGAACATTTAGTTACTGTATTTTGTTTACGTGTTTTCCAAAAAATTAAGTTTCCAAATAATCTAATTATAAAACCTGATGTAGACTTTCGATCCACATTATCTCCGGCATAGTCAGAATCTACCATACAATCTAATACTTCAGTATCTACATTATCACAGTATGTTAACTTTAAATCCTTAGTCTTATACAAATATTTTAAGACTCTCATTGCATATTTATAATGTGTTCGGTTGTAACAACTCTGATATCTACTCAAATAATTAACACTGTACGCTGCACTTCAATGTGTTTGGAATTTTTTGTAAAGTTACCGAATTTAGCAATCGCAACTGCACCTGAATTGTCTTCATACAATTTTATTGGTTCACAAAATTTTATATCAAAAGATTCACTTAGCAAGTTTCTAATAAAAAGTACTTCTGTCACTGCCTCTGACATAGCAATATACTCTGCAAAAGTTGAACATTTAGTTACTGTATTTTGTTTACGTGTTTTCCAAAAAATTAAGTTTCCAAATAATCTAATTATAAAACCTGATGTAGACTTTCGATCCACATTATCTCCGGCATAGTCAGAATCTACCATACAATCTAATACTTCAGTATCTACATTATCACAGTATGTTAACTTTAAATCCTTAGTCTTATACAAATATTTTAAGACTCTCATTGCATATTTATAATGTGTTCGGTTGTAACAACTCTGATATCTACTCAAATAATTAACACTGTACGCTACATCTGGCCTTGTACCTGAACTAATATACAATAATTCACCTATTATATTTCTGTACTTTATACTTTCATCTACTTCTGTAGCTTGTTCTAATTTTAAATTTGTTTCCATTGGAGTATCATATAACTTATAAGTATTTTCCAGATCATATTTTGCAGCCAAAGATTCAATATATTTTGTTTGATTTAAAGTCATTATATTTCTACCATCATTATAATCAACATCTATGCCAATATAGCTTTTAATTTTTCCCAAATCTTTCATTGCAAATCTTTTCATTAAACTAGTTTTTACCTCATCTATTTTATTTTTATCTTTAGAGCAAATTAAAAAGTCATCAACAAATATTAATATATAAATTGGATCTTTGCTTGCTCTATTTACATATAAACAATAATCATAGTTACTTCTAACAAAATTCAACGTTTTGATAAATTCATCGAAACAATCATACCATACTCTAGGACTTTCTTTGAGACCATAGAGAGCCTTTTTCAATTTATAAACTTTATTGTCTCCAGTGTCATAACCTTTCGGTTGATTAACATAAACTTCTGACTTTACATAACCATTTAAAAAAGCTGTCTCGACATCCATTTGTTCGATAAATAAATTATTTTTACAACTGTATGACAATAAAATTTTCAATGTTTGCATTCTACTTACTGGTGAATACACATTTTCAATGTATTCCTTTTGCTGGAACCCTCTTGCAACTAATCTAGCTTTATAAACATTATTGCTTTTCTTTCTAAAAACCCACTTAACATCTATAACCTTTTTATCTTTTGGCCTTTCAACTATTTGCCAAGTATTATTTTTATTTAAGCTATTTATTTCCGAGTCCATTGCTACTTGCCATTGCTTATGTTCATGGGAGTTCATCGCCTCCTCAAATGTATTTGGTACATTTGCATCAATATAGTTCACATATATATAATGCGAAACTGGATTACCGTATCTAGAAACTGGAGTTCTCTTTCTTTTTGGCGTTCCTACTGCTACATACTTGTCTCTATTATCATTTAAACTATCATTATTCACAAGATCTTTCATACCATTATAAGAATTAGTCTCACTTGCATCTACATAGTTTTCATCACTTTCATAATCAGTTTTAAATATTTCATTTGACACATTTGAAGTTGGATCAATTTCTAAATCTTTATCTTTTTCTGTTTCATCATCAAGTTTTTCTAAGCAAATTAATTCAGTATTCTCTTCAACTACCTTTACATGCCTAGCATTAATTATTCTGTTATTTAATAATACTCTATAACTATTTTCATTATAACCCACCAAAATTCCTTGTTCGGCTTTATCATCCCATTTACTTTTTCTTAAAACTTCAGGAACCCTGACAAAGACTCTACTTCCATAAATTTTTAAATGCTCTACATTTGGTTTTATCCCGAAAAATATCTCATACGGAGTTTTATTTTCTACTGTATTTGCAATTGTTCGATTTTTTAAATATGCTGCTGTTTTTACTACTTCTGGCCAATACCTTCTATGAATTTTAGCTTCTCTCATTAAGCACCTACCAATATCCATAACAGATCTATTATATCTTTCCGCTACTCCATTTAATTCATGGACATAGGGTGGACATGGTAATAACTCTATACCCTTCTGCCTTATAAAATTATAAATATCCTTATTTAAATATTCTTTGCCATTATCGCACTGTAATTTCTTAACTCTTTTATTAAATTTATTTTCTACCAAATTTACAAATTCTATAAAACAAGCAGCAGTTTCAGCTTTACTTTTAATACAAAAAAATCTTGTACATTTACTATAGTCATCGATAAACGTCAAAAAATATTTTTCTCCACCATAACCAGTTGTGTTATGTGGACCATTCAAATCAGTATGAATTAGTTCTAAAATTTCAGTAGTCTTTGTTCTATTATTTTCAAAACGTACATTAGTCATTTTACTTTTTATACAATTTGAACATTTCATATCCGTGCTTTCAATCTTGTCTGGCAAACCATCTACTAATTTATTATTTATTAACTTATTTAAATATTGAAAATTTACATGACCAAGAGCCCTATGCCATTTCTCTTTATTAGTTAATCTTACTGAATGTGCATACATTTCATTTCTATTCAATACAAAACTTTTTATACAATACAAATTATTTATTTTATCAGCAACAGCTATTAGTTCTCTAGACTGATTATAAATTTTTGCATTTTCATTTTTACCTACTATTGTGCAATTTCTGGTTATCTTAGAAAAACTCAACAAATTTTGCTTAATTCCTTTCACAAAATAAACGTTTTTTAAATCTACATGTTGTTCATTATAATAGTTTTTGAAATAAATTTTGACAGTACCTAGTTTAGTTGCTTTTAACATTTTGCCGTCTGGTAGTTTAACATCGACAGGAACTTTCAAATCTATAGAGTGATAAAAATAGGCATCATTATTTATTATATGGTCTGTACAACCACTATCTAAAAGCCAGTTAATTTCATTTTTATTATTACATTCTTCCTTTTCAATACAACCATATACCTGTTTTATTTCCGGATTACATACCTCAGCTGTCCATGACTGGGATGAAAAATTGTTTGATGGTTCACCTTTGGAATGACCTTGACCTCTGCCTCGGCTACGACCTCTGTAGAATCCACCTCTGTTGTAACCTCTCTGTCCTTGACTAGCTTGATATCTTCCTTGGTAGCTTTGTTGCATTTGGTTATTACTCTGTGCGTGCCAATAATCCTTCTTGAAATGGCCGGTCTTTCCGCAGATAAAGCATTGGGCTTTAGTTTTAGTTGCAAATGTACTCACATAGTTTTTCTTATCCGAGTCACTACTAGTCATATTTTTCTCTTTTATTTTAGATTGTACATAATCAACTGTTCTTTGTTCTTCTGGAATTACATCAAGAAAATCTCCAATATAACTATAGCTTGGTGGAAGCGCTCTGAGTAGGTATCTCAACTTCTCGGATTCATCTATCTTTCCACCAGCCCCTTTAAACTCATTTATAGTTTTCTCAAAATCAACAAAAAAATCTTCTACTGTACTATAATTACTAAGTCTAATCTCTTCAATTTTCCCTCTACATATAATTTGCATAGCTGTAGACTGTGTTAAATACATCCTGTCAAACTTTTGTATCATTTCATATGCTGTTTTACATTCACTAATATATTCTAGTTGTTTATCTGAGATCGTACTCATTATTATAGTCCTTGCTTTTAAATCCTTCTTTTTCCATTCCGCCTCTGCATTTTCCTTTTTACCAGATACAGGCATCACGCCAATTGCTGGTTCGTTGCATTCTTTATATTCCAATAAAGTTACTAACCTTAATTTCCAGCTTGAATAATTTGCACCATCAAAAATAGGTAATATTATATCTTCTATTCTTGCTTGTTTAGCCATTTTTCCGTTTCATATGTCACAATGTAGACGATAATCGTAATTTTATATGATGCCGTATCTTGATATTTTACATATCAAACTATGTTTTACTTATTAACCACGCTCTGCTACCATGTTAAAATGGTTAATTGAATGAAAGAAGGAAAACATTTATTATTTTATTTAGAACGCCATATTGATACATATTCGTTTTACAAGCAATTAGTAACAATTTCGTTGCCATGGGGATGCAACAACGAACTTGCGCAGACAGAATAAAGATTATAAATTTATCTTATTACAACAGTCTTATACGTTTTTAAATAGACGGGAGAGTTTTTTACAGAACACATATCAAGTAAACCTATATTTTCGATCTGACGACCTGACGGTAAGTCGCTATTGTTGCAACCATCAAAAACACCATAGGTATTATTGATGTGTTACCGGCCAAGAAAGAGACAAAAAAAGAAATAAGTTTGACAACTGCGAGTTAAACTCGCTTGGAGAGGGTTCCATACGTTGATTAATTATGTATTTACCGTTATTTTCCTATTTTATTTATTTTTGCCGTTTTTCTTAAAACCGTAGACTTCTTATAGGTTTTTCTGTAATATTTAAGTAAAAAACTATTCTATGCATTTTTTTCAAAATTCTCTCTGTATTTATTTTTCAAAAAAAGGGGGCTGAATGGTAAATTTTTGGCTTTAATTTTCATTTTTTCTTGAATAATTTTAAAACTATCCACTATAGAACTATAACAAAAACATCCGCCTTTTTTCCTTTGGGGCTTAAGAGCTACTTCTTCTTTCTTTCTTTTCCATTACTCCATACTTTCTTGCCCGACAACGCATCGGTAATGCCTTTGGTAAGTATTACAGGCTGTCCCAATATAAAACAGCCTACATTAATTGTATTAGTATGAGCATTATGAGCAAGAACCATAAGTAATCTATCTGTAATTAGGTAACTTAATTTAAAATTAGGTAATAATAAACTATAGCATATTACTTAAATAAGGTAATAATAAACTATAGTATATTTTGAACTACTATTTAAAACGGAAAGATAGTACAAGCAAATAGTAGCACCATCTCTTTCTTACGAACTACGTCTCTTTCTCCACTTTGAATAACACGTATGAGAGTACTGATCATTAGTCCAATTCGGTTCATTTGAATAACCTCGTTTTTAACGTTCGTGCCTTGTCGCAGTAATATGTAAGTCGAGGATTTTAAAGAATTTTTTTATCTGAAAAAGACCACAATGATAAAATAATACGTTAAAAAAACTAAAAAAACGCTTTTATAGAAAATCTAAATAAAACATAGAAAATAAATTGATTGATTGAATTAAGAACCGTGTAATTGTAATAAAAGCGTGAGGTGCTTTTTAAGATATTATCAAAATGATAATCCTTCTACTCATTGACACCATGCACCCCACGCTTTTATTACAATTACACGGTTCTTAATTCAATCAATCAATTTATTTTCTATTTTATTTGGATTTTCTACAAAAACGTGTTTTTTTTACTATTATTTATTTTTTCATTTTTAGTTATATTTTTTGAAATAAAATTTAGGTTTGTTTCTTTTTTTCTTTCTTTTTTCTTTCAATATCGAATTGTCATCGGTCCTCGATAAGTCTACGAAGTTTGAAAGAAATCTAACCGTTTGAAGTGGGTCAAAATCAAGTCCAAAGGAGTCGATTACAAGTTACAAATAGACATACAGGTGAAGTTAATATAAAGCGTGTAAAAATAACTAATTTGGTATTACTTTATTTAAATCTGGTCTCAGTGCTATCAAATCACTGAAGACTGTGTCTGAGATATGGTAAACCTCAGATTAAATTTCTTTAATCTGAGTGGTAAACCTATTCTTCAATCAATCATTGAGGCCACATAGCTTGAGTTAAGTCGCTGCTCTCTGAACTACACCGTTAATGATGTCAACCCTCGTTCCCGTGACAAGATCCAAATGAAGGATATCAGGACAATCCAGCAAATGACAATTCGCACCTTCATTGCAACTTTACAGGAGAGAAAAAAAACTGTTAAAATATCAGTAAGCAGTCAAAGGAATTTACATTACGATTTCTTGCACGACAAGATTAATGATAAAAATTTGAAAAAAAATTGCATATTATTATGCAGCTTTTGTCCCTCTTTCCAATCATATTAATAACTAAAATTCAACGTAAGACGGCTTATGCTTTTTTCCACTGAGGGTGCGAACTAACGATAGCACGCGTTTGAAGTGCGTTTACTAGCGGCTTTCTTGCGTTTGTCTATTGCCTATGTTTCATTATGCTGCCCATACATGGTCAAGGATACTTATCAAGTTTGCAGCGGACTAGACGTGGCATCCAGTAAATTTGACGGTGTATGGCCACGGTATGGCTATCTGGCTATCTCATGCAAACTGAATGCGGCATCAAGTCAAACTGCAAACTTAACAAATTGTATGGCCAGCTTTATGCAACTTGCATGCAATCGTCAAATGAAGTGCCGCGCCGTGTACAGAAGGCTTTAGTGCTGCAAGGGTGTATATCCTTCACAAGTAATAGTAAATACTCACTCTCAGGGCAGGGTAGGCAAGTGCAATAATAAGGCATACTTCAAATTTTTGGAGGGCACTGTATGAATGAATGAATGAATGAATTTTATTTATTTGTAATAGTATAGGTACATTGTATAATAGGTCTTAGGTTAGATTGGTAAAACCACTATACTATGCCGTTATCACGGCGTACAAATATTTTTATATATTATATTATAATTATCTCATTATCTTACTTTTATAGAATTGTTACATTTATAACTGTTATTGCACTTTGTACGATTTTTACATTTCATGTTCATCTATATAATTACATATAATCATAATATCATCTTATACAATGTCAAATATTTTGGATCAATTATTAAATTATCAAATTAAATATTAATGTCAACAATAATAAATCTAAATAATTAAATTACAATTTCAATAAAGGATAAAAATATTAGGTACATTTCCAAAACTAAAAAGTCTTATCATTTAAATATTCTTTAATACTATAATACTGTTTATTTATTTATTTTATTTTTTATTTTATTTTATTTGGGAAACAAACAGCATTACAATACAGATTACATCATACATTTACAAGAATCTTAAAGCAAAACAGTTTCCACTGAATTTTTTTTACATAATAATAATTTGGAGCTTATGTGGTTCATAACTGAGATGTTAAAATAAGAAAAAAAAAATTTAGAAATCGTACAAAAAAATATGACTAATCGTACAAAAATATGATTAATCGAGATCAGCTAAAATTTGTCGTATACCCCTTTTATAAGTAATTAAAGATGCGTTAAATGGATCCATATTTTGAAGGTATTTATTATAGAAGTTGCAAGACCGTGATACAAAAGTATTTTTTGCATACTTTCTTTTTGTAAGAGGGGTATAAAACAAAGATTTACAACGTGAATGGATACGGGGGCAGCTAAATTTAATGTGACGTAGCAGAAAGGGCGAATCAACATAATTATTTAATATTTTAAACAAAAACATTTGGTCCCGCTCTACTCGCCGGTTAGATAAGGTTGTGGTTGGGTGTACAATTTTAAATCTATATTTAAGATGTCTGTTATACAATTTGTTAATTCTTTCTATCTTATTTTGTTGAATTTTATACTGCGGGTTCCAAACGATGGAGCCATATTCCAATATTGATCTTACATATGTGTTATAAAGAAGAGAAAGGGTAGAACTATGTTTAAAATCTTTACATAATCTTAAAATAAAACCAAGCATACGGTAAGCTTTGGGGATAATATGATTAAAATGGTAATTAAAGGTCAACTTGCTATCTAAAATTATTCCCAGGTCTTTTATTACAGAGACACGAGTAATATTAACGTTATTAAACTGGTAATTAAATTTGATATAATTTGGGCTCCTTGAAAACGAGATGACATTACATTTATTTATATTTAATTGTAAGTGATTCACTTTGCAATAATTTATAAGTTTATTTAGATCATTTTGTAATTCAAGACAATCTGTAACAGTTTTAACTTTTCTGAAAATCTTCATGTCATCTGCATATAGTAAGAAATTAGAATTTTGGAAAATATGCTTAATGTCATTAATAAATAAATTAAATAACAGAGGAGCCAAATGCGATCCCTGTGGTAAACCAGAAGTGACCGGGAGAAATGAGGAGCAATAACCTTTGATGGTGACCGCTTGACTACGCTCCCGAAGATAGGAGATTAGCCACCGTAAAAGATCCCCATGTATACCAATGGCTTCAAGCTTACGCACCAAGACCGAATGTCTGACTTTATCAAAGGCTTTTGAGTAATCTGTATAAATAGCGTCTAACTGAGAGCCGGATTCCATTGTAAATGCCACGTGGTGCACAAATTCGCACACATTGCTTTCAGTAGATTTTTTATTAACAAACCCATGTTTGTTCGCTGATCAATGAAGGCCTCAACAACGGAAAGATACAGTCGTAAATTATTTTTTCGAACAATTTTGCTATGGTGTTTAATTTGGATATTGGCCTGTAGTTCAAAATGTTATGTTTGTCTCCGGACTTGAAGATAGGGACTATATACGACTTTTTCCAAATATTAGGCATAACACCTGCTGTCAGAGATAAATTAAAAAGGATAGTGAGAGGTGTAGCAAGATTTTTATGGCATTCTTTAAGAAATTCGGGGGGTAAACCATCGGGTCCACCTCCCTTTTTTATATCCAAGTTCTTTAACCGTTTTTTAACATCTTCTGCAGTAATTTTAATGGAACTAATTAGTGTAGACTCCGAAGAGTGACTGGTTAGCTCTGAGGAAGCAGTTAAAGGGTTCAGGTCGACTTCAAAAACAGATTGGAAAAATTCATTGAATAGATTACAGACTTCTTCGGTATCCCCCGATTTTGTGTCATTTAAGAACATTGAATCCGGCAAGTCAGAGCTACTTTTTTTACTTTTAACGTAACTCCAAAACGATCTACTGTCTTTTTTAATATTATATTCAGTGTTGGAAATAAATTTATCATAACAAAATTGCTGAACCCGTTTCTCACGCTCGCGCAAGAGTTGAAAAGTATCGTAGTCTCTGTATCTCCCATACATTTTCCATTTTGTATGGTATTTGAGTTTCTCATTAGTAATTTTAATGAGGGCTTTAGAGTACCACGTAGGATAGCGATTGGAATTTTTAATATGCTTAACCGGTACGTACTTATGAATTAAGTCATTGATTATTTCGTAAAAAATGTTTACACATTGTTCTATATCTTTAGAGTTAAATATACTTAACCAGTCAATATCAGCAAGTTCGCTATTGATTTTTTGGAAATCAGCAGAATGGAATAAAGTAGCTATCCTTGTTTTAGGTGTAAGACTGCGATCGTGTAATCCTTGCATATAAAATTCGAGCGCAGGATGATGTGGATCTTCTTTTACGAGAGGTACAACACAATGGATTACGTCACAGATATTTTTGCAGAGAATAAGATCTAATTGCCTATTATTGACATTAGGAATTATATTATGTTGTCTAAGATTAGTTAAACATATAAAATTATAAAGCTTATTGACTAAGATATCATTAACAGAGTGGTTAATAAGAGTTATGTTATTGGTTGTGTCCAAAGACCAAATTGCATTAGAGATATTAAAATCGCCGACTACTAAGAAATCGTCGTCTGGACAGTTCAACAACCCGTCGGTGACCGATTCTAAAAATTGATCTAATGTATCATTGTGATGGCGATTATGTGGAAAATATCCGCATAATATGTGAAGATTGTGGGATACTTTATCAGCAATGACAACTTCGATAGCTTCAGCGGAGTTAAGTAAACGGTATCGATGCTGAGCTTACAATAGGCAATTCACGACGCACCGCAATGAGAACTCCTCCACCCAAATTGTCGCCGCGACTATCATATTTTCTATCGCTTCTGTACACATTATAGCGCGTATCGAACAGTTCAGAATCATAGATTCCAGGACGAAGCCAAGTTTCGGTAATACATATCAAGTCATAATTAGACAGCAAAACATTCCGAAGAAAGACAGTGGTCTTGGTGCGTAACCCGCGAGCATTTTGATAGTACACATGCAGTTTGTTATTGTGTAGTAATTGTAATAGTTCCGATTTAAATTGTTTTAACCTCATCTTAGTATACTTGTCAGGTAAATTATTAAATATATTTATTGCCATACAGTATGCGTTCCTTTTAAAGTGATTTATTCTTTGCGTTTGTATCCATAATTTAAATTTGTGACGGCATCTGTTTTGGCCCACATCGCTATATGTCTTGAATAGATGCTTATTTTTAAAAACAAATACACACATCTCATATATATACATACAAGGTAATGTTAAAATTTTAAGGTATGCAAAGTACGGCTTGCAGCTCTCTCGAGGTCCTATGCCACATATAGATCTTATACATCTCTTTTGGAACTTGAATGCTTTATCGGCATTCACTGCGTTTCCCCAGAGAATGAGACCGTATCTTAAAACACTAGCTATATAGCCATGATAAGCCGCCAAAGCCGCTTGCTTGTTGACAGTTTGTCGCAAACGCTTTATTACATAGATAATTGTTTAATTGGATACACAGCACCAATGCAACAATAGCTAACTGTTTTAAACAATAAACATATTATTAAGTTGGTATTAATAAAAATGTTCTTTATACAGATCCTCCTATATTGATGGAAGCCCAGCTGACGGATGCATTTTCGTAAAACTGTCAAGATTTAAAAATTTAAAAGAAAAATGCATCTGCCAGTCAAGGAATATTGAACGAGGTAAATTACACCTCGTTACAGTGTCATATTTGTGTTGCGAGATTTTATTCGCATGATAACATTTATTACACAAATTTAGTCCAAATATTTGACTTAGTTAATTAAACTCAAATAGATCCAAATAAATACGAAGTCATTATGTAGATTTACTCCTTTTTGTAATAGTGCTCTTGGCAAAGTTTTTTTATGAAAACTTCCCCGGGCTATCTCGCTTCGAGAAAGCTTTAGCCTTTTATCAAGCGCTTCGTTAGTCATTATTACATTTTGTGCCCATTATTAAATTAGTAGTATTTTTATTTGTAAAAGTCAAATTACTTGAATTTTAATATTGTTTATTAAACTTATTAATTAATATTAAACTTAAAATTTAATATTGAATATTTTTTTTATTAAGACTTATATGAAACAAATACTAATACGGAAAAATATAATTGTTTTTTTTTTACATAAACATATAATAATTATTTATGTAAATTTATTTTTACACTAATAACGTGTACAAATATTACTATCCTAATTGAGTATATTTGTACCAAATCAATATCTTATTTATTGTGCCTATTTGCACAAAAATAAATTTTCCAAGGCTCTTTATTCGTCTAATCCCTCATAGTACAACAAGATGCTGTGGTGATTAGAAAACATAACACGTGCGCCCTCTAGAACACACTGTATTGAATTTTGGTCACGTAATATCTTTGTATTTTCTCGGTCTCCTGTCTTTTGGTTAGGGCTCTTCAGACTTTTCCATTTTCATACAATAGATTCTAGCCTATAATTTACAATTTGCACATCTCTGTCGATTTTCCGTCGGCTTGGACTTAATGACTGGATTTGCAAAGTTTTATCAAGAAGCATCCACATCTTTGACATATTTGAGTACACTAGTTGGATTATTTGATTACTTCCCGCAAATGAAAGGGTTTTGAGTTCGATTAATTACGATTCGGAGTAATGTGACAGACAAAAGTTTATTCTTGAGTCGGTGGTGTGTTTTCTGTTATTTTGGGTTGTTTTTGATATTCCATTTCGATGCAACAATTACTGTAAAAAAATTATGATTGATTTGACTTTAGTTTTTTTTTTTTTTTATATGAAATAAGTTAATGCTTGACAACGATCCCACCTGATGGTAAGTGGCGATGAAGTCCAAGATGGTGAACGCACTAACTTAATAAATGCCTATTCACTCTTCTCTTGAAGACACCTACATTGTAGGTGGGCGGGAACACCCACGCAGGCAACTTATTCCAGTCCTTCGCTGCACGCACTATGAAAGATGAGGCGTGCCGCCTCGTTCGCAGCGGTGGGATGTCTACGACGTATGGATGGATGCTTGCCGTCCGACGGGTTGTTCGATAGAGAAACGGGGATGGGGGAATTAATTCGTACAATTCCTGAGCACACTCTCCAAAATGTATCCTGTAGAATGCCGAGAGGCTGGCTACTCTGCGCCAATAATAATAATAATTAGTTAATAATAATTGAATATTAATGAGGATTTTTATTAGTAATCAAACATTTTTTATGATGAAATGAGTAGGATTAAAATTTGTTAATCCGTTCTGAAGTTAACCCAGAATAAAGAGATAGATTCTTAAATTTTATAAAATAAAAACTGTGTAGTGTATGTACTATTATTATTTCTGTGGTAGTGTGTAGCTACATAATAGTCAGGACACAGTATTCTAAAATCCGTCATAATATCTTAATATTAAGATTTTTATGTATAGGTACCTCCTTTCTAAATTGTATAATTAAAAGTTTTTTGTCCTTAATTTTTTGATCAAGGGTTTTCCTTATAGGACTTGTCGGATACGAAAATTGAGCCAAGCAAAAAAGAGGTGATATTAAATTAAAATTTTATCTCTCACTAACTGTTGCCCGCAACTTCGCATACGGAAATTATGTTTTATTTGTACCTTTAGCATAAAAAAAATTAAAAAGCAGCGAATTTATATTGAAGTACTTATATTTATGAATTTATATACTGAAACCTACGATACAATCAGAAAGAATTTCTATGGGAACGGGTTTTGAAGAATAAACAATATAAAATTTACATTAATTTGTATTTTTTATTTTTCATGAAAAATTTTGAAAAACTGTTTGTTGCAAATTAGAAGCAAATCGGTTGATATTTTATATATTATCATGCTTTCCCGAGAAATATTTGAATTTTCTGGAATGAAAAGTTTATTTAAATATGACCTAGGGTACAAGTAACAACTTTACCAATTTTCATCGAAATCCGTTCAAGGGTTTTCATGTAATGCCCGGACAGACAAACAGACAGACAAGTTTTATTATAGCATAGAAGATAGAAGAATATTCTCATTATAATATTAGACTTTGAGACAAACTTGTAAAATTATATCGCCCTTGAGAAAAGTTTGAAAGGAAAGTTTGAGATTTTTAAATTACCTAAATTAATGACTGTCATATTTTAGCAGCATTAGAGGAAAATAAATGCATCATCCCAATTTTTTTTAACTACGTTGAAACATATTTCTTTGCAATTGTTGTTATGACAAAAGCCATAGTTTTTTATTCGTAAAAGTTAAAAATCAAAAACTCCGACAACGTCATACATATCTCGCATGAGTTAGAAAATGGCGGACACTGAACATTCGGAAGTCGAGAGTACCTAATTGCGCCTCAACTGGACTGATTGCTCAAACGGACGTGCGGAATTTGTTAATTTTGATCACTTTGCTTCAAGTTCATCATCATCATCATCACCATAACTCAATATTGTATCTCAATGTTGGGATCGTCCTTACTTTAGGTGTTACGTGTGTGTGTCACACGCTGTGTCAATCTGTTAAAATTCAGAAAGCTTTTTATGTTAGAAACATACTGAGAATCATGTTAACAGCAACTGTATTTAATGACTATAAAGTATATAAAAATAATAATTACATATACATATTTATGTTTAATGATTAGTAGATACCCGGCATTTTCTACTACGCAAAAAAATGTTGCATGGAAAAGTCTAACATTAAAAATGCTCTTAATGCTTCTAGTGGTCTCAAACCATCTTCGCATTATTTCCTTTCAAATGAAACTATTTTGAGGCTTCGGTTGGATCGTTACAAAGTCTATAAAGGACATTCGTACAAATGTTTTTGTGTATTTTATAAACAGATTTGAATTTATTTTGGCCGGTCTTGGGCCGTCCGAATCAAGCGACGCAGGTCTTCTTCCCTAAGGTAGGAAGCGAACCTCTGCTCTTTTTACTGAAAAGATAGATATATCATTGACAATGCAATCATATTAATGATTCAGTTGAAGTAATGATTATTATTCCGAAGGCTTACCGCAGCAATACCTCATAGCAAGTGGTCAACGTCGCCCATTGACATCAGCAACACCAAAGCTTCGCTTTACCGGGAAAAATCATGTTTAAGCCATTGAAGTATTATTACTAGCGTATAGAACAGACACCGCGAACACCATGTATGTCCCAATGCATTGGCGCCACGTGGCTTCAATCTTCAATGGATTCGTTTGATTTTGAGAGGAGAACGGGGGTTCAATTTTGAAAATCGAAACTCCCGGGTGGACTCACATTTTGTTCGAGATGTTTGTTATATGACATTATACTTCAATGGTTTAAACATAAATATCCAGATGACCGAGCTTTGCTCGGTTTAGTATTGCTTAACAACGCCATCTGCTTTAGCTTTAGTGTAGCTACTCGCCAATAGATGTCAGGAAGAGTCTATTGTAGCCGTTTTTCATTGCCTGAAAACACGGATAAAACGACATTTTTTAAAAATGAATCCTAGCTAGATCAATTTATTGCCCCCGAAACCCCCTGCATACTAAATTTCATGAAAATCGTTGGACCCATTTCCGAGATTCAGAATATTATATACAGGGTGGTCCAAAAGTATGGAAACCCCTGAATAACTCCTCAGGAATGTATTTTGGAGGAAAATGTTTCGTACAAAAGTTTTCTGATTTTTCATTAACTAACCGATGATGACCTTGAATTTGACCTTGACCGTGGCTTTGAAGGTCAAATCAAGGTCAACTTCATTTTTTCAAATTGTAATCCCTATTTTTTATTCCGGATTCAGAAAGGGCAAAAAATTTTACGCCAAAAACGACCTTGAGCCTAACCTTCACTATGACCTTGAATGCTTAATCAATGTCATTTTTCGAACGGGAGACTCCCATTTTTTAATCCGGATCTGAGAAGGGCAGAAAATTTTACCGGCATTAACCCTGTCCTTGACCATGACCTTCAATGCTAAATCAAGATCAAGGTCATTTTTCAAACGGGAGACTCCTATTTTTTACTATGGATCTAGGAAGGGCAGCAAATTTTATGTCAAGAAAGATCTTGACACTGATCTTGATTATGACTGAATACTAAATCAAGGTCAAGGTCATTTTTTGAACTGAAGACTCCTATTTTCTTAATCTCCGGAATTTTACGTCAAAAAGAACCTTGATCCTGACCTTGACCATGATCTACATCGTTATAAAAAGGTATACACGGTACAATCTGGTATAAAAAATGGAGATTCTCGGTAGAGAATATCACTTGACCTTGATTTAACGATGTAGGTCATGGTCAAGGTCAGGATCATGGTTTTCTTGACGTAAAATTTTCCGCCCTTCCCAGATCCAGAATAATAAATGGAAGTCTCCCGTTCGAAAAATGGACTTGTTTAAGCATTTAAGGTCATGGTCAAGGTTAAGGTCAAGGTTGTTTTTGGCGTAAAAATTTCTGCCCTTTCCGAATCCGGAATAAAAATAGGGGTTACAATTTGAAAAAATTAAGTTGACCTTGATTTGACCTTCAAAGCCACGGTCAAGGTCAAATTGAAGGTCATCATCGGTTAGTCGAGGAAAAATCAGAAAACTTTTGTACGAAACATTTTCCTCCAAAAAGCATTCCTGAGGAGTTATTCAGGGGTTTCCATACTTTTGGACCACCCTGTATATATATATAAGAATTGCTCGTTTAAAGATATTAGATTAGATTAGATATTTACCCCGCGATTTAAACGTATTTGCCTTTAAGTTTTTGACCTTTCATTATTCTAAAAACTTTTGCAGAAAGATATCAACACACGAGGGTAGAATAATATTATATCGGTAGGAGGTATAAAGAACCGGCGAACGGCGTATAGTTCTTAATTTCATTACAATATCTCTACCTAGTCTGTGTTCATTACTTTTAAACCTGTCTAGGTTACCTGAGGTGAGTTAAGTTCATTTGATACAAGGAAGGCTCTATTGAATTTGTCAACGTCAAAGGAGTATAAATTGTTTACTTAACTTAGGTTTAAAGGATTAAAATGCTGAAACTTACAAAATAAATGTGAAAGAAGGATATATGTACCTAGATTACAAAAAATATTGTTACGTGTTTTGTTTATCCAATAATCTAACATTTTAACAAAAAAATTACCGACTTCAAATGAAGTACATTGTACTTTTGACATGGATATCATTGTAAGATCTCGCTCAAATTTATTTGGGACTACACGACAAACACCAGCTTTCAATTAAAAAAAGAATCATCGAAATCGGTTGGCGCGATATTGAGTTATTCGTCCATTTATCGCGCACATGGGTGAATTTCCCAAGTGCATTTTTGAGACGGCGAGGTTGAAAATTAATGTGTGGAGGTAAACTACAATTATGCATAATTTTATATAGGTAGTTTAAGTAGTGATCTATATGATAGTGAAGTATTCAGAGGTATTTAATACATAGGTTCTTAATAAAAAAATATCTAAGACCTATAATCTAATTCCGGTGTACTGTCCAAACTGCGTTTATTTACATATTTTATTAATTTAATTTTTTTTGGTAAATAAATTTCATTGAAAGGGAATGTTTTTTAGAAATACATTAAATAACACAACTAATATATATTTATGGAGTAATTTAATATTAAACAACAGCTCTTAAAACATCTTTTAAAAATGTCCTACAAAAAAAAGCAATACCGGTGGCGCATTTTGTATACTTCATTACTTGTTACTTCACGATTTGGAAGACACCTTACTGGCTCTCCCCGCACCGTTCAGTTGTGCTCTTGCAAACTGCGTGTTAGGATGACCGACTGGCTGCGTAATTTTCCTGCCAAACACGTAAGTACTAACTGCGGTGGCGCAGGAATACAAAATCATCCAATTCCGATGTCATGCATATTAGTAAAAGTACAAAGCAGATTATCTAGAAATTTTATGGAGGGTTCCATTAACAGTTTTCAGCTATAATTGTGAAATAAAAGTTAACCTGTGACTAAAAGTTTTCTTTAAAATTCAAGTTTTGTCTCTGATTCTAAGTCCGGTGGCGCAATCTCGGTGGCTCCGGTGGCAAATCAAAGCGTATAGGGAAGTATAGGCCATAGAAACACAAGCGTGTTTCCATCTATCCATCAGCCCTTAGAGGTCCACTGCTGGACATAGGCTTCCCCTAACTTGCAGCACTCTGACCGGTCCTGAGCCTTCTGAATCCAGTGGATGCCCGCTGTCTTCTTCAGGTCGTCAGTCCACCTGGTCGGGGGGCGTCCTATGCTCCTTTTTCCGAGACGTGGGCGCCATTCGAGGACCTTTCTTACCCAACGGTTATTGGTCCTTCGCACTATGTGGCCCGCCCATTGCCACTTCAGCCGGCTAATTCTTCGAGCTATGTCGGTTACCCTTGTTCGTCTACGGATCTCCTCATTTCTGATGCGATCACGTAGAGAAATATCAAGCATAGCCTTTTCCATAGCCCGCTGCGCTTCTCTGAGGTTGTGGATTAGGCCAATAGTAAAGCACCACGTCTTGGATTCGTATGTCATCACTGGCGACACAAACTGCTCGAACACCTTAAACTTCAGGCACTGAGGTAGTGTTTTGGACGACAATATATGACGGAGTTTCCCGAACGCAGCTCATCCGAGTTGGATTCTACAAGTGACTTCTTTCTCGAAGTTGGACTTACCCATCTGGATCACTTGTCCCAGGTAATTGTATTCGTCTAGAACTTCGAGAACAGCGCCGTCAACAACAACCGATACGGGTGTGACATGGACATTCGACATGATTTTCGTCTTGTCCATGTTCATCTTAAGACCCACCAGTTGTGAGGCGCTGTTCAAGTCCCCCAGCATTGTACCAAGTTCTTCAAGGGAACCCGCCAGGATGACTATATCATCGGCATATCGCAGGTGTGTGATGTATTCGCCATTGATGTTAATGCCATGTTGTTTCCACTCCATCAGCTTGAACACGTCTTCCAACACAGTGGTGAACAGTTTTGGGGATATGACATCCTTGTCTGACACTTCTCTGCAGTTGGATGGGGTTCGTTGCTGTGTCATGTACTCTGACGGACATGATGGCGTATGAGTACAAACACTTCAACACCTCGATATATCGGTAGTAGATCCGCCACCGCTGGAGAGAATCTAGTACCACCCAGATCTCGATAAAATCAAAGGCATTCTCATAGTCCACATAGGCTATACATAACGGCAAATTATACTCCTCGGTCTTTTGTATAATCTGCCGCAATGTGGCCAATGTGTGTATAATTATGGTCTATGGTACTTTAGCCTTTTCGGAATCCTGCTTGTTCGGGAGGTGTAAGTCGTCATGACTGCGTGCAATGTGATTTGTGAGGACCCTCGAAAACAGCTTATAAACGTGGCTCAGAAGTGCAATGGGCCTGTCTAATCACCGCTAAAAGGAGTCCGTTCATCTAGACTCCTATTCTTCAAAATGTACATATCTTTAAAGTATTAAATGATCCTGCCTTTATGATTTCTCATGGGCATAAATCAATTTCGGTGGATCAAATTCTAATTCCAGTGGTCCTAATTTCGGTGGCATTTGATAGTGTAATTTGATAATATCTCCGGAACAAATAATTTTTTTTTCAATCTCTACTATACGACTAATTATTATTACTATTTACATATTATTTATGCCAAATAAAGTGTATAAGAAACAGCAAGTTTAAATTTAATCAATTTCGGTGGCTTGGATTTTAATTCCGGTGGTCCTTTAATAATTTCGGTGGCATTTGATAATTTCAAATGGAAATATCTCATGAACTAATAATTTTTTTTCGATCTCTAGTATATGATTAATTAGTACTACTCTTTATCTATTATTTAGGCCAAAAAAAATTATCAGAAACAGCAAATTTAAATTCGCCACTGTAATTAGGCAAAATTCGTGTTTGTTGAAATTCACCCACATACTTAATGCAAATTTAAGACTTATATGATTTTGACATGGATGCCATTGTCAGATCTCGTTCAAATTTATGTGAAACTACACGACAAGCACCAGCTTTCAATTAAAATAAAAATCATCCAAATCGGTTCACCCAGTTCAAAGTTCTGAGGTAACAAACATAAAAAAATACAGTCGAATTGAGAACCTCCTCCTTTTTTTGAAGTCGGTTAAAAATTAACCAATATACTACTAATATTAATCCTACTATTACTATAAACGTCAAGTTTGTATGGATGTTTGTTATTTACGGCTTTTTATGAAATTAAATACACAGGGCGACCATAATCTGAGATAAGATATAGGATATTTATGATTCTGGCAAACGCGGGCAATGCTGCGGGTACAGATCTGTTCCCGTCAATGATATTGAATGTTAATCAAAAAAAACTAAAAAACACGCTTTTATAGAAAATTCAACTAAAAAATAGAAAATAAATTTGAATTAAGAATAGTGTAATTGTAATAAAAGCGTGAGGTGCTTTTTAGGATATTATCAAAATGATAATCCTTCTACTCATTGACACCATGCACACCAAGCTTTTACTCAGGCATTAGTTTTCTAAAGTTTTCAATTATAATCTAACATTTAAACAAAAAATTAACTGACTTCAAATGAAGTACATTGTACTTTTGACATGGATGCCATTGTCAGATCTCGCTCAAATTTATGTGAGACTACACGACAAGCACCAGCTTTCGATTTAAAAAAGAATCATTGAAATCGGTTGGCGCGATATTGAGTTATTCGTCCATTTATCGCGCACAAACTTAATGCAAATTTAAGTCTTATATGATTTTGACATGGATGCCATTGTCAGATCTCGTTCAAATTTATGTGGAACTACACGACAAGCACCAGCTTTCGATTAAAAAAAGAATCATCCAAATCGGTTCACCCAGTCCAAAGTTCTGAGGTAACAAACATAAAAAAAATACAGTTGAATTGAGAACCTCCTCCTTTTTTGAAGTCGGTTAATAACTGCGACAAAATGTAAATATTGCGAAGACGGTATATTACATCATCAAAGACTTTACCACCGACAGGGAATAATAAACCTTACTTATGCCTGTGGATTGAGTTGATTTAGGATTCAGGTGCTTTCACCCACAAGGAGCAATGCATACTAAGTCAGGAAAGTCTGTAGAAAGTTAAAAAATATAGGTATTTACTGTAGTTCATCCTGTGTAATTACAATGACTTCGTGCTTTACTTTTTATTATATTAGATACTAGGAAATCGCCCTCGCTTTGCTTCGGGAAAATAGTAAAAAAAATTATAATAATAGCCTATGTCACCCGGGGATAGTGTAGCTTCCCAACGGTGAAAGATTTTTTCAAATCGGTTCGGTAATTTTGGAGCCTATTCAATGCAAACAAAAAATCAAATCATTTCTCTTTATAATATTAGTATAGATAATATTAAAATCTCCTCACGGTATTTGTGGTCGAACTCCCTCGAAACGGCTTTACCAATTTTATGACATTTTTTGTATATATTTGGTAGATATGAGAATAGATCGTTAAGTATATTTCATACTACTCGGTGATCTAGATATTATTTATATGGCAGAACAACGTTTGCTCGGTCAGCTAGTAAACTAAAAAATGTCTTTGCTCTATAAGTCCAATAATGGTTAATTTAAACATCCATTTTTTAGATTTCGAATTGTGATAGAAATCTAGTTTCGCTCTGTTTTAAGAATTGATTACGGACATCTAACATGAAGTAATACAATCTTACGAAAATGTGACAGAGTAACCAAATGCACTTCAGGACAACAACAATTATTTATTAAGAAACATTATAAAGCGCATCATTTATTAATCTAAACGCAATCTTCAGCATGGTACATGCCCAAGTATTGCAATTAGGTCACAATATATCTAGACTGGAGCAATAATCCAATATTTCACTCAAAACCTGCGTCATCACTCATTTTTATGATTTTAGGAAGTTCGATAGACTCATCAATCAAATCGTTTTGTTATTTAACTTGACAATCTTAACCAATGTTCGGTGCTAGTTTTTTGATTTCAGGTAAAAATTTTATTCATGCGACTATTAGTGGCTTGCTTTATTCATCTTTTTCGCCTGTTTGTAATCCAGTCAATGTCCTCCAAAATGTTAATAATTTATATTCTTTCTTTCTTATCTTTTCTATCTTGACCGACAACGCGTTGCTGATGTCCATGGGCGACGATGGCCACTTACCAAGGTGTCTCGTCTGCTCATTTGTAGATTATTTACATAAAAATGTTTCCAGAAACTGTTTTTAACAAAAAAACTATGCTAAATAATTAATTATACTATAGCACAAAATATACCCATATTTTATAAGATTTATTCCTGGATGATGGTTTTAATTAGTGTTTACAATGACAATAAGAAGCTCTTCACGAATGCATTTGCTACTATTATTTACTAGGGGCCTCTT
Organism: Thymelicus lineola; assembly: GCA_963932265.1. Classification (NCBI taxonomy): domain Eukaryota; kingdom Metazoa; phylum Arthropoda; class Insecta; order Lepidoptera; family Hesperiidae; genus Thymelicus; species Thymelicus lineola. The sequence continues at coordinate 2,306,031 of OZ010704.1, read as the reverse complement.
TTTCCAACACTGCAACCGAATCACATTAAAGCCATTTTACGAGAATCTTTGTTTCGAGATATTATCTTCTAAGACATGTTTAATATACATATAATGTTAACAGATAAAACCATCGTACCTATATAATCATTATGTGCCCCATAAGTAGATAATTATATTGGCATTTAATACGATTTTCTTTTCCTATAATATTTTATCTTTGATCATGTAACGAATTCTTAAGATTTAATAAGCGAGTGTGCGGGATTAACATAATTGGACACTCGTAATTAAGATTGGAGGGTAATCCAATATTACGATAAGACCCTTATAAGACTCGGTGGGATTTATATATTAGAAACTAGTACATGTCCTCGCTTCGCTTCGACCTTTCGATAAACTCATAAATGTATGGATGGTTTTCATTGAATTGACATAATTATGTTCTTTATTTATGAACCGATTGAAATAAAATAAATACCAAAAATAAACCAATACTGCATAATAATCTGTTAAGTCGTTCCTGATATTAGCCGGAACGCACAGATAAATCGACAGGCAAACAAAAATTCTGAATATTATTATTATGGGATATATTGCATTAATAAATACCCGTCGTAAAAGATAAAAATATATAGTTTTGTGGGGATCTGCTAAGGTGGAGGGGATGGGGGGGGGGCAAAGGGATTTATGTAATTACGAAAGAAAGAAAGAAAGAAATACTGTATTCCAACAGTTACTAAAATAATATCAGTTAATTAGGACTAAAAACCTCCATCATTTTGCTTCGGTAGATTTATGCGTGTTACCACTGTGACGACAGCGTACACACGCTATCGAAGTTTTCTCCATCGGTTGCATATAATGTACAAATTCTCCGACAACGTCATTCGGCTGCCTCCCAGGCAACACACCTGCCAAGAGATCCCTTTGCCAAACCACAATCGAAATAATGAAATGAGGACCTCTGTGGTGTAATGGTTACCATGCAGGATCGCCCAGGGTTCTAGATTCGATTACTAGGCAGAAATTTTACCTAAGGGTTTGAATATCTGTTCTCGGTCTATGTGTTTTTGTTTTTTGTTGTCCATGGCACGTACGACATAGGGAATCCTAATGTGAAGCTGTAAATGTTTTTAACCGACTTCAAAAAGGAGGAGGTTCTCAATTCAACTGTATGTTTTTATATGTTTGTTACCTCAGAACTTTCAACTGGGTGAACCGATTTTGACGATTCTCTTTTTAATCGAAAGCGGATGCTTGTCATGTAGACCCGCTTCAATTTGAGCGAGATTTGATGAGTAGTTTTTAAGTTATCTCTAATTTTGAAGTCGGTTATTTTTTGTCAAGAATTATTTTCATGGAAATAGCCAACAATTAAGCTGCCCGAGCAAAGCACATTTTTCATTTAAATATCATCAAACTTCACCTTTTTGTTCCAAAAGTGAACCAGAATTTCTCTCTACGATAGTCCTTCACAATCCACAACTTATCTTTTTTGAGGTTCGCTTGAAAATCCTACAGCGACATAACATTGTGTTGTGTAAGATGATGGGGTTCCAAAAGTGTTCCCTTCTTAACATGGAACGACCCTTCGTCGTTAAGATGACACTTGAAATGTTTTTGTTGTTCGACATAACATGTTTGATAGCTACCGTCTATTAATGGATACAAACTCTGGTATGAGGAAGTGTAAAGCAGAAAATTATGGTGATATATAAACAAATTCAATAGAGGGTGTTTTAGTTATAATAATTTTTTTATAACAAATAATTTGTACATCGTAACATCATTGTCATTAATAAAAATTGTAATTAAATATTGCTAAATTTTATTATGGAAATGAAATAACATAACTAAAATGGAAACCAAAAATATAACTATAATGATTTTGTTAAACAATGTTTTTAATTTATAAACTAGATGGATATTATTAATCAAGCTATTATATAAATACTTTCACCTAAGTTTTCGAACAATAGCAAGGTGGTTTGAATAAAGTGTCCGGATTAACCTATTTGCCCAGTAGGTTGATAAAACTATGATTTTTCAAAAATATGGTAAAGAGAAAACTAGGTACAAATTCAAAGCATTCTCCAAGATGATGGAAAGGGGTCGTTCCAACATCATTTCCGCTCCAAAACAGTTTGAAGCCCTCCTACAACTTCCAAGATGGCCCTTAAACGACTTTTCTTTTTCTTTCTTTACTATTATACATACAGCGAATGGATTTGAAATTCTTTTTTGCAAGTTTTCTTTGGGTAATAAACGTCTCGGAAAAGTTTTGTTAAACTTCGCTTATGAAATAATTTTTATCATAACATCCTTGGCTACGCGTAACACAATATTAAGGTACTTTGCAATAATATAGACTGCATCCGTGATGCTACTAATTTGCATGAAGATTGAAGCGTTTTATATCTTGTTTTATAGTTTAATTTAAGCGCTCTGTTTTCATAGATTAGAAGCATTTATTTATGACAAAAATAAAACGCAAATATTTCTTATACGCTATTGGTAGTAATAATCCTGGTATCCGGAAGTTTTTAATCCTCCCGTTTAGGCTTCCAACGTGCGGGTCACTTTATTTTTTGAAAATATTTAATTTTGTGGTCACTGAAATTAAAATATTTTTATAGATTTTTTATTAATAATAAAACCTAACAACCACGTTACCTAATAACCATAATACCATCATTATTATATCTTTATTTATTTTTTCATAAGGGCACTATTACGTTTTATAATAGTAATTATAAAGTATTAATAAATCTGAATCACTATCATCATATAACACTATCGGTAGTAGCAATAATGTGTTCGGTCTCAAAATAACGTTCCTTCTTGTTTACTTCAATTTTATTTATTTGCACAACTGAATAAATAATGGTGGCGTCATTAAGATTCCGAAATTTATTTACCTAATTAAATAAATAGCTGGTGCTCGCGACTTTGTCCGCGGAAATATTGCTCTTTCAAGAGTGATTTTTCATTTGATAAAGTGTTGGTATCCTCAACATTAAAATGGTGTTTTTAATATTCATTCTTCATTCAATCATTCGGGGCCGTTCCAATTCAAATTAAAAATTGCGTCGTGAAAATTCCGTGTTTTTTTTCATCCGACCTTCGATCTACCAGCACAACATACTATGTGACTTATATTCATTAAGTCTTGAGACAAAGTAAAACTGAAATACTTTTGAATCAATTTTTTTATACCTTGAGCAGGCAAACGAGCAGACGGGTTACCTGATGGACATTAGCTACACTGGTGGCGTCACCAATGCGTCGCCAGCCTTGAAGAAAAATATAGACCCGCTTCTTGAAGGACCCCATGTCATAGCTAAGTGAGAACACCGATGAAGGAAATTCGTTCCACAATTTACACGTGCGTGGTAGCAAATAACATGAAAACCGAAATGTGGACGAACGCCAGGTATCCAGGTGGTGTTGATGGAACCTGGTACACCGTGATGTGCAGTGACGAAAATACATTTGGTAAACCCAACTTCAAGAAAGAAGTCACTCGTAGAATCAAACTCGGATGGGCTACGTTCGGGAAACTGCGTCGTATCTTGTCGTTTAAAACACTACCTCAGTGCCAAAAGTTGAAAGTGTTCTGGCAGTCTGTGTTTCCAGTGATGACATACAGCTCCAAGATGTGTTGCTTTACTATTGGCCTTATCCACAAGCTCAAAATCGCACAGAGAGCTACGAAGAGAGCTATGCTCGATATTTCTCCACGTCATCTCATCAAAAATGATGAAATCCGTAGACGAATAAGGATAACTGACATAAATCAGCGAGTAAACCGGCTGAAGTGGCAATGGGCTGGCCATTTAGATCGAAGGACCTGTAACCATTGGCAAAGAAAGTTCCTCGAATAGCGCCCACACTACATACTTTTCTGGCATTATATATATTTTTGACATATTTTTAACATATAGGAAGGAAGGATAAATTAATCAACGTACGGAACCCTCTCCACGCCAGTTTAACTCTCACTTGATCGGATTTATTTTTAGTATAAACAACATAGTATTTAGGAATATTTTAAATTACAAATATTTTTTTTCGAAAAACTGAACAGCAAATATCTGGATCTAGTTTAATTATATTTTAAAAAGTTTCATCAACTAAAATTTTACATCCTGAATTCCTGAAATAACACATAGATAACACAAAGCTTTGTCAATTTTTCGGCAGCAATGTGACATGAGAATTTGTACTAAATCACATTTCACACAACTAGTTCAGTAACAAAGTGTCAAATACACATATCACATTATAAAAAAAATAATATAATTTAAGTAAAACATACCTTTGCAATCAAACTGATATTGTCGTGATGTTCCTTTTCAGCCGAAAACCAAGAGCACCGTCCGTTCCTTGTGCGTGGTGACAAACTGATTTGCTAAATTGTTGAAACAAAACAAAACGAAGAAAGAAACAACGCGATATCACGATGTATCACAGTTGCTAGGTCTCTTTTGCAAATAGAATTGCTGTTATTGACGTTAGAGATACGGCTTTTTTTGAGAAAATAAAACCAAACACGGCGATTTCAATTATCAAATAAAAAAATCTGATTTTTGGACTTGTCACGTTATTGAAGCAAAGAGGCGTCATCAAGTAATGCGGTCGATGTTTATTTTTGTATTCATCCAAACTTCACTTTTTTCACCTTTAGAGGATGACATTTCAAAAAACTTTTTAAAAAAAATTTATTAATCCCCCATACTTTAAAGAACGTCTGTACAAAATGTTATGTATCCCAATCCAATAATTTAAGCTATGCGTTGTATGTTAGTCAGTCAATATCTTTCCAGGAATTACTAGGGGCACGAAAAAGGGTATAAATGATAATTTCTCAAGATAACCCTCCCAATGAATTCTCGGGCCTTGTTGTAGCTTCTCCAGATTCGTACGTGATAGAAATTTTTCCTTAAACCTTTTCCAGTTGAGTTTTGCCTTAGTTTGTGTATGAATTATTTTATTGGGTTTTCTTGCGTCACTGGTTTCGATTTCGGTGGCTTAAGTAAATATAAATTATAATAGGAATTAGGAGACTTAATCACAATTAAATAAGCATGCAAAACTATTTTTAATGTATGTAAATAGCCAACAAACGTTCAAGCTATCCGCCAAATGAAACCGAATGGTTTTAGTCGCCAGGCGTTTCCCTCTAATTATGATAAATTCATAGACTAAATTACGACTACTGGATGAAAAGAAAAAAACAACAATTTGGCTAACGTTTGTAGAATAAGTCGACCAAAAACTGCTATTTGAAAATTTTGCGGCCAAAAAAGGGCACCTAAATCTCTGGCCTTGAGCCAAAAACAGTCTGTCGGCTGGCAAGACCGAAGCTTTTGAAGCTCATCCACTCCTAAAATCGCTAAAAGCACATCACAAAAAGAACGAATTAAAAACGAATAAATCCTGAAGATTTCCTAAAAACTGTCGCGTTTTTTCCTCTCAGATTTTTTTCCGATCGTTAATCATTTAGACAAATGTTTCGGGGCGTTGATACGTGAAAATCTCGAATTATTTGGGGCTACTGTTTGTAGCTGAGGTCGTGATTAGCATCTAATAAGGCCTTTGAACAAACTTAATGAAAGAAACCATTCGGCGTATAATTTAATACTTCTGGGCAATTGATGGTTACAGTATTGTTTTGTTTCTCGATGTCTGTAAGGATTTTATATTGGTAATTCTTTTGTATGGCGTGATACATGATATACGATAGTACATTATGTGTACCACTGTTTCAAATATTCAAAATTCAAAATAATTTATTCATGTAGGTATCACTGACACACTTTCACATGTCATTATTTTAGTCTACCAGCATTTCGGAAAAGTGCTTTATCATGGTGGAGAAGAAACGCCGTAACGAAACTCCTCAGCACATTTTTTAAAATTAAAAATGCATAGGTATATTTATAATAAAAAAAGAATACTAACTTAAACGGAATTGGTTGCGGAGCTGGTTTTTTCTGCTGGATTACTGTTTACATCATAGTGAAAAGGTATTTCATTTTTATTTTATTCTGTTTAGTTTTAATATAAAATAGAACTACAAAAATTTATATTCTCTAATCACTACAATAAAGTAATATTAGAAGAGAATAAAATTATCGCCACTATCTTAGTCGGGTTAGCTTCACAAACAAAAATAAAATTTACCATGACAACAATCTCGCGGTGAATCATCAATGATTATACTAATGCTCATGGGCCGTGATGATAGAGAAAAAAATAAGATAGAAATAGAAAGAAACTTCAATAATGTTACTAAAACGGCAGAAACAACGCTAGAGGCAGAAACAATTCATTCTTTGACTGTACCACACTGTACCGTGAAAAGGTTGACGTGAAACCTGCATAACTTAGAATAATTTGACACAGACGTGATCTTGTAATAATGGCATCTGCTCACGATTTACAAATTCCCACACGAACTCACACCTTTTTCAATGTGTATTTATATTGTATCTACTTTGTAATGCTTAATACCTAAAGGAGTGAGCTCCAGAAGGGCTAGGGAACTTACAAAACGCTAATCTAATACCTTTAAACGAGCAATTCTTGTATAATTGGAATCTCGGAATCGGCTCCAACGATTTTCATGAAATTTAGTATGTAGGGGGTTTCGGGGGCGATGAATCGATCTAGATAGGATTCATTTTTAGAAAATGTCATTTTATCGGTGTTTTCAGGCAATTATAAACTTCTACAATATACTCTTCCTGACATCTATTGGCAAGAAGCAATACTAAAGCTACTTCAGTAAATGGCGTTGTTAAGCAACACTAAACCGAGCAAAGCTCGGTCATCCGGGTACTAACTATTGACCACGATTGTACTGCGATTGTTGCAATACAGAAGTGGTCGTGCGCAAGAAACTATATTTTACTGTTTCTAGACGTATTGCGGTAGCTCAGAATACTAACCCCAATCCCACGCCGGATGGCTGATGTAAGAGGCAACTAAATCCGGCCCGCTGGAGGAAGCCCCATCAGAGGGATTATATTGGTAATATTGATTTTAATAGTTCATTAATACTATTATTACTATAATATTTCTCCGTGGGGTCCGCTTGCTTAAGTCAGCCAAACGATTCGTTTTTGCTTCAGAGCCAGGTCTTTTTTCTTCTTTCTTTCTTGGCCGGCAACGCATCAGTGATGCCTTTGGCGTTGCTGATGTTCATGGGCGATGATAGCCACATACTATCAGGTGGATAGTCAGCTTGTTTTTCGGCTATTTCCATAAAAAAATTATAGTGCGATTGTCGCGCACTGCCAATGCAACGATTCATCAAAAGTTGAATTACAGCCGTGCGTTCACGAATTGCACCACTATATCGCTAAAAATATGTATGGGTAACTTTCCTATGGGTTTGGCTTCCGTCTTGAGTACGAAACCCTAGAAAATATATGTTATGTATGTCATTAAACTTTGATGGTCGTTATTTCTCAAAGGTCTAAAATATCAAGAAGACAGTCTAAAGAAAAATAACAAAAATATAATAAATAAGATGGCCGACAGCATATTAATTAGTCACACTTGGATGTAAATTGATGACTGTTATGAGATCCGTCCTTTTTGATTTGTAAAATGGGGACCGATTTGAAACTACCTCACTCAAATACAGATTACGCAAGCAGAAAAGGTCATCTAATTTCTCGCGGTAACGCGGTCAGGGTGGCGTTATAATTTGTATCTTCCAGGGTACTTTATTACGGTAGCTGGGTTTTCTCTAAATTGGACGAAATGGGAGGACTGTTGCTATATATCATGTTGGTGGAGGATAGGGTCTGGCTTAAGTTGCAAGCTTTCGATTTGAAAAAAATTATGAAATAATAGCGGTTGTTAATATGATATATTGATATATGGATGTTTGTTACTCTTTCAAGTAAAAAGTACTGAATGGATTTTTATGAAATGTAACATACAGACTATGATCTGGAATAGGACATAGGGTATTAATTTTTTTTCAGAAAACGCGAGTAATGGTAGTAGCATATACCAGGTGTAGTCGTTAAGTGTGCACAGGCGATTATTCCGTAACTATTACAGATTTCAAAAAACTTTAAACTGATATCGAAAGTACTTTACCTAGTGAGTAAAATGATAATAATAACTTATTAAAAATAAAACGAGAAATATCCAAAAAAATTACATTAAACACTCCCATACATTTAGTATGAGATAGTAGAAAGGTTTTAATTTCCTTATTTTAAGTGGAATATTATTATTTTATAATTATGTATGATATGATATTTGATATGTCCCTCTTTTCTGAATTGGAATATGCCATTTTTCAATCAGTAGATGCATCAATCATGATTAATAACGCAAATTGAAAAAAACACAATAAATTGGCGGGAACGAGAACCCGCGATAAAGAATTTGAATTTAGAACCAACACCAAAGAGTATCTTTCTTTTTGTTTTTATTTAGTATGTTGCTTTTCAGGCAGTTCAAATCAATACGATATTGAAACAAGGTTTATTATTAATTTGCAGTGGTAAGATAATTAATCTACACGTGTATCTCCTTGAAATTCATCAATATCGTATCATACATAATTATAAAATAATAAGGGTAAAATATAGCAGTGATAGCCTAGTGGGTAGAACGTTGGTCTCCCGAACGCGGGGGCCCGGGTTCAAATCCTGGCCTCTAATTTTCTAATATTATGTGCGTATTACAAGTTAATTATCACTTGCTTCGGTGAAGGAAAACATCGTGAGGAAACCTGCACACCGGAGAGTTCTCCATAAAGTTCTCAAAGGTGTGTGAAGTCTACCAATCCGCACTTGGCCAGCGTGGTAGACTATGGCCTGTACCCCTCACATTTTGAGAGGAGACCCCGAGCCCAGCAGTGGGACAATTATGGGTTGTTGCTTCGCTTTTTTTTTTTTGCTTAAGGGTAAAATGAGTAATTACTATTCCACTTAAAATAAGGAAAGTAAAACCTTTCTACTATCTCATAGTAAATGTATGGGGAGTATTTAATGTAAATTTTTTGGATATTTCTCGTTTTATTTTTAATAAGTTATTATTGTCATTTTACTCATTAGGTAAAGTGCTTTCGTTATCAGTATAAAGTTTTTTGATATTTGTAATAGTTACGGAATAATCGCCTGTGCACACTTAACGATTACACCCGGTATATCAACTCGGAAAGGGATCGTCACCGGATCGCCTCGCCGTCACGTAAGCGCGTTACCAACCGACCAACAGCTCCAAATCGACTCGGCTACGGCTAGGCGACGCCGCGCTTACGGCTCGAATGACAGCAGTTCGCCAACGCAGTGGTAGCCGCGGCGCGGGGCGTGCACGAGGTAATGGAAAGTCGAAGGATAGCGTACGGTGAGACGTAAGCGCGGGTACGGCAAGTCGTCCACGCACCGTACTGCGGTTCGTGAGCTTGTCTCGAGGCGAGGCGATTACGTTACGAATCCGATAAGTGTGCTTTACAGTAGGGAGTTTCATACAAAGAACACTGACATGCAAGAGTTGATACGTTTACGTTCCGTTTACGAGTTGATATGTGTGCTACGACCATAAAGCTGCGGGTAGAACCGTAGGCAATAATATTAACACTATTATTAGTAACTTGTATAAGTATTGTAGTCATTGCACCAAAATCTCTACTTATAATATTATAAAGCTAAAGAGTTTGTTTGGTTAAACGCGCTAATCTCAGGAACTAATGGTTCGAATTGAAAAATTCTTTTTCTGTTTGATATCCATTTATCGAGGAAGGCTATAGGCTATAATTATTTAAGTAATTAGTTTTTTCCATAACATAACGCGGGTGAAACCGCGCGGCACAGCTAGTATTATATTATTATAATTTTTCCATACTGTTTCGTACTGGTAAAAATAATTTTGTTCGTTTCAGCCAGTTATGTTTGGAACAAAAAGCCGCCCTTGAAACTACATAGTTAGGTATAAAACATTGGTTTTGCTATAGAAACTTTAGGAAAATTTAAAAATACCAACGTCATGGCAAATTACTTAAAATAACTACCACTAAAATTAGAACTTGAAAGTATTATTAAAAAAGTGTTATAAGTATTATTGAGAAACAGGAATCAATAGATTATTAATACAAAACCTAAAGATTTCGTAAATATTACAATATTCACGAAATCTTTAGGTTTTAACCTTTAGGTTTTAATACATTATCTGTTAATTTATTCGCTTAAAGTTATTATAAATATGATATTAAATGAAGAAAGTACAAAAAAAATATTCTTCACTGATTGTAGACCTCATAACATTTTACATCCGATAAATGAACAAAAGAATAACAGCTAAAAGCATTTCCAATCAGATAGCCAGATCAAACGTGAAAAAAACAAAAGAAATGGGTAGTAAACATAATGTAAAAATAAGCCTTTGTGAAACAAAATGCATAGTTCATTTTCATTCATTGTCTTTGTGTGTTGTCCATAGCACCCACGACACAGAGAATCCCAGCGTGGGGCTATGAGTGTGCAGCGTTTTTTTTTTGAGAATCCTTCTTTAGTTTGATGAGTACCTTTTTTGTGAAAATACAAAGGCTTTGGGGCTAGAGAATTCTGGGCTCCAAATGCCAACACTACTACGTCATTATTTGTAAGGTTTGTGTTATTTCTGTGCTTAAAAATTGCTTTTAGTAGCAAGAATTTGTTTAATGTGATTATTGGTTACGTAATAAACTATAACTGCTAATTAAATATGTAACTGACCGATGTTTGTACCTAATAATCTCAGAAACGGTTTAACAGTTAAGGCTTTGAAAGCTTAGGCTAAGATTTTGTATTTGTTTTATTTCAGTGGATTCACATTTGTGGACAAAATATCAATTAGTAAGAAATGTTTAGTTTTTCTAGTTTACTTATAATTTTTCCGAAACGAATTGAGTGCGGTTACTAGGAAATAATAAAATTCGATACCAAAATCGCCAGATCTTGTAACTTAATCGAAGCCAGACCTTGGGGACCCTGCAAGGCGATATGATGGCAGTGTTTAGATTTCTCGATCTCAGCTTGAGATTATTCGGGAAACGCTGTTTTTGTCGCACCCTATCTGATACTTACTGTTTGACCGTGACTGTACTAACCAACTAAATTATGATTTTATATAATCCATATTATTTTAACGTAACTTTGTGGTTTCGCGTGCCCTTTACTAACATTTTTGACCTATATAATAACGATGATGATGCTGACTTGCAGAATCATGTATACATTTTTAATATCCTTATCAATTTTCTTTACAATTTCTTTACGAGTATTATGTAAAATACCCCGTGTGATGCCAGGTTCACTTCGTAGAATAGCACCACTCCTACCTTTTCCTGGAATATCACAAAGGCGACTAATAGGATATTCCATGGGATGGGCAGGAGTGTCAATGGATAAGTCCAACTTCGAGAAAGAAGTCACTCGTAGAACCCAACTTAGATGTTCGGGAAACTGCGTCATAATATCTTGTCGTCCAAAACATACCTCAGTGCCAGAAGTCGAAGGCGTTCGAGCAGTGTGTGTTGCCAGTGATGACATACGGCTCCGAGACGTGGTACTTACTGTCGGCCTAACCACAAGCTCAAAACTACACAGCAAGCTAAGGACAGGACTGTGCTCGCTATTTCTCTACATGATCGCGTCAGCAATGATGAAATCCATAGACGAACTAAGATAACCAACACAGCCAAATTAATAAGCTGGCTGAAGTGGCAATGGGCTGGTTAGGGAAGAAAGGTCCTTGAACGGCGCCCACGTCTTGGAAAACGAAGTATAGGATACCCCCGACCAGGTGGACTGATGACTTGATTAGGCATCCGCTGGATTCAGAAGGCTCAGGATCGGTCAGAATGGTGCAATTTGGGGAGGCCTATGTCCAGCAGTGGACTTCCAAGGGCTGATGGATGGATGAGAAATTAGGATACAAAATTAATGAACCCAAAAAATATGTAGCTATTTAATGCCCAGGGACCAGAGTTTCAAATCACACAAAAAGTTTGATCAATATTCAAAAAATCGAAAAATATGAAACAAATAGTTTAAGAGATTCACAATGCAGTGTTTTGTTCCATACCTCTAACAATCGTTGGGAGATTCTATTCACTGACGGCCTTTCTGTCTTTTCCATTACAATGGCCGCATTTTCACATAAACGCGGTAAATCTTCAATGCAGTTGACGGATTATTGTGTAAAGGATAAATTATAAATATGAATCTACTAAGCAATAGCAATGTTACAGCAATACTAGAAATGTAGCAAAATGTTTTCATTCGAAGATGGTTTGAAACCCAATAATGCATTACTTTAGTTTTTTGACATTTTCCATACAATTTTCTTTGCGTAGTAGCACAAGCTAGGTATCCACTAGTATTGTAAAGTTCAAGACAATCTATTGAAGAAGAAATCGTTTTATTGATCATCCCGGTTGTAATCGTTTTACTGAGTTATCTACATGAGCTTCCGCTATGCCTTCTTGCGTTCAATTTACTTTAATTAATGTATTTGTACTCTAATATTATAAATGTGAAAATTAGTACGGAAGTTTGCCACGTTTTCACTTCTATATTAACTACTGGATGGATTTTCAAGAAATTACTACACAGGTAAACGCGGGCAAAGCTGCGGGAACAGTACTAGTATGTTACATAATATTTTTACATAACTTTGCTTCCTATACTTCCAGTGCTTTGAATAGCGACACAATAGTAAATAACGTTTAACCCAATTTTGAACTGAGCATCGTTAAAATTAAATAACCCGCGTGATGACAAAATATTTCAACGAAATCACAAGAAAATACTTTGCGTATATTTTTCGGTGAAATCATCTAAACTCTGATAAAAGTTTTAATTGCTCCTCAAATTAATGCTCAACTACAGAGGAATATTTATGAAAACATACGGATACATGGTTGTAATTAATAATTTCACGTGAACATAATATCAGTATCGTTGTTTTATGCGATATTGCACATAATTTTTTTTTTCATACAAACTGAAGCGATGTCTAACGACGTTGTGCAAATACCTGATGATAACAATATTATTATATATTACACTGACGTTACGGGACGTCGACATTCATAATAATATTATACACCACATTTATACACTAAATGACGTATAGCGACATTATGTGATGGCATGCAATTGAAGCTGGAAAAAAAAACGGTGCGGTGTAGCATTAGAATTTTGAGAGTTTGATATGTTGTGGCACAATAATCCAACTTTTAAATAATAGTGTAGCCAGATACCTTACCATGACGTCCTGCTCAATAACACGAGTTTTGCATTAAAGTGATAATACGTTGTGCTATATTATAATATAATCTACCAATATGTGACTTAGGTACAGATACACTGTTCGCATGAAAGTGTTTAATGTGGAAATGAGCTTCTTGAGCGTTGATGATTTCAAAATTATGGATTAAATAAAAAAATTACTTACAGGATTCTACTCACGGCTTCGTCTGTAGAAGTGTGGTTTTACAAACATTAAGTCTCTTATTTTTAACCGACTTCAAAAAAGGAGGAGGTATTCAATTCAACTGTATTTTTTTAAGTTTGTTACCTCAGAACTTTCGATTGAGTGAATGGATTTTGATTATTATTTTTTTAATCAAAAGCTGCTGTTTGTCATTTAGTCCCACTTAAAAAACGAGATCTGACGTGTAGTTTTTGAGTTATCCCTAATTTTGAAGTTGGTTATTTTTTGTCAAGAATTATTTAAGTCTGGACATGATCTATTTAGTTGTGAATGCAATCGATTCCATATGTGAGAGTGTATAAATAAATGAATAACCGATTGGAATTTTATTTTTGTCCTCTGATGAGGTCAGTCTGTTGATGTGGGTATCGACTTAATGCAAATTCTGCTGAATTACTACCTTGCGACTGGATAACTACAAAAAGTGGAGTCGCACCAGAAATACACCCGTGAGTTTTGTATAGCGGATTTAGTAGAAATGTAGCCAAGAGTATGACATTTTATTTATTATGTCGCTTAGTTTAGCCGCGTTTTTTATTAGAGCTATTTCAGACCTTTTTGCTTACGGTCCCAAGGAAGTTCTGATTTCTAATAGCATTGAAAAAGTTAACGACCGCGACTGAAACGTTGATAATTTCGGCGCTTTTCATTATAACTTTTATAATAATAATATCCTACAATAAGTTACTCTTTGCGATAGCTCAAACGGTGATGTAAATCGTAACAAGAACACCACTATATTTCAGAGTTATTTATGAAGAACTTTTCGGTGATAATTAAGTTTTGATTTTCTAAACGAAATAGTGAGGATGCCTTATAAAACACTGGATTTCATGGGCGTGTGCATATTTCATATTTCCTAGGTAGCTGTCACTAAGAAAACAAACGAAAGTAGCGTTATGAGTGAAAGTATTTGATAAGTATTCATGAAAAGAAACGCAAGAATACTTTCTTTTGCTTGCATTGAAAAGCCTATTCAAAAGCCTAAGGTGGATAAAAGTGGATCGGTTGTGGTGCCGAAATCAGCCTTAACATCTGAATATAGGTCGCCGCAATTTAGACGAATCTGTAAGATAAAAATAATGTGTAGAATGTGAATTCTCGCCTTTGTTTCCGAACGTGTCCATAAATCAGTGAAGGATTTAGAGCAAGATTACCGAACAAGCTAACACCTGCGTTAACTATGTTTCTTCTATGATTACCTTGTATCTTTATTTTATCATTTATAACTTTTTATAACCTTTTCTTTTCATATTTATTTATTCAGTTTGTGTGTGATTATGTATGACTAAAGGATAGTATGTTTATTATATTTGTGTATATTTATGAGTGTAATGTGAAATTTGTACTGAACTCTCATTTACTTTGTCTTTATTTAAAATATTGCATACATAATTATATCAAATCAAAAAACAAGATGTATTTATTTAACCATAATAGCGAAAGTATCGTTAAAGAACTTTATTCAATTCCTCATTTTTGAAGTGAAACTTCTTTAGAATCGTTAGTGATTTGAAACTGGATGCAACGACAGGTAAGATAATATAACCGCTAATTTCGACTTTCAACTTAACTTCTCCGTAGCTCAATGGTCAGGACGTAGATACACAATACCTGATGCGCAGGTTCGCGTCTCACTATATTTCTTTTTTTTTAGTTTTTTTTTAGTTTTATTTTTATACTGTTTTTAAATACTTTCAAATGCTCTTTTAAATATTTTCAAAGAATTTATCAACAAAAAATAAGAATTTCATTCTTTCATTCTGTCGATCGACATTGTATTGTATTCATAGATGGCGCGCGGAATAAGATAGAAGGTTGTATTCATAGATGGCGTGAGGAGTAAGATAGTAGATTCGTTTTATTGCCAGATAGATTTTTAAAAAGTGCTAAGTTGTATTCATAGATGGCACTTCGATTTATTGCTTTAAGATTCGATTTATTGCTTTTTCATCTCATTATCTTGAAACCAAAATTTTGGAAAGTTTCACTTCTACCACGTGTGAATTGCACACATTTTCTTTTTTTTGTTTGTTATTAAAAGGTAATATTGCTGTTAAAATATTTGAAATTGATCTTACGCCCCAACTCAGAGTCACTAACGGTTACTTTAATTGCTCCTTAGTAAAGAATCATCACACAAATTATACAAAAGAGGGATTTAAGTAACCGTTAGTGATTCCTGAGTAGGGGAATTTATGCTAAAATTCTGTAAACAAGATTTATTTAATAAAGCAAGAAGACAATTTATAAGTGCATGATTAAAGAAACATTTATAGTAAGCTCGCAGATGTTGCAAAGTAGATCAGTTTTACTTAAGACAGTTATCTATGTTGAAAGTTTATATGTTGTTCGAAGAATACTTCCAAACCTCCAGGAAATATTTGCTAAAGCTTAATTCTTAATTTGCAGGTGCGCGTCGAAAAGATTGCGTAAAAGAGCTTTGTGGATCACTGTCAATTCAATAGAAATTGATGGACATCTGTAACTGGACTATATTGTCTACCATTTTTTTAAACTGCGGAAGTTAAACATAAGATTAAAAAAATTATAAACGCTGTAACAACATTTGAAGCGCTCATACAATAGCCCGGCGGCTTGCGTCGATCCTGAGACATCGACAAAATTAAGCAACAGCGGGTGCGGTCAATAGTTGGATGAGTGACCGCAAGTGGTACAAAATTCTTGAGCGTTTTTCTGCTTCGGAGGGCACGTGAAGTCGTCGATCCCGGTTGTTATCATAACAGTCGTTAAGCCACGTCAGAAACCCTCAGGCGATTTGAAAACTTCCGATACTCGGGTTGGCCACTAACACCTCCACCAACCCGCACTGGAGCAGCGTGGTAGATGCTTTAGGCCTCCTCAAGAGGAAAATCCCGTGCCCAGTAGTATGTCATTAATGGGTTGAAGCCAAACGCTGATACAAGACTGCGGGATTAAATTGATAATCGATTTATCAGTAATTTTCTCAAGAACATAAAAATACACAAATAGATCTAAAGGATAGTTAAATAGTTTAATATGATCTATATCTTATATTTTAACTTTGGGTTGTTTCATTTCATTGTTCTTTATCAGGCGCAAAATATAACGTGAACAAGCAAACAAGGTTAATAACAGTACTGACAAAGTACCAACTAATCCAGTAATAATTAAAAGAACTAATTCCATTTCATAATACTCAGTCCAGCACATATTGGCAGTGGGTGACCGTAGATGTTGAGTACCATTATGACGTAATATGTGCTCTATCCGCCACATGACTTGTTCTAGCACTGGCATGGGTTGATCGTTCATGAACGTTCTTAGTTGGATTATGTTTCTTTTATAACTGGAACAGAAATAATCAATCTATAAGTTTTATGTTACAAAACCTTTAATTTACAATTTACACGTTATTACCCCTAACCTGGATTCTTTGCTTTATAATATTGTTTACTGTTTACCACATTAAACCGTTTGAAGGTTAAATTTTCTATGATTTATTAATTAGTAATATATAAATTTATTATAATAGCATAATTATCAGAGCTTTTAGCATTTTAGCTGCGTCTTAGAATAACTGACCACAATCTCATGGCAGCAGAACAGGTTGTCTTAACAGGCAACATAAGCCTACCTGATTGATGTTTGTTTCGGCTGGCTTGAGAGTAGCAGTGCTTTATTTATTCTTTATTTCGGCTTACAATGCATCGGCAATGTCTTCAGTGATGCTAGTTTCCATGAAAGAATGTAGCCACTACTTGTTTCAAATATTGGCACAAAAAGCTCTATTAGAAAGATCTAAGTTTTACGACTTTAATTGAATAACATAACAGTACCAAAACATTCAAACCACTATGTAAACTAAAGTCAGAAATGGAAACAAACCTATCGAAGTTTGTGAAAATAGTTTTGATAGCACTTTCTAAGTTTTCAATGGTAATTGATGAATACTCCAATTTAAGACCAATTTTGAAATATAAATATTTTTCTGCATTAGATCCTTGATCTGAAAATTGTGGTACACCAATCAGAGGCACACCGGCGTTTATTGCTTCTACTGTAGACCCAAGTCCTGCATGAGTAATAAAAAGTTTCAGGTTCGGATGCTCTGAAAATAATTACAAACTGCTATAATTTGTTGGAAAATATACTATCATGGTTATCGAAGCTATTGTTGATTATCAGGCGTCTATTTGCGGAATATAATCTAAAATTTTAACAAAAATAGAACCAACTTCAAATGAAGTACATCCAATAAAAAAGAAATTGGTTGGCGTGATATTGAGAACCTCCTCTTTTTTTGAAGTCGGTTAAAATTTAAAAATAGAAGAAAATAAATAGGTGCAGCGTTTCACAGTTTGCACACTGCGATAAAAAGTTTTCGGTGTAAAACCGTATTAAATTAATTGAAGTAATTTTATAAAGCAATTGACAATACATAAAAGTGGATAGCTGATATTTAAAAATCCACTCACAAAATGAATGTTTAAAAATAATAATAATAATAAGGAACTTCATTCCAATAACATACTTAACACATCATATTGAGGAAACCACTTAGATATTTTAATGTTATCTGATTTTCCAGGAAGATAATCTGAGTCCCACTTCCATAAAATGTCGTATGGTAAACGAGAAAATACTTTCAAAAATATGTTAAGTGTTTCTGAAGAAATATCAGAAGTTCTAACTAAAGAACCAAAACTAACATAAATAGCACCATGTTTAGATGAATCTAAGTAGGATTGAAGATCCTGAAAATTGAAAAAATGTTTAGAATTTTAATGTATAAAACGATGTACAATCATCATGTAAGAAAGTTATCTTGCCTCAGGTAACATTTTTTCTGGCCTTTTGTGAAACCCCCAAATATAAAATACACTTGACGGAACTGGTTGATTGTGTATCCAAATTGGATGTACATTCAGAAGCAACATGTGAACGTTGTTTTTCAACTCTGCTAATGTAGGTATGTCGACTCCGAAAGAAGTTTTCAGCATCTTATCGCTATTAAGCTCTTGTTTTTCATGTATGTTGTTATACTGTTTGTCATAATACAGTTCATAAATCGTCTCCCAAAGACTAAGATTGTACATCTTCTGCCGATAATGCGTCGGATATAGTAGCGGGTGTGTTTCTGAACCCATCATTTTCATATCACCCGGAAGTGCCCCAAATGTACTCATAAAAATGACGGGAGCTTTAAAACTATGGGAAAATATTAAAGATGCTGGTATACAATTTGGTAGAATCAACAAATCAAATGTCACGGTCTTGTCTGTAATGAGATTTCGTACTGATTTATCATTGATTTGTCCTACGAAAACTTCAGTTAGTTCACGATATACCTCTTCCATCTTAATCAAATTACTTTGTGTAGGTTTTGCCAATTCTTTTCCCTTGTTGGACCATAATGTCTCAGTCAAGTTTTTTATATTGATTTCTCTTAAATTATTTGAAAATTCACCTTGCGGATAAACCGATTCAAAGGTCATTGCTGTCACTTCATGATCACGGCTAACAAGTGCTTGAATTAACGTACGAAATACTAATTGATGACTTCCTGATGGTACAGGGGACACTACGAGTATTTTTACACATTTAACAAAATTTAATAACAACACAAAAATTATAACACATCTTACGAACATTCTGTGCGTTCTACAAATTCGATTAAAACTAAAGTCATCAGAATGTCATATAGAATTCTATAAATATAAGTTTACAACTGTGTAAACATGGCCGATCACAATTCTATACCACCGGTTAAACTCTGGTATATATTATATCAGAGATAAAAAGTAAAGTTTGATCTACCATTAAGTGCCCTCTCTCTATTTAAAAGTAAGCAAACATAAGTCAGATCATCGGTAGATGATTTAGTACATTTCAGTGACATTTCTATCTCTGGTTTTTACGTTGCTCTGAAATTTTTCGTCTTTGCATTTTAATAAGATGTTTTAATCTTTTTATACTTTTTATGATTATATAAAAAGGAACTGAGTGTTTTGGTTATCAACAAATTTCATTTTAATATGTAAATGATAAAATTTGTTCCAAATGTACTGTGAATTTTGCAGATGAATTTAATATAATAATAATTCTATACTGTAAGCTTGTACAATGCTTCAATAGTAACAAAACGCAACATTTGACGTTTAGCACTGATATCCTGACTATCGACGGTGACATATTAAAATGTCATATGACATTCGTCTGTGACGCTTGATTTCAGGTTTGCTTGGAAAACCCAAAATACAAGTAATAATTACATTAAATACAAGTTATTAGTTTTATGCATAAATAAAACACATGGCTCAACAATTACGGTGAGTATAGACTTTATTTGTTAATACAATATTATACTTATCATGTTTAGCAAAAAAAATTGTTGCCAAATGTACCTACTATCTTAAAAGCAAATTTCTTTTCAGATGAAGTCCAAAGTCTTCAAAAGGTGCTTATAGCTATATAATAGCTATTGATGTAACAGGAACACACCACAATCTTTGAAAAGGCAAATTTTTTTTGTTCTAATTTCAAAATATTATATCTTGTTCTTGTTTATTAAAATACGTCCTTACCTAGAACTTTAAAGAAAGGAATTATCCTCAATTCTCATTCACTCATTCATTTCGTTGTTAACTGATTTCAAAAAAAGGAGGAGGTTCTCAATTCGACTGTATTTTTTATGTTTGTTACCTCAGAACTTTGGACTGAGTGAACCGATTTTGATGATTCCTTGTTTTAATCAAAAGTCTGTGCTTGTCGTGTGGTCCCACATAAAGACCGAGATCTGACAAGTCTTAAATTTGCATTAAGTATGTGCGCGATAAATGGACGAATAACTCAACATCACGCCAACCGATTTCGATGATTCTTTTTTTATGGGATGTACTTCATTTGAAGTCGGTTTTTTTGTTAATATTTTAGATTACGTTTAATCTGTTTACGTGTACCGCTTTCACTGTTCTCTGCACATTCCTAAGGTTGACTGGTAGAGAATGCTGTTTAGCATTAAGTCCGCCTTTTGTACCACTTATTTGTTAAGGGTCAATAAAGCATAAATAAATAAATAAATAAATTACGTTTAATCTGAATCTAGGTACTTATAAACAAATTTGGATTTAGACAATACCGTCATATATTTTATACGACAATAATTACGGCGATCTTGGTAATAAAAAAGGTACAATTAAATACACAGGCTTCACACAATTCATTACATCACTGATCACTGATTAATAACTTTGTTGGTAACTTCTAATACCGACAGTTGTGTGTCAAAGCGTTACAGGGACACCAGTTTTTATTTTTGTATAAACCAATATACTCTCCGGTATGACTAGGCCCTCCGAACGGTAGATCAATATAATCATACGGTAAATACGTTCTATCCACCGAAGGTTAATAGACGCAAAAATTGACAGATAAGACAGATGACATACTAATGGTTGCTTTAACAACAGTTTGTTGAACTGATAGTATATTAATGAGACCGGACGTTAGTTAAACAATATTAAGTATACCGCTATTGTAACACAATGACATGACGTATCATATAAACATTTTCATGAAGTTCTTGAAATTTTATACGCACTAAGGCTCACGTTACGTAAGGTCACATTTAGTGTCACGTTGACCATCGGCGCGTAGCCTGTCAGCGCTGAGGGTGAGCGCGAAACGTTACAGTATCGTGCTGTGACATGTCTGTATACGCTGATGACATCCACTCAACTTGACACTAAAACACTTACTGAAGACAGAGACGCGAGTGTGATGGTCAGCGCTGAATATTACGCGGCGCTGATGCACGACGATTTGGCCGCTGAGCTCTCAGCGCTGACCACCGTCTGCGCTGATAATTAGAAAGAAAGAAAGAAGAAAGAAAGAAAAACATTTATTTCAGGGCACTGCAATAGATACAACAATATGTCAAAAGTAATACTAACTATGCTTAAAAATTAATCGCAGTGCCAAACAGGTGCACTGAAAAACGTCACATTCAGCGACGGCTGCTGCTTTTCAAAGTGACCTACGGTGTTGCGCGAGGCACACACAGGTGCATGGCGAAGTCGCTGATTCTGCATTATAATATAAGTGAAAAAGGTGAACACAAAAAAATTAAAAATATAAATTATATAAATACTAAATTATTCACCATATTATCTGTCTTATCAATGAAAACACGCGTTACGCGTTAATCAAAAACTAGTGTGGTTTTAGTGCCACGCTGACAGGCTACACGGTGACCTGTCAGCGCTGGTGGTCAGCGTGATACTAAAATCAGCCTAAAACCACACTAACAGAGAGTTACTAGTCCATAAAAATTACCTTTTGGCTCAATTAAATAACTCGTCCATGTTTGAGTTAGGGCTGTGAACTATGGCGTTACTTAGTTCTTTACTAAAGTTATTTCCGAGATGGTAATACAAAAGTTATGCCATATTTAGAGAATGGAGCGTGATTTATAGAGATTGATTTTGAGATTATGTGGTATACATTCATAGCCCCTTGATAGGATTCACTGTATCGTGGGTGCCGTAGATAACACATAAAAACAAGAACACACACTCAGACCGAGTGCAGAAATTAAAACTCATAATTATTAAAATATTCGCCTCGCTGGGTATCGAAGCCCTTTGAACAGAAATCCAGCATTGCGCCACACGGGTCTTTGAAGTAGTTTATGGATGAATAATGACTTTTAATGCTTTGATAGAAATGTCCTCGAATAGCGCCCACGTCTCTAAAAAAACATCTACTGATGACCTGAAGAAGACAGCGGGCAACCGTTCGATTCAGAAGGCTCAGGATCGGTCAAAGTAGCGCAAATAAATGAAGGCCTATGTCCAGCCGTGGACCTTAAAGAACTAATAGATGGATGGATGGAATGCTTTAGAATAGAATGAAATAAATATCTGATACTTTTTGCATGATACATTTGTCACGTTTGCTTTGAAAAATTGCGTCTTACTGCAGTTCAAAATTCGTCAGTACAGTCGAAGATGTATGCGATCAACATGACATGGTTCCAAGACTTGGTACGTTATTATGAGCCTAATTGATTTTATACAGGTTTTAGTCGCACTTCTGGGTGCCAGCAATAATTCGTTTCCTTTTCACCATATTACTGCAGCTATGGCTATGCTTTTTAAAACCTAAAGCTGCTATTTTGTATGCAGATATGAGGCTATGCCGGCATGGGATCAGAGTCAGAAGCTTTTCTAATAAAAAAATTCTAAAAAAGGCCTTTGACAGCCGATTTGACCCGATCCTTTTAGATCAAATTTGAGGATGTCGAGGATGACGATGAACGTTTCTTCTCAGATGATTTGAAGATGCCTAATATTTCCGTTAGAAAGCGACCAGGCCTCTAACAAAAGGGACTCGTGCCGAAAAATGCCGAAAATAAACAAAAGACAGGGGACTTACAATAAAATGTTAAGGCTATGTATTCCCACAAAAGTATTTCCCGTCATCTGTGAACGCAAGCGTGCGACTTGGGATGCTGATTGGGCCTGCTGAGCTATCGCGCTCACGAATTTAGTAGGTATTTAAACATATCATAGTAGATAATCATTGTATTAAATCAAACTCAGCAGATTTACCTAGAAATATTTAGTTTCTTTAATTGAATACAGAAGTGAAATGAAAAATGTCAGTAGTTTAGTGTAATGTGTGGCGCAATGGTTACCATACCGGATCGCCGCACCAAGGGTCCTGGGTTCGATTCCCAGCGAGGTAGAAATTTTAATGATGAGTTTGAATTTCTGTTCTTGGTCTGGGTGTGAGTGTTCTTGTCTCTGTGTGTGTTGTCTATGGCACCCACGACACAGCAAATCCTTGTGTCAGGCTATGAGTGCGAAGCGCTATTTATTATTGTTACTTATAATATTGAAAAAAAAAACATTTAAAAGGGGAAACTGAGATTTTCTTTTGTGTGAAGTTCATTTTGGATCTGAAGGTGACTTTGCCTAGATTAGACCTTAACTAATACATATCTTTATTTCGGAATTTGTAAAACCTATTTTCCATATTATATCAGATGGTTTTAAAAAGCTCCAAAAGGCGGCTTCTACAGGAACCTAGCCTTAAGTTAACATCATTATTCAGTGCGTGCCCCTGATATTTGCCGTGGAAGTGGGAAAAAATTTTGGTAGCACCGGTCTCTATTGCCGCGGTAAATCAAAATAACGAGAGTTGGTAACAATAAACACATAATACGAAGTTGTTTGCCCTTAATGATTGCAGGACGACCTAGAATGCTAAATCATCTTGTTGATTCTTATGGTTTTACCTTAAATTTTTCTGGGATTAACAGAGATGATAAGGATTTCGATTTTGTGAACTGTTTGCTCCGTTCGTTCTCAATTACACCACCAAAAAGACACCACTGCAGTGCCGGATTTACATTTTTTATGAGTGTAGGCCAATTTATTTTCGCCGCCCCATGTACCTTTCTAAAATAATAATTTTCCATTCACAGTAAGGAAGGCACTGAATTAGTCACTAAGAAAGTGCGTAAAAAACAAGAGTTACAATTTTTACGACACTTTTCAATAGCAAAATCATCTATAGTATATCATCTTCTGAAATCTACCGCCCCTAGGACGCTGCCGCCCCTAGGCCGCGGCCTATACGGCCTATTGACAAATCCAGGACTGCACCACTGGGTGTGTCATTGGGAATAGCGATTACTTTGATTTGATTTGAGGTACTTTGTGCCATGAATATGCCGTGCTAGCGATATACACAGTAAGTATGGTATCCATAGTTTGGATTAATTGGCGTGCAAAGTTTTTGTCACTTAGGATTTTATGGGAAAATTGGACCTACTATGTTTTTGCTTGACGTTAACTGACAATCTGACGTTACTTACCCGACGAGTTGTTTGGCAACTGAGTCAAGCAAGATGGTAGTAAGTATCCAGGTGGACCCCAAGGAGAAATAATAAAAGTAATAATGCTATCAATAAATTATTAAAAACAATATTACCAATATAAACCCTCCAAGTACTATCAACAGCGGGCCGGATTAAATCGCCTGTTACAACACCCATCCATCTTGACATTGGGGTTAATTTTCTATGCCATCCCTATAGCCAATACCGCAAATACATAATGAACTTTTCCAATTTATCGCTAAATACATATGAGAGACAATGCTAAAGTTGGAGCCCGTAAAAAATAAAGGTTTGTTGCCTAAAAATATTTATTCTTAGGTTTCGTACATTTTCTGCCGCCTTAAATATGAATAAAAGCAATAGGTCTATTTACTTGAGTCTAGTTTTGGTTAGGGTTGCCAGAAAATTCAGGTCGATTGGGATATACGAATTTTTTAAGAATTTCTTTGAACGTATTTTTATCGGGATAACGTTCTAAAGGATCCCTTACTAACATAGATTTATGTTAGTCACACCGAATATGCCAGACAGTTTACGATTCTAGGATTAAACTCTTGTCATTTTAAATGCAACTGTTACGTGACGACCCACTTACATGGATCATAATTATGTACCCATGCATTTAAAATATTTAGTGTCCGCGATGATATTATGATTAACATTATAATTTAAAGTTCAATATTATTTTCTTAAGTTCAGTTTCCTTTTGGTTGAATTTGATGCTGCTTCACTTTCAATTTATAATAGTATTAAGAGTAATCTGTGGTTAACGGTCTTGGTTCACAACCTAGTAATAAGTTAGAACTACTTACATACATAATTATACTTAAGATCTGTTGTGTTACTGTTTGTTAACCTAAATAAAGAGAAAAAAAATTGTATATAATTCGTATATAATTCGTATATAATTCGTTTATTCATTGTTTATCGAAATTCATCACAATGAATTAAAATGGGCGGACTTAAAGTATTTTCTACTAGTCAACCCTGGTGATGGTGAAAAGTTGTGGTAAGTGTAATTTACAAATTCAATTTAGGGTAGTTACTTAGAACAGGTACTGTGCAGAGACTCTACATTACATTAACAAAACTCAAACTCAAAGATGCTTTATTGTAGACAATAGGTACATAAAAGTTGATAAAAATACAATGAAGGTATCTATGTCCTAACTGAGACAGGTGTAGAATGTAAAATAAATATCCTAACAATTTTTTTAATTCAAAGTATTTTCTTCAACATGTCCCATTTTATTTTATTCAATTCATGGCCAATGTTCTCAATCACTCAATGCGTTGTGTGTATATTTGTATACGTATGTAATTATATTATAATATCCAGAAAGGACACACTACTTCGCTTTTATTTTCGCTTGTTCCCTCAAGCCTTGTTTACAGATCTCGTTGATTTAATAAAGAGCTTTACTAATGCTTAATGAAATGGGGCCGGAAATATTATAAATACAGCAATAAATAATATCAGCTCTTTGAGATAGTAAGACTCTAAGGTTTCCTTCCTATGTTAAAACGTATAATAAAAAGAAAAGTTTTGAGCATATTGCGCAATTGCGCATACAAGATTGGGTTCCATTAAAGTTTATACAATTAGAGATGGAATAGAAAAGGTACGAATACATGTGTTAAAATATAAATAAAAGTGTTTGATCCAAAAAAATTAGAGACCTACATTTTCTTCGAGGCCGATCATGTATGCTATTCGATGGGTTTACACTAGTGGATACCGGCCCTATAAAAATTTTATAGGTACCAACTAATATACGTAAGTTATTTTTTGATGTCATTTATTTAATAGGTAACTAGGCCTAAATTTTATCGTTTATATCAATTTACTTCAAAATGTCACCTTTCTGCCTTGAACTAGGTGGAGAGGCGTGCCAAGAGGCTCATTGGTGACCCAGATATAGTTGAGACCAATCTGCAAAGCCTCGAGCACAGGCGCAGAGTAGCCACTCTCTCGGTTTACTACAGGGTACATTTCGGAGTATGCACAGGAATTATTTGAGATAATTCCCCCATCTCCGTTTCTCCATCGAACGACACGACGCACGGCGGGTATCCATCCTTAAGTCGTGAACATCCCGCCGGTACAGATGACGTAGTTTGCCTCGTCATTCGTTATACGCACCGCGAAGGACTGAAATAACTTGTCTGAGTCAGTGTTCCCGCCTGCCTATGACGTAGTTGTCTTCAAGAAAAGAGTGAGTAGGCTTTTGCTAAGTTATTGTGCTCACCATCATGGACCACATTTCCAATTACCATCAGGTGGGATTGTGGTCAAACATAAACTTTTTAGTTGTAAAAAAACAAAAATTAAACGTCTCGAAATCCATTTCAATGCTCGAAAAATTCCATCTAAGTATTCAAGCTCTAATTTTGTTTAATAACAATAATATAATATTAACAAAGCTTACTCTTTATAGTCAAATTATTCATTTTCTCCAATTTTCTGCTGTAACAACGCCGAGAGGCGTCCAGTTCTTTCGTCAAAGTTACTCGACCGAGTTTTTTTAATTTATTACACCGGCGCGGCGGTACCCTACAAGGGAATTTAATAATTAAAACCGTAGGGCTTACAATTTTTCCTTTTTAAAATGTTTAAAAGATAGATTAAATCTGTAAGTATTGAATAATAAAACTGATTTGAAGAGAAGCGATGATATGATATATTTATAAAATTATTGTTCTTTGCATACCTACCTACCTACTTCATGTCTGAAACCGACATGGCGCCGTCATGGCGAAATATGCTGAAAAGCTTAATTTTTTTTATAATTTTTTTATAAATTATCTTAAAACTTTTGCATATTTATAGCTTGTGTCAGAGTAGGATACTCTTTAATTTGTTTCAACGATTAAATTCATAATTAAATGACTTAAAATCATAATGGAAATTATATTAAGAAAGAAAGAAAGAAAAACATTTATTTCAGGGCACTGCAATAGATACAACAATATGCTAAAAAGTGATAGTAAATATGCTTAAAAATTAATCGCAGTGCCAAGCAGGTGCACTGGAAAAGGTCACATTCAGCGACGGCCGCTGCTTTTCAATGTGACCTACGGTGTCGCGCGGGGCTGAATCATTGTATGTCCAGACATCAAGCAAACATGTCCCAAACACAGACACCTAAATAAACAAAAAGTCTTAAACGTGTTACGTATGCTCCATAATTATGATCCATCGAAAAATATTATAATTAAGTAATTAATAAAGCAGACATCGCCGCATCCATCGCTTGTATAGTCAAGATATCATGTGACGTTTCGCGGAAACGAGCCTGGGAACTTAAACAGCTAAGCTTTCGGATCATTCCGGTACAAACATCGACCGTAATCACCCTAGTTATAAGTATTTCAAAAATGTAATTTCTAACATTGAAATTAAATCGATCAATTAGTTAAATTACTAGTTTTCGTTCGCACCCTGCTGCACCTATTCATAACTAACGTGACAAAACTGTGTCACAATTTACAATGTATATAAAATTGAAAAACGACACATCACAGTTTAAACAAAAAATCTCAGAAACTACTTCTTGGCAGGTAGATAGTTTACACTAAGGAGACGTCAGATGAGAACGGATTTTTGGAAATTCATCCCCTAAGGGGTAAAAATAGGGGTTGTAAATCACTTTCATACAAACCAACTACGTCAGTTTTACTTATAAATATAAAAAAAAAATAAGTAAGTTTTTAGTCATGGATAAAAATTAACTTTAACATATTTTTTTGGAAAAACTTGGTCATTTTTGAAGTTAAAAACATGAAAATTTATGTTTTAGCTCCAGATTAGAAACAGAATTTAAAAGTATTACGTTTCTTTGGACAATCATCCCCTAAAGTTTTCCCTTAAACTTTTCTACCAGTAAAAACCAAACTATTGCCTTAGTAAATATGATCACATTTCCCAATTTGGCTTACTATGGCTTAAAATGGCTCACTATTCGACAGAGGCGTAACTCTAAAATTTTGTTACTACTAATCTCCATCTTAAACGGTCCTAAGTCTCTTCAGTATCTCAACGGGTATGAGTATTTCATTTGGGTGACGTAAATGATGTGAGAGGACGGAAGGGAGTTGTGTAGATTGGTTGGAAAATTGGGAGTGCCATAGTGTGAATGTTTATTTCTAAGCATCGGATAATATGACGAGGCAACCACATGACCAGTTAAAAGGTTTTTGTTAACTATATTTTATTGGAACGAAGTTCCTTATCGCGCGTTGTGAAAGGGGGCTAGACGGAAAAATACGACACTTTTTGATTCTTACGAATGACGACACTTTTTTTGAAGTGATTCAGAGAGTTTTACAGAGATGGCGCTACTAGCGTGATTCAACAATACTTAAATTGAAAGGAACTTCGTTCCATCAGGGTGTCCCTTGACACCTCTTATGTTTTTTCTTTCTTTTTCTTTTTTTTTTTTGGCTGGCAACGCATCAGTGATGCCTTTGATTTTGCTGATATCCATGGGCAACGATAGCCGCTTACGATCAGGTGGATCGTCAGCTAATTTGCCGGCTAATTCTCGACTTGGATTTCCTATTTGGGGAGTAGAAAGCGGCATGATTTTGAATAAAATATTTTTGGAGTCCAAGATATATTTAGATCATCCTTGTCAACGTCCATTTGACAGTTTTTCGTTCTTTTATTAGAACACTTAAAAACAAAGTTTATTTCTTTCAAAATATCTCAAAGGGTCTCTTTTTAATCCAGTACGTAAGCATGTTTTTAGTTTTTAAACTTATTTATAATTTTATTTTCATAAAATATCTCTTATTATAATTATAATCACTTGATTGAATTTTCAGTTACAATCCCAGTTCCAAAACTGGTAAATATACCTTATCAAGATAAAATTAAACTTTGTATATTAGTAAACTTTTTGAATATAAATTTGCTCGCAAAATAACAGGGTAATTTAACTAAATATCAATTGATAAGATAAGACTTTCGTTCAGTGAAAGTTGTATTCAGATTTTGTTAATTACTTGAAGCTTGTACAAATAACGATATTATTAAAGGCATAAATAGAAGTACCTATCTATCAGTTGCTTCAACTTTGATGTTTTATTGATAGATCGTTCGTATAATATCATTGTTGATTACTTATGTCAAAATATAGATCAAAGCAATATTCGAGGCCCAATTTATTTGAAAGTAGAGTAGTTTACTGCTGGTTTTAGGGTTCCGAAGTAAAATCGGAACCCTCATAGTTTTGTCATGTCCGTCTGTCCGAAAGCGCCGAGACCCTTAGTATCCATGCCAACTTACAACTTTTTAGCCAAAATTTACATACATATTGATTAAAATTCAAAAATCATCTTTAATTACTTATAAAAGGGGTATACGACAAATTTTAGCTGATCTCGATTAGTCATATTTTTGTACGATTAGTCATAATTTTTTTTGTACGATTTCTGAAATTTTTTTGTTATTTTAACATCTCAGTTTTTATAAACCACATAAGCTCCAAATTATTATTATGTAAAAATTTTCGGTGGAAACTGTTTTGATATAACATTCTTGTAAATGTATGATGTAATCTGTATTGTAATGCTGTTTGTTTCCCAAATAAAATAAAATAAAATAAAATAAATCATAGAATTCATTTCAGGGTACCTCCCCTACAGGTAACGTGAGAATGAATTTTTTATTCGTCACGTACCCTTTAGTGTGGCATATCGCTGAAAAGGCCTTTCAAGTTTCATGGTTAACGACTTATCTTACGATAACAATCAGGACCGACGGCTTTACATGCCTTCCGAAGCACGGAGGTGCTCAATAAATTTTTGCCTCACTAGCGGTCACCCAACCATCGGACTTAGGTATTAGTATCATTAATTCTTAATTTGCAATTATTTAATTAGTTTCTAAACTTAAACGGGCAATTAAATACAGCTTAATTATTATGTTATCTTTTGTTTAGAGAATGCCTTTTGCTAAAACATGCTTCTTAGATTCCTTTTAATCTTCCTCCAGTGTGTTGAATGATTTGAAGCTCAATTTCACGTAACCAAATGTAACGATTTAACTAGCCGAAATCTAATTGGCTTCACTTCAGTAGCTCCTAATCTCTAATTAAAATCAATAACCATTTAAACAATTATGGCGATGAATTAAACCATTTCAGACGATTAACAGTTTTGAAATGGAATATTGGTTGTGTTTTAGATATGAATTATGATGACTAAACGATTTTATTTAGCTTACTTTTAAAGTGAAACTTTTATTACATCGTCTCAAACCATTTGGTATGTGTGTCGCATGTCGCGTGACGGTCGGCCGCGGAGTGGGGGTAAAGTGAAAGGCGCTCGACAGAGCAGCCGAGGCCAATATGGCGGCGCCATATCCCCTACCCTATATTTAATACCCTAAATCTTTTAATACCCTAAATCGAATATTTATCCAAAAATTTTTAGTTAAATGTCTATAATACGAAAAAAAGTTTCACTTATACCTACCGTGGTTTCATAAAACCACACAATTGCTTTTTGTTGTCTGGGTCAAATCTTGCATGCCTAAATAATGCTACAGTACATTTAATACTTAATACTACCTAAATTTAATACTTCTTAAAACCCTAAGGAGTTGTTTTTATAATAAGGATTTTTTATAGGTTTATTGATCTAGTACTGATGAAAATGTTTTTTTTTGTGATGCATGACCTGATACTACACATGGATTAGGCTCCAGGCGAGGGAACTTCTTAGCGGCCACAATCACAATTTTTCTTTAAACCTACACTTATATTGACGTTGTCAAACCGTGAATTTAGTCTTAAAACTATTAACCTGTTATTACTATAAGATTTATACTGGACTATAAAAACGGCTTTCAGAACAAACTGAACTCTGAATACCGATATATAATACCGGTTCTACCGGGCTATAACCGCTACAGGAAGCGCGGTCGTATTTTGACACGGTATCTGACAGGGTGTCCGGACGCAGCGCGAGTAGGGTTAAATGTTCCGGCCAAGTCACACTTTAGTAGAAGGCTTATTTAGTTTCGTCTTAATACGTAAAATTAGTTTTATAAAGAGTTCAATAATGTGTCACAATCATTTTTTAAGGGTACCATTACGAAACAATTCACAGAATATAATCATTATCATTTTATATCTGACGATGTTTTCTACAGTTCTGTCCGCAAGAGCTGTAAAGACCACTAAAGCCAACAGTAACTATTCATTCGAAAAAAAATCAAGGTTCAATTTTTCAACTTTATTGTAATAATTAAATGTTGGAAGTTTATAAGTAGGTACTTAATGAGTTTACAAAACATCGAAATCCGCCCATGGATTTTTATATGATGCCTACACTGATATTGCACAACATAGGGACTAATTTCATCCTATATTACACGCGCAAGCACAAATATCTGCCCCGGTTGGAAATCGAACCCCCTCGTATGATCGCTACCAACTATAGCCTAGTTATCGTCAAAAATACGTCGCTGGGTCGTCAAAAATATAACTTCAATAATATTAATTGCGGAGTTGCCGCAATGCCGTAATGATACGCACTATACGCAGTCACCTATTGTGTAAACAGCTAAAAATAATCATACGATGTCGAGAGTCATGCAAGCTATTTTTGTTAGGTATCGTATCCTTTGTAGACGGAATATATAAAAATACTTCGTCGGTTATCGAAAAAATAGCAATAAGCGGCCAGATTCAATTTCATTAAAATAAGTGCTCCTTTATATAAATGACTTGTCTGACCCTTTGCGAGTTATTGAGATCTTAATATCGACGGTATGGCATACTCCTCCAGTATAATTACTATTACGATAAAATCGCCTATTTATGTTTGATTTATAACTGTTATGTACTTACTTTTTATAATTGTTTTTTTTATGGAAATAGCCGGCAAACGAGCTGACGATCCACCTGATGGTAAGTGGCTATCGTCGCCCATGGACATCAGCAACACCAAAGGCATCACTGATGCGTTGCCGGCCAAAATAGAGAGAACAAAAAAGAAAGAAAGAACTGGCTCTCAAGCCCTCAGCCAGAACACGACGAGTCGTTTGGCGGCTGACTCATGCTCTAGGGTGGTAGCTATCCAGGGGAACCCCACGGACAAATAATAATAGTAATAATGGTGTTAATAAGCAATTAAAATCAACATTACCATAATATAATTCCTCTGAAGGGCCCTACCACTAGCGGGCCGGGTTTATTCGCCTCTTACGACGCCCATCCTGCGTGGGATTGGCCGATTTTCTTGGCCAAAAATGCATCAGTAATGCCTTTGAAGTCGCTGATGTTCATGAGCGACGATAGCCACATACCATCAGGTAGATCAACAGTTCATGTAAGCTATATCTATAAAAAAATGTGTTAGACAACAGTATTGTATTGTTGAAATTAAAGCTTAACTGTTATCTCCAACGGTGAAACGTCGCCGGATCGTCAGCTAGTATTTCGCCGCCAATGAATAAAAAATGAGTCCTCAACTCGAAGATAACAACGGCCGGGAAGACCATTTCTGTTATTGTTTAGTTTCATTTCGTCTGACACCTTTGATGAAAATTGATTGAAAAAAGTAAATTTTTCCTTTATTCCGGCGCTCTTTTCATTTGATTCTTATTTCTTATAACCTTTACTGTTATTACAGGAACGTTCTGACTGTTTTTCTTGTTTCATTACTTTCGTTTTATCTGACCTTATGGCCTTTTATGAAACTATGTATATATCTCGCGATTGTTTGCGGATTTAATTCTAATGAGACAGACATGTGATAGGGTTTTGTGATGATATTGTTTGGTCATCATGAGCACAGATCTCTATCTTTGTTAATGCTTTAGCAATGTTTAGAAATGTCTATTTGATATCCATGGACGACGATGACTTCTTGCCATTTGTTTCCCGACAATTTACATAAAAAATAAGATGGCACAAATCATAAGTAACCTTTGAAATATCAATAATGAAAATTTACCCAAAAATAACTGACATGTGCAGACAGGGTCGCTACGTTTTATAATATTGAAGCAGTGTCCTCAATTCCTCATGGATGCCATCATCACAAAATAATTTTGATAAATTATACCTAAGAGACCCATCTGGAAATATCCATTCATATTTAAAAAAAAATAATATAAATGACGGAATTTAATGACGGAACCTAACAAACATTTAAAAAATCGAACTGGATTCAAAACTTTATTTTTTGCAGTCCGTTAAATTTTATTGTATTTTTTTATTAGGCTTACCAAGTAATTGTAATACGTTATACTGTAATAGAGAACACTGCACGCAGCAAATACAACTGCATAATTATACGAAGATTGAAAATAAATGACGGAATTTAATGACAGAACCTAACAAACATTAAAAAAATCGAACTGGATTAAGAACCTCCTTTTTTGCAGTGGGTTAAATTTTATTTTATTGTCTTTATTAGACTTACCAACTATTGTAATACGATATACTGTAATAGAGAACACTGCGTGCATCAAATACAACTGCATAATTATACAAGGATTGAAAATATCTAATGACATACTTGATTCCCTTATGATGGCCATACGCTATCAATTTTACTTGTCAAGTTTGCAGTTTGACTTGATGCGGCATCCAGTGTGCATGAGAAAGCTATATGCCCAGATATATACCGTGGCCATACACCGTCAAGTTAACTGGATGCCGCGTCAAGTCCGCTGCAAACATGACAAGTATACTTGATCGTATATGGCCAGCGTTAAGCGTCGATTAGAAAGGCTTATACTGGATGGATTAAATTATCTTTTGTATCCCAAATTACTGCAACCTGACCATTATGCACATCCGACGCTAACGAAAATTTTAATATTATGTCATAATGACATTCCGCCAACGATCCTTTCCAAGAGGACAATGAGGGACTATACAATATGGCTATAAATTACATGCGTTGCGTGTTATTACGATGTTATTTTGGGATGGTGGAGTCAAGTGAGGGAGTTTTGTTTTAATAACTTAATTCGCAGAGTGACCTGGAGAGCTTCTGAGTCTCAAGTTTGATTCTGTGCTGATGAATTTGTTGCATGTTGTATTAGTGTTTCTTTTGATTTTGCTGGTATCCATCAATGATATTTAAAAAATATAGATACGTCATACCCTTACAAATCAACCAAATAATCTGTTCCGAAAAGAGCTACAACACACACGTGTATCTTCTGTTTCACTACACCAATAACACTACAATGATACACGAAGGCACTTTAACGTTGAATGTCAAATCTCAAGCACTTATGACAGCAACAAAACTGTGCCTATCGTCTTTTATTGACAGAGCGATTACGAACAGACGAGATCAATTGGCCGATCTTACGATCTTCGTCTTCAACGCGCTAGTGACATATCTACCTCTTTTTTAACTTTATAATTTATGTGGCAATAAATAGGTTGTATTATTATTATTTTACTTAAAATATCATTGGTGTCCATGAGTAAAGGTGAGGTCTTACCATCAGGGGCTTAATTTGCTTGGAATTGGCTCATTACTTAAATAATCAGAGTTAATTAAGTACTAATTTACTTATAAGTAGCGTATCAATGGATTTTCCCAAAGTAAAGCCGATATTATTAGATAACTATATAATAGGCTGACTACTCCGTTATTATGTAGATAGCTTAGTGTAATATGAAGCGATGGCGAGTAATAAATATGAGGTCTCTTGGTAAACTGATCACGTTTCGACCCTGTAGGACTCTCCTGAATAATGTTTGTAATGGCGACCGGAAGGAGTTGTAAATAGAGGGATTTTTACGGATATATTTCAAACGTGTGAAGGAAGGATAGAGGTCTGGACTGTCGAGGAAGACTTGTAAATGCCTCAAAACTGATAATGTGCTATTTTTAGTAACATAAAATGTGAATTATTTCGTATGACAAAAAGAAAAGAATTTTTTTCCTTTATTTTGGGAAAGATACTTTATCATGAAAAAGAAACGGCCAAAAATTAATAGAAGACAGTGTTTTTAAACCAATAATGTAGATAGTATAATATTATATTAATTTTTAAGAATAAAAAAATCCTAACTCACTCTTACAAATTACACTATTTACAAAGCAGGTAATATTACATACGTCATTACATTTACAATAACATAGGCAAATTTTATTATCATCATCGTCGTCATTATTGTCATCATTATTTTGTCATTGTTATCATTGTTTTCGTTAAGATTTTATCATTATAATACCATCATCAAGACGACGGTAAAAAAGGACTTATGATTCGAAAAATATACATTTGTTTCAGATAATTGTCTGATCCAAACTGACATCGATGCTCTAATTGTTGTATAGAAACACTCGAATAAAAAGTCTATCGACGTATAAAATACGTTATACTGTTTTCATTAATTTCTGGACACGTAAAAGATCCTTTATGAAACTGTAAAATTTTATCGCTTTATCATTTGTGGTTCCCTCCAGTTAACTAAATAACAAAATTAAATTCATGGTACTCTTACGATTTATGTATTTAGTAGTGAACTCAATGAAACTTTTCCCGACCAGTTTTAGTATCGTATTAAAAAAAATTTGGTCCGTGCTTAAATTGGGTTAATGTTGCCAGTTCCCTAATGGAACTTGGGTTTTTATATTAAACTAAACTTCCCTTTACCGCCCGTGGGAACCCAGATTTGAAGAGAGAGGTAAGTGGGGTAAACTTAAGTGATCGGTGCGGTTGAGGAGAATGACATCTAACTTCTAACTGTATATAGAATCAATTACCAATAACCAATCCATCCCTTATTTATTTATTCCAAAGTTACACTAACATTACAGGCAAAGCCTAATGCGTTACACAAGTAAATCGTAATGTTAACATTAAAACTAAGAATATATTTTTTACATCAATATTAATTAATAATAAATAAATAAAATTTAATAAATTAAAACTCCAATGTCAAATATTAATAAAATTAACAAATGTTAAAGTCAAATATACATGTCTAATAATAATGAATTAATTTAATAACAAATTACAATCAGTCTCAATAAATTGTAAAAATAAATTAAAAATAAACAATAATAATAAATCAAATCAAATTTCATTACTCCAATTATATCTTATAGGGAGTAGGATTATGAATTTGAATTAAATATACATTATGAAGCGCTCATAGCCCTGCCTGCGGCTTGCGTATGAAGCACTCGTAGCCCTGCGGTTTGCGTCAATCTTAAGTGATCGACAAAGTTAAGCAACAGCGGGCGGTCGGTAGTTGGTTGGGTGACCGCAAGTAGCAAAAAAATTCTTGAGCGTTTCCGTGCTTCGGAGGGCACGTAAAGCCGTCGGTCCCGGTTGTTATCGTATGATAACAGTCGTTAAGCCATGTCGGAGGCCCTCGGGCGGTTTGAAAACTTCCGACACTGGGTTGGCCACTAACCCCTCCACCAATCCACACTGGAGCAGCGTGGTGGAGTATGCTCTAGGTCTCCTCAAGAGGAGAGATCCGTGCCCAGTAGTGGGCCATTAATGGGTTGAAGCCATACATTATACATATTTATATCCCGTAAATCCTACTATCCTACTACCTAGTATCCTATCCTACTAGTCCTACTAATAATATAAATGATAAAGTTTGAATGTTAGTGTTTGGATGTTTGTAACGCCCTCACGCAAAAACGGCTGAACGGATATGGATAAAACTTTCGGCACTTCTAACTTCTACCAGATAGGCTACTTTTTATCTCGGGAAATATACCTGTTCCTGAGGGATAAGAGGTACTTTGTAGTCAGTTTTTTAACACAGTGACAGTTCAGATGTACGAATGAAACATGAAGGTATTGGAGCCGCATTTTTGGACAATCAAATTAATACCTAAGCATATCAGCAGTAACGTTTGCATTATGGAAGCGGAACTTATAGATATTTTGGTTCATTGTTTTTAAATAACTAACGTTTATAGTACTCAAATTTTGCGGTGAGGCACATTGTGTAATTTTTATCATACAATACAAGCTTTACTAGCGATCCATCTTTTATAAAATCAAATAACTAAATCAATAAAGCATTTTTTACTGAAAATTAAGGCCGTTTACATACCAGCGTTTGTCGAGCGCTCCTCACGTCC
Organism: Thymelicus lineola; assembly: GCA_963932265.1. Taxonomy (NCBI): domain Eukaryota; kingdom Metazoa; phylum Arthropoda; class Insecta; order Lepidoptera; family Hesperiidae; genus Thymelicus; species Thymelicus lineola. The sequence goes on along the minus strand of OZ010704.1, from coordinate 2,268,554 downwards.
AAATTTTGTCAGTTAGCTACAAAAATAATAATTTTATGGGAAAGAAATACACGCAGCCTAACATGTTTATTTCATAGCTCTCAATTGAAGTGTTATCGGAAGTAAATGAGATTATTGATTCTATTGAGCAAATCCGGATTCAAGTATGTCGGATTATCGAGTACGCTTTTAAAATCCGATTATGGTGTCGGACTAATGTCAAAATTGCTTTAATATTCTATTGCAATAAAGTATTTTTCAGTCCAATTTAAATTAAATGCCTTTGGTCCTGCTGCTGTCCATGGGCGACGACAGCCACTTACAATCAGGTGGATTGTCAGCTCGTTTGCTGGCTATTACCATAAGAAAAGAGGAGAGACCCGTGCTCATTCGTGAGATTTTGATGGTTGAAGTCAAGCCAAGCCATCTATTGATATGTCTACTCACATAATACTACTAACATAATTACGTGTATAGTACGATAGAATACGTATGGTGATAGGATATGAAATAGATATCGCTCGCCAGATCGAACAAGGCGCAGGTGAATCTTATCTCCATACATTGTTTGTGACGTGACACAAATGACGCGCCCACGGCTTGAATACTGAAGTACTTGCTAGTCATGTGAATGCTTTATCGATAACTTAGGTTTTTAATTCCAATAAGGTATAACAACGTTCTTTAAATCACGAGTTAATAGGCTTTCATTAATCCTACAATATACGGAATATATATCCAAAGGGGCGGTGAGATGAAATTGGGACTCTTCAGAGTTGGACAACAGAACTACCGAGGTCATTGCTGGAAAATTTCATGGAGAAGGATGACTGAAGGATGAAATTATTCTTCAGAAAGAAGCCGCAACGCAAATAAAGAAAAAATATATTAAAATAACTAAGTATCTAATACTAAATCAATTGAAATAATTTGAGCCAACGTCTCGAATATCTAGTTATTAGAAAAAGTGAAGATAACATACCCAATAAAAATGTATGATTCTTTTTTAATTCTAAAGAAGCTTTTCTTTTCTTATAAAAGGAAATCCTACTCAACTAGATTGCAAGTTTCAGTCGACGTTTAATTTGGCCCTCGACCTTTGTTACTGTCTAATTCAAACTTTCAACGATACTTCAAAACTGTAGAAAGTGATTTCTTTAGCTGTCGCCGAGTGAATAACAAGCGGGTCTTTACTTTGACGCTATTTAATTTTATCTAGAGGTATTAATTACACTGCTTTGTACATATCTAAATGGTGTCTAGAGATGGTCAATGTATTAGCTCTGGGGTAAAAAAGGAAGAAAAAAAAAAGGGTGCGTGTACTTTTGTACGCGCGTGAGAAGTTATACTTCTTTGACATGAAAAAAAAATCAAAAAACAATATTAAAAAAACATTGTTCAAAATACAATATTCAAAAACAGCAATACTAAAAATAAAATGAAATAATATTTTGAAATAATTTAATTTACGAATCTCTATAGCCAAACTATATGTGTTAAGCGCCATCTGTGATTAATTTTGTAGTATATTCTAATATTACTTTGCTACGTATCGTAATAGTTCTCGTAATAGAACATAGATGGTGTTTTTACAATTGCAAAAACAAATCAATTGTAAATCTTTTTTTTTCTGTTTTTACAATTGTAAAAACACCATCTATGTTCTATTACGAGAACTATTACGATACCATGCTGTAAAACCAGTTTTTGTGGGGGGGAGGGAATGAAAGATTTTATTCAGTTCAGTTGAAGAATAATTTATTTTCCGACAGGCATTAAACTTTAATACAGATTAAGGAGAGAAAAAGAATGTGCTCCTAGTCCCAAAGACAAGTATCGATTACTATTTACTACTACAGTCCGTTCACAGTTATTTTACCTCTGACAAGCTGTCATTACCTTCCCATTAGATTAGCATTACTTGCTGTCAAGTGACGAGTGTTGTAAAAGTTCCCGATTTATCGGGAGATCTACTGATTTTGGTTATCGTCTCCCGATATCCCGTTTTAGCGACCGTTTCTCCCGATTTTTTTCATTTTCTACCAATGTAATATAATATTGAAAATTAAAATAGAAAATAGTGTTATAAATACAAAAAACAAAAGAAACTGAGTCGCTCAATGAAAATACAGAAGAATTTTGGGCAAATGTAGGTACATATTATAGCATAAAACCTGGTCATGGCTCACGAAATCGTGTTCTAATATTTTTTCCAACTGAATCAATTATAGGTCTATTACACACAAAAAAATTAAAAAATACAAAAAACCCGACTGCGTATAAAACATGTGCGACATATTGAGGATAAGTTTTGTAAAATGGATGGAAGCTTAGACGCGGAAATTGATAAATTTATTATAGAATTGAAAGACGAGTGTGATACGGAATCTGAGAGCAGTTTTGATGATTCATGTTCGTCCGATAGTGATTATTTATCATTAGGCGTGCGTTTGGATCATTCGTATGCCAACCCAATTTAAAGCAATTCAATTTGTTGTAATTTTAATATAACTACCGAGAATGTGCACTGATTAGTTAGGAGACTGTAAAATAATACATTATTTTATTTGAACGTGTATCATTTTTACTATCGTTACTTTTGGATCAACCTAGTAAATAATATTTATATACATCAGAAGAAACATGTAATATTTCATGTTAGGGAATCGTACAAACTAAACATTACAACACACAGCTAAGGTTAACCAACTTAATAAATTAATAATGTAGTTTTTATAAGGAAGAATATAAACGCGTATAAACAAAATTTTGATATTAATAATCGCCAAACAAAAAGAATGTATCAATTAATTACGCCTTCGTTCCGCCAAAGTAAAGTGCAACGATCTTTCATAGGGCTTGGTGTACATTTCTATAATAAAATCCCAAAATTAATACGTGACTTGCCAATAGAATCTACGAGTTTAATGGTTAAAACTAAGTTGGCAGGTGTCTTTTATACTATCTACTACTTAAATGGTTTTTACCCAAAACGAATGTCATAAAAAGGTTGTATAATAAAAGCTATTGCATATTTCAAGAGATTTTATTAGTTATCATTTATATTAATAGTTCGTCTAGTTGTGCAGGAGGCGCTATATTTCGTTGGTACCTTGCCCAATCAAGATACCATAACATACTCATTGTAAGTATGGCCACAGCAAACTACTGATCTTCTAAAGATGTATAGGGTACGTTATCCAGTGTTCAGGACTTATTCTGAACCTTTGTCAGTCACAAAACAGGCGATTAAGTAGTCCATATTCATATAGTATTGGTTTGCCAGAAATTGTAGCGAAACTGCGAAAACACATTCACCAAAACACAAGTACGAAATCGAATACAACAGTAAATTAAAATAACTATGTGCGTGTCGATGATTTTCAATAGTAAATAGGACTCCAAATAGGTACGCTGAAAATATTTAATAGAAAAATACAAAAAACCACGCGTAGAAACATGAAAGATCGATGACAAATATGACAGTACAGTGGTGTTATTTATAAATACTATGGTTACCAAAATGACATTATTATTAGGGATTACATCATCTTTGTTGTCAATCGATTAATCGATGTCAAAATATTCGAAATGTAATTTAATAAAATTAGCGTAACGATTGAATGGTAATTCTAAATATATTACATAGTTTTAATATGTATGGAATACGAAAACATGTAAGAAATAAATTAATATTATAATTATAATTAACAAATAATACATAAAATATATTATTATATTCCATCAATCGATTACTATGAATCAATTCAATCGATTATAAAATCGTTTGTAATGAGGTAAATACTGTGAAAACTTTTTTGCATACAGAAAAAATACAGAATTGAGCTAACTTCACGATGCAGAATTTAGGTGTCGGTGTGCGCGCGCATCGTAGAAATTCACTCTCATAATTTTTCACCATCGCGCCAAAAGAAGTATAACTTCAAAAACTGTTATTTCAGGCTTATTTTTTTTGCCCGATAATATCTAATTATAGGATTTCATCAGATATACCTCATATACACATAAATATAAACAAAATACGCGTGAAAAATAACCCCTCCTCAGTCGGGTAATTAACGCCGAATCCTTTTAACCCCTGCCAAGGCCACGGATATGAAGTCTGAACGATATTGACCTTGTATCAACTACCTAATGGAAGACGTTTTGGCATTTAGCCAGATCTACTGAATACATTACTTACATGGGGTAAGCTATAGGCGATTGTATATCGTATCAACTTCTTGCGACTTACTTTTTTTACCCGATTGCCAGGAAGGATTATGTTTTTCATGCGGATCTTGTATTTATGTATCTATTTATGTGTGTATGTGTGTAATATTCTTTATTACCTCGTATCTTCCGAACCGCTGAACCGATTTATATAATAAAGATATCGTTAAATTTGTCTCAATGACCCAAGTGTTCTTAGGTAGTGAAATTAAATCAAAGGCTGTGAGATGCCAGTGGCGCATTTGATGTATCAAAAAATTAAAATAAATCGAATAATGCAATTTGGGTATCACATTAAAGATCTCACAATAAGGATTTCAAAAAGGATGAAACATGATAGCCTTTATGATGGCAGGCGGGTTTTTTAATTTATACTTCTTAGTTACCTTGTAGGTACCTACCATTTTTGTGTTTTCAAGAAACAAGGATGGGGCAAACTCTCATAGAACTTTTGTGAAGAGCATAAGAAGAGCTTAAGTAGCATTAGGCACAAAAAAAATCAAAATTTCCCACTGCTCGTTGGAATGCTTTTGTTCACATTCTGATTATGACAGTGATATTAATGATAAAATAATTAACATAACGTATTAAAGGGAGTACCAAATTATTGTTAAACATGTGGTTTCATAATAATGATTTCACATGGCTCACATTTGTCATTCATCCATCCAAGTATTTTGAACAGAATATTATATTAATTGTAGCTCGCTGCTCGCCAACACTGAAACAAGTTTCAAGGATTGGATTAAGATGAATGTAATATTTCCTATTCGGGTAATTTTCATACGTCCTTGGAAGACTAGCATGTTTTCTATTACACGAAACACATTTGCCTACTCGATAACTCTTTCATGGAGTATTATTTTTATCTAAAATATTATTTTCGTTGGCAGCTTTATTGTGTAGTGTAGGAGCTGACTCGGCATTAGGCACTGCCTAGCGCCGGCAGCCCCCCGACAGTCAGTCTCGGTTATACAAGGCACGGGTACACACACGCGTTAGGTCCACATATTTATCCAATCAAATTATATATCCTTTCCTGTGTCCTAACGATCTTGCAATATTTAGTGTATCTTTTCTATTTATATATCTATTGTATTAGTGTGTTTGGTGTGTGTTTGGAGTCAATCAATATATTCTATTTTATACCCATCTGTCTACAATTATTAACCTATCCTCATTCCCCCTACACCGAGACTCAATATGTAGCAAGCATTCATTTTGTTGAGTAAACTTATAAATAACATCGTTTTGATATTTGCTAAAACCTGACGTAGGTCCTAAATTTGTAATGCTGTGTACAATGGTGAACATTTACAGTATTGCATTGTGAAATTGAAGCGTTTTTTTTTATTAAACTATATTATATTTCTTCAATAGATAATAGAGAATAAAGCTTCTTCTTATAACTATGTTATTCTTAACAAAGATAAGCAGAATGATGCCCTCTTTTAATACATTTTTAGATAAAATCATAGTATTTTTTTTTGTTTTTCATATTACTTTAGGTTTGTTTAAATGGATTGATTTTATGTTACCTTAGAAATCCGTTATTTATTAGCTGATAAAAAATATACTTTTAGAGTGGTTCCATATTTATCTCTTATCTATTTCTACCTATAACAAACCCAAATTACATTGATGTGGCTTAAGCAACGTATTACGCCAGATAAAGGGTTAAACTTAAACACTGTTGCTTATCGATACAATCTATCGATAATATCTATCGATACGTTCCCATTTCTGCACCTGTCTTAAACACGGCATCGCTTACAGCTTTGTTTCCACAAAAACGGCTTATACTCGACAGCGATAATAGCGCCATCTGTAACAAAGTGAAAAATGCGAGGAATATCGCTTTAGGGTCGCGTCACTATTTAACCCCCGATAAAAACAGAGAGGTGTTATAAGTTTGACGTATCTGTTTATCTGTGGATTTGTCTGTGGCACCGTAGCTCCCAAACGGACTGATTTTGATGTAGTTTTTAAACGCTTTTATTTACTTTCACTTCGGAGCATCAAAGCATCAAATCAAATCTTGTAACGTTAATTTGAATGACTTCCCTTTAATGAAAATTGATGAAATTTGGCAGACATGTGTATTTCCGATGACAATACACGAAAATCAAAAAAAAAAACTGAAATAAAAGCGTTTAAAAAAAAAAATTTTTTTTGGATTCAACTTATTTTTTTATTTGAAAGGTGGCTTAATCGAGAGTATTCTTAGCTATGTTTAGTGTTAATAAAGCTGTCGAGAGTTTTTTAAATTTCAATTTATGATTAAGATATAATATATCCACCAGCTGTGTTATGGTCCATAGTCAACAAAACAGAACCGTTATAGTTTCGTCCGCATAGCGTAGAAACTTTCAGTGCTAGAAAGCTGCAATTTGCCTTGGAAATACATACCTATTTTTAAAACTATAAAACAAAGTCGTATAATTATTTGTAAAAAAAAATTTGGTACCTCCTCTACAGCTAAAAGGGGATGAACCGAATCCCATAATGTGGAACTTTTGAAAGAAATATTCGGTTTTAAAATGATGATTTTGGTTAGAGTCGCGTTGTAAATACGGTGTTTGTTTTATTTATATTGTGGTTATCCCTAGTATTGGAAGTTTTAGCCACCCGAAGGCCCCAAAAAGGGGATCTACGGGATAAACGGCTTTACGTGTTAGAAGCACGGAAGTGATCAAGAATTATTTTCACTAGAGATCACACCTATCCATAAAGAGACGGTATTTGTTTCATGTGAGTTCACTTTATCAGCTACGATCAATACAAATCGACGTGCACAGGCTAGGAGTTATTACTAAAAAATAGTGGTACTCCGGGAGTGCTGACAGAAGTAAAAACTTATAATATATCTACGAGTATATTTACAAAACATATAAATCATGTTAGATAACTATATTTAAATAATATAATATAATTTAAACATATTATAATTTGTGTAGGTATGTATTATAATATGTATCTATTTATTTTTATTTTATTTATTTACACACCAACAGCATTACACACAGTTCTTAATATAGTTTTTATACAGGTAAGTTTATTGGCATGTGTGCATGCCAATTATAGCGTGAACAGCATTCGTTACAGACAAATAACTTAGAGAGAATTACAGTATTAAGTAATATTGCAGATTAGGTATGTCTATCTATATAAGTATATGACGATGAAAATATACAGAGGTGTCGACGTCTCGGTAACGGTGTCGCGAGTTGAATGGTTTTTCCCATCTCAAAAAAACTCGCCCAAAGAAGTTTTCGCTTTATAAATATTGTTACATACTCATAGCCCCACAGTAAGATTCCACGTATGTAGGGTGCCACGGACAACCAGTCAACGAATGTATTAGTATCCTCTTATCTCTGTATTCCGTGGTTAGTATATTATAGTCTTTCAGGGTTTTTGTCATTTGTTAATTGTACACTGCAATGTCTGCAATAGTGATCCATTTTGTGAAGTCTCTATGAAAAGCAATGCGGTGAAAAGTTAATTTGATAAGTTCTTCGTTTAGTGGCAATCATTCATTGTTTACCAGCATGTTGTGTGGAGTTCACTCAATTCAGAAATTAGTAGGATTACAGAGTTCTGTTTACATTGAATATTCATCCCTGTATATATATCCACAGGGCTTATTTTTGCCAGTCACCATAACATCAAGTCTTAGCACAGGATTTTCTGTTTTATGGTAATTGTGTATTGAGTTCTGTTTAGATTAATTACTTTTGAAGTTATAAGTTGCAACCACATAGTGTGGCTTGCAAATCTTGCGAAGTAAGTACGTACTGTGGAGAACGGAGAAAGTTAGTTTGCGATTCATTAGCAAATTGTTTTACGCCTTATACGGTGGTAGTTTAATTAGTTTAAGTAGGTACCTACCGTTGGCAATTTTGGGTACATGGCAAGCTGTAGTGCTTTTGAGCCCTAGTGCGTATACCACCGGGTGGGCGGGAGTTTAAATCTCTTCGGATGCAACATCTCATATAATCCCGATTGAAATTCACTTACAAGTAAGTTCTTTCAAGCATTCATTATTTAGCAATTAGGGAACATACCAAAACCACGTGCCTCATTTAGGGGGGGGAGGGGGGTCTTCAAAACACCACGATTGGTCACAGAGGGGAGGGGGGGGTTTAGGTTTTTGTCACGTAGTCAATATTTTAGCAACCATTGCGCCACAAAGTATTCAAATAAAAGCAAAACTATTATTTTTTAACTCTGTTTTTGCAAAAAAGTATTGAAAACCGTATTTATCAATTACCACGTGAAAACTAGGGGGGTGGGGGGGGTCTTCTCATATACTACGGAAGGTCACGAAGGGGGGGAGGGGGCTAAAAAGTTGGAAAAAATGGGTTACGTGGTTTTGGTATGTTCCCTTATTATAAAAACGTATGTTAGAATATTAGATATAATTATGATATTCGTTAGAAACCAGATATTCAGACAGCGTATAATTTATTCCATTCCGCGTCGCAGTGACTTGCCAACTTTAGAAAATATTCGTACTTCGTGATTCTGAATATTCGGCTAAAGTTTTAAATACGAAAGTTTTAAAGGATTTCTGTTGCTCTTAACTACTGAAGTAGTTTTGGTGAAACTTTGCTTTTTCTTTAGTTGTTGTTAACACAATAAAACTGTAGATTGAAGGAAATAAAACGGAAAACATTTTCGACTGAACTGAAATTTTGCATACATTTTGCAAATAATTACAACGAGAATGCAATATAATGACGTCATGATGTATGTCTGATGATGAATGAAAGTGGCTACAATAAAATCGTAATTTATGTTTTTCTAAAATGACATGGATGCCATTGTCAGATATCACTCAAATTTATGTGGGACTACACGACAAGCACCAGCTTTCGATTAAAAAAAGAATCATCAAAATCGGTTCACCCAATCCAAAGTTCCGAGGTAACAAACATAAAAAAAATACAGTCGAATGTTAATCCACCGTTAATCCTTCTATGGTGTAGTTGTTCAGTACTACTTTTAACAACATTCCAAACTACTCGACTTGTTTTTTTTTTCTTTTTAGTTTATTTTACGCAGTCGGGTTTCGTATTTTTGGAACGAAGTTCCTTATCGCGCGTTGTGAAAGGGGGCTAGACGGAAAAATACGACACTTTTTGATTCTTACGAATGACGACGCTTTTTTTGAAGTGATTCAGAGAGTTTTACAGAGATGGCGATACTAGCGTGATTCAGAAAGTTGTACAGAGATGGCGCTGTACAACTTTCTGAATCACGCTAGTAGCGTGATTGAACAATACTTAAATCGAAAGGAACTTCGTTCCATCCGGGTGTCCCTAGACACATCTCATGTTTTTTTTCTTTTAAATATTATATTATTTTTTCCAAAGGCGGCTAAAGAAATAACTTGAACAAAAAGTGGGAATCAAATACCGACTGTAACGCAAACTAACCAACCCAATAATAAATAAGCCCTAAGTTTACTGATTTTTAAAAGCTTTGTTCCGTTTGAACATGCCGTACATTACTAGCGATTAGCGATAATTTCGGTGAAGCGATAAATGTAGTTAGCTAGCCATCCCGCACTGAATAGGTAGAGATCTTGTAGGTACTTTTAAAATTGCTACTAAATAATTATTACTGTTACAACCTTTAAGTGGAAATATTTATTTATTACTAGCTTACTTAGCCCGAATTTTCCGGGATAATATAATTTAATTATATTGGTTAGTTTGCGTTGCAGTGGTTATTTGATTCCCACTTTTGTTGAAGTTTTGTTCTATTACTGGATAGTAATAATAAAAAGTGGGAAAGATATCCATCCTAGGTGCTCTCGGTATGAGCCTGTGAGCGTTTTAATTATTATAATATCTATTTACTTACACATTTTTTCACATACTTACCTACTACAATATGTTTTTCCTAAAGAGTTATCTTTTGTTCACTTCTCGCCTACCATACTATACAATACTAATCTTAACCCCCCTCGCTCCCACGGTTCATTTGCCAGGATTGTTAGCAAACAAAAACAAAATTCCGAACAAACAATATGAACAACTCACCTTACCTTTTCTGTTCTGAAATAATTTTCTGTATAGACCATTAATAAATAGCCAAGAACGTGAGTTCTTGTTTGAGGACTTTTCGCTATTATGGATGCCATAGACAACTTGCAAACATAAGAACACAAATCCAGAGATGACAGTTTAAACTCGACATAAAATAAAATGTGTGCACATTCACACGTGGTAATAAGTGAAACCCTCAAAATTTTTTTTTCTATAATCGCGATTATATTCTGCATTCGTTTTTGGCATATTTGAATAATTTTATTACAAAAAGAAAACACTGGTAACTAATGCCATCCCTTAATATAATATGAAGAGTAAAATGAGCAGCTAGCACCATCAGATGTCTTTAACTACACCAAAAATTTGACTTCTACGTGCCTCCATTATAATTAAACTAAAATTAAAAAATAGAAAGTTGTACAGCGCCATCTCTGTAAAACTTTCTGAATCACCTCAAAAAGTGTCGTGGCAACTTTTCGTAAGAATATTTTCCGTCTAGCCCCCTTTCATAACGCGCGATAAGGAACTTCGTTCCAAAAATACCGACAGCTTTATTAACACTAAACATAGGTAAGAGCACTCTCGAGTAAATCAGATTTCAAGAATCAAGTCGCAAGAAACTACTCGTACACAGGATACTAGATACATAAGGCTATGTTACTAAAAATATTATGTTTCATAAATGTAAATGTTTGTGAAGATAATTTATTTGTATGAATGGATCTTTGTTGTTCTTTCACCCAAAAAACTGAACTGATTTTGATTAAATTAAGCATGGGTAAACCATAATGTTACATAAGATTTAGAGGTTTTTTATCCCGGAAAATACGAGCAGATTGTATAAATTATGCCTAGTATGAAGTGACTGTTCTATGAAACTATGATTTGCGACCACAATTTCATTTCATCATTGAACTAATACCATAATTGCTTCACAGCTCGTATAATGCTCCAATTAATATCTGCCATTAATTACAAAGCATGTCGTATTCCCAGTAACAAGACATAATAATAATGTTATTTACTTAGTAATTACTGGAAGGAAACTGGGTTTGGAATTGTATCTTATGTCATATTTGTTGATCCATGTGTTCAACGCCTAATGCGTGAAAAGCCTTAGCGTCATATTCCTATCCTTGTTTAGTAAAAAAATCTTACAGGGTCTTTTTAACCGACCTCAAAAAAGAAGGAGGTATTCAATTCGACTGGTTTTTTTTAATATTTGTTACCTCATAGCTTTTGACTGGGTGAACAGATTTTGATGATTCTTTTTTTATCTAAAGTTGACATGACAAGCACCAGCTTTCGATAAAAAAGAATCATCAAAATCGGTTCACCCAGTCGAAAGTTCTGAGGTAACAAACATAAAAAACAGTCGAATTTAATACCTCCTTCTTTTTTGAAGTTGGCTAAAAATAAGGCGAGCATAAATTGCAAGGAGTTTAAGGATAAAATAAATTATCATTATAAATTATTATACCTATTACCTGTTAAGGAAAAAAGCGAATATCATTACAAGTTTCAAATAAACGCTTTTAGGTGACTGCAGTGTTATTGTTTTATCTTTATCGTTTTTCATAAGAGTGAAAGAAACAAAACACTTCATAAGCCTTCAATAACTTTGCTTGTTTTATGAAGGGGTTAAGACTTTAAAAATAAAAGCCAACTAGTTCCTTTAGTACTCAGATCACGTTTCCCTCATGACTTTAAACTGACGTCATTATACATATTGCGGGTAACATGTAACATCTAAAACGTGTCTCGTTTATATCACAGTTATTGCGTTATTTTACAAAGAAATGCGAGGTTTGAAGTAGGTCAGTTTAGTTGGATTACTTTCTGGTCTGGATCTAATTATTTTAAAAGGTTGTATTGTTTGTCGGAGACTTATTGTCAAATTTTAATAAACTTTAAAAAGTCTGATAGGGTAACACTCTTTTCTTTAATGGTCATAGCACACATATCAACTCGTAAACGGAACGTAAACGTATCAACTCTTGCATGTCAGTATTCTTTGTATGAAACTCCCTACTGTAAAGCACACTTATCGGATTCGTAACGTAAATCGCCTCGCCTCGAGACAAGCTCACGAATCGCGGTACGGTGCGTGGACGACTTGCCGTACCCGCGCTTACGTCTCACCGTACGCTATCGTCGACTTTCCGTTTCCTCGTGCACGCCCTGCGCCGCGGCTACCGCTGCGTCGGCGAACTGCTGTCATTCATTCCGTCAACCAGCGGCCGGCGAGCCGTAAGCGCGGCGTCGCCTAGCCGTAAGCGCGGCGTCGCCTAGCCGTAGCCGAGCTTACGTTAGGTTGACGGCGAGGCGATCCGGTGCCGATCCCTTTCCGAGTTGATATGTGCGCTACGACCATAATAGGGTAAGGTGAGGCAAGTATATATACGTATAAATATTCGGCTTTAAAGTACTAATTTTGGTTAGAGTCGAGTGTCTCCCCCCCTCCCCTCCCTATAGCTAAATGCTTAAAGATTCTCGGTTAAACAACTTGAAAAGTGCGAGTTAAAGCTTGGAGAGTTATTTTCCTGTTTTATTTATTTTGCCGTTTTTTAAGACCATAGACTTCTTATAGGTTTTCCTGTAATATATAGGTAAGTAAAGAACAGCTATTCTGTGTATTTTTTTCAAAATTCTAGCGTTAATAGATCGGAGTTGATTTGTGATAAGGGGGGCGGGGAAATGGTCAATTAATGACTTTAATTTTCATTCTTTCTTGAATAATTTCAAAAATATCCATTGTAGAACTATAATAAAATATATATTTAAAATCCTTACAACAAGCCTTTTCATTTGTCATACAAAACAATACACAAAACAAAACAGTTGTTATTTAATTTTAATTTCGTTAAAATTTTTTTTCAAAATTCAGTTCTTTACTTTATACCTTCGTCTTTGAGTCACAAAAAAGTACATGAGTAGCAAATTTCAACTCATTTGGTAGTTTCAGAGTAAATTGGCTCTGGACGGCGTGGCGGTCGCCCAGACGCACAATTGTTCCTACAAGGATTCCGCTTCTCGTTTTTTTGTACAGAACCCCAAAAACTTATAGCAGTAGCATATGTAGGTATGATGAATTTAAAATGAAAACTATCTAAAGCTATAATATCTAAAATCTAAGCTCTGCTAACGGCTACGTAAATAGCACTTGTACAAATTGCGCAATGCGCGTGCCCTATCAGTATCACGCACTTGACCGATTTTTAAACAATTAAGTAGGTAGGTATACCATAATAAAATTGTATCGAGAGTTTATCCCAACTTTCTAATAAAGTTATTTCAGCATTCGGCCAGGGGTTTGTAAAATAAACCCCAGTAGTTACAATTCAACCCAATTAATTCTAAGAAGTAGGGAACCGTAGAATTTTCGGATTAAATTACGAATAAAATACGCCGAAAAATATTAATTCGGGGTCTTTCGCTGGTTCTCAAATACCCTACAACGCTTCTAAGAAAAAAATTTGTATGGGCTTTATCTTAAATCAAGCTAAATCAGTTTTTTTACTTGCTGTATTTGTGTTATTTCAGTAATTATTTTTCGCTTCTAGAGGGTTCCGTACGTTAATTATGTATTTACCGTTATTTTTATATTTTATTTATTTTTGCCGTTCTTTTTAAGATCAAAAGCCCTTTGCTACAACAATATATTAGAGATCCGTACAAAAAAGTTTGCGTGACAGTTTTTTTTTAAATTATGATTTTGTTTTTTTTTTTCAATTCTCATTTGTTTACTTTATACTTTCGTCTTTGGATCACAAAAAGTACATGAGTACCAAATTACAACTCAACTAGTCCAGTAGTTTCGGAGTAAATTGGCTTTGAACGGCGGTCGCCCAGACACAAGAGTGATCCTTTAGGGTTTCCGTTTTTTGTTGTTTTCGTACGGCACTCTAAAAAAACAATAGTTCATTTACTTGAGAACTTACGTTTTACTAAGAGCAAGTGTTACAATTTAAACATTTAATATCTATGACCAAAGTCAACAAAGAGGCCCGTATTGACAAAATAGCGCCCCCAGAGATACCGCAAAAAAATAATACATTTTAAAATTTGTCGGCTTACACAAAGGGCTTTTCTATCTACATGGACTCTAGTTCTGTCTAGTCCTACCACGCCCCTAAAGGCCTATGCTGCCAGACCGAAGCGTTATCGCCGACTTTGAGAACCACTTCTCTTGAGTTTCGCAAGATTAAGCGAAAGTTCAATAATTAAGGAGTTTTATTGAAAAGTCTTGGGTCAACTTTGGGGTTTCGGACGCGGCTAAGTCATTTTAGATGTCGTTGTAACGGTTGAATGGTTTTTGTTTTGTTAAAATATGCCGATTACCGGGCTTTGTAATTTGTAATGAAGAAAAGATAGGCACTTCAGCGTGAACGTACTCTTTAATATTTTTTCCTTACTATTTAGGGTTCCGTAAAAGAAAGAAAAAACAAAAATGGAACCCTTATTATAGGGTTACTCCTGTCTGGACGACCGTCCTTCACAGGCAATTTGGTCCGAAACTACTGGATCAAATGAGTTATGGTTCATGTGCTTTTTTGTGACCCAAAGACGAATGTATAACGTAAACAACTGAATTTTGAAAAAAATAAAGTAGGTAAATAAAATAAAAAAACTCTTGCAAACCAATAGCATGTCAAATGAAATGCTCGTTGTAGGGATCTCGAATATTTATTTATTTATTTAACACTTTATTGTTTGTATACAATACAATAATATACATAAGAGCACAAAAAAAAAGAATACAAAACAATGGGCGACTTATATTTAAATAATATATTTTTAGAGGAGATGGAGAAAACAAGTTAAAAAAAAAACAAATTCCAATCAAGCCTAACTTTATTTTAAGAATTATAATTAAATAATTTTATCATAAAGAAATTGTTCACTAACACGAATCAAATATCCTTTAGCAAGCGTTACATTATCTCAAATAAATGATTATCCAACATAGGAAAATATAATTGAAAAGAATTAGCTCACGTGCACCCCGTAGGCAAGTGTGACGTCCGTAGCGAGCGATGGCGAGCAAATGAGCCATATGCGTCAACCATCCTCCTTTTATACTTTTTCTTGCCTACTACCGGGGGTACACCTTACACGGCCTCTCCTGACATTTGGGCGTCCTCGCCCCTGGTTAGGGTTACTGCAGCTGAGGCCAGGTCCACGTCCTGATCTTCATCCAGTAGGGGCATCGAGGGACCTGCTGTTGGCTGGCCGTCCGTCTTTTCCGTGTCATCATTTTCATCTGTAAGATATCATGCGTTAGGGAAGGTAACTCTATTACAAGCTATTCGTTTAGTTCGGATTCAGTTCATCAACATTCAAGTAATTCGCACATCGTCTTTTCATACATCAGTCATTTCAAATTAATGTTAACTATGTGATAGAAGCAGAATTGAAATAATTAGAGACGTCTCGTAAAAATACTTCCTGAGGCCCTTTTAGTTTATGTTCACAGACACTCGCGTTGACCTGCCGTCGACAGGTTCCATGTCTTGAGCTGAAATCAGTCATGTGGGACCTTTGTCTCATCCGTATACACATACGGGGACCGTTTCCTCATCCATGATTTTAGAAGTGGTCATGGGGGACCTTTGTCTCATCCGTAAGCACATACGGGGACCAGTATGTAAAGACATAAGTAAAGTGCAGCGATCTTTCATAGGGCTTGGTATACATTTTTATAATAAAATCCCAAAATTAATACGTGACTTGCCAATAGAAACTTTCAAAAAACGTGTAAAGACACAATTGTTAGGCAAGGGATATTATAGTGTAGACGAGTATTTAAATGACAAAGACGCATGGAAATGACCAGCTCTGCAACCAGTTCCGCTCAGAATAGTAAATACTTTTGTATTATTATCTTTTTTTGTAATATTTTTTTAAAAGATGTGCTGAGGAGTTTCTTTAGGCTTTTCTTCTCCTCCACGATAAAGCACCTTCCGAAAAGCCAAAAAATGACGTGCATAAGTGTATCAGTGATACCTATATGAATAAAATATTTTGACTTTGACTTTGACTTTGACCGTTTCCTCATCCATGTTGTGTAAAGTAATCGTTGATTGACTAGTTTGTGTATGGTGGAAATGTAGTAGGTGTGGTGTTGGAGTATAATGATGTAATGAGGTTGTGGGGGCCGTTGCCTCGTCCATGAAAATATTCACGGGGGCTCTTTTGCCTCATCCACCGTTAGTGTCGCCGCTATAGTCGACGACACGCGCCTAAGTAGTGGCGCCAGTCATCGATACCACCTGGTAGTTGACACTTATGGCCAGATGTCCATCCGGCATACACCTGCGAATCAATCAACTCAACGCAAAACAACAGACAGTAGTTCATAATACTGCCTTTACTCGACTTGGCAGTACACGCCTCGTCGATGGTATAGCTCGTAGATGGTCACTCAGTGGCTCGCCAAGAATGTACTCAGTCAGCAATTTGGCGTATTTACGCATGACATGTAAAACAGCATAACCACCAAAATTAGCGAACAAGTGATTGAGCAGTAAAATTAAGCGACCAGCTAAATTAAAGCATTTTACAAAATGCAATCAGATATGCAATAGCTTTTATAATACGTACCCACACCTTCGAAGAAAGCAGCGCACGACTCCGGGCACCACTCGCCTCGCCATGGCACCATGTGTTGTGCAGCAGCCTGTGTAGTCTTTCCACGTCCTCCGCTCAACAATCTTAATTCGTATCGGCCATTCGGTAGAATCTGCGTGACCTTGTACGGCCCACGCATGCCGGGGTCTAGTTTTCCAGTAGATTGGGAAAACTTAATAACAAATACAAGATCATTAAGGTAGAATTCTCGTGGTGGGCGCCTCCGTCGATTCGCGCGCTCGTCCTGTTGGGCTTGGTTCTCTCTAAGTAGCTGTTGAGCCCTGCTTCTAGTAATCTCTCGCAACGCTTCTCGATTGGGGCTCGACCCCTCGATAGCTACATCGCGCACTAGGGACCGAATAACCGGTGTGTAGGCAATAGTCCCAATCAGAAGATTCATTGGTGACGTTTGAGTAGTTTTCTGCTTGGTGACCAGCACTCGTTACGGTGGTCAACTTCTATGCGTAACATATTGAGTATCGTCCTGATATACCTTTCAACTTGTCCGTTAGCGTGATGCATTTCTGGAGTTATACAGTGTACATCACACCCCAAGTCGTTGATCCATGTAACGAAGTCGTTGGACTCAAACATACGCCCTTTGTCAGTAACCATAAGTTTTGGAACTCCAAAGAGTGACACAGCATAGGTTACTACTCGTTTAAGCTCTTCGGTATCTTGGCGGTAAATAGGGTACATTAAGCAGTACTTGGTAAATGCGTCAACTAATAAAAGAACAAACCTATAGCCCTCGGAAGTTGGTAGAGGGCCCAGTACATCAACGTGCACCGTATGAAACGGCACATCTGGCTTTTCCCATGAAACGATGGTTTGTAAAGGTGCTCTGGGGACTCTTTTCTTGGAAATGCAAATCAGACAGTGAGCTATGTATTTGGTCACGAATTGTTTCATTCCCGGGAACCAGAAGTGCTTCAGTATAAGGTCCAGGGTCTTTTCGGTACCAATGTGCTCGTGCTCATCGTGAAATATTCTGAGTAAGCTTAGCCGGTGACCCTTGGGGATGTAGCATAACAACCTGGGTTCTTCACCTGTCGGTGTGTACTTATAGTACAAGAGGTCATTGCGCACTATATAACGACTGCCGTCTATGTCTCCATCCCGAAGTTTCTCATGCAGCGTCTGCGTCTCGTTATCTGCCAGTTGTGCAATCTGTGCCCAATTACGAGGCCTAGATATTTGATTAACACTTACTGTGGTCGTAGGATTTCGACTGAAGTAGTCGGCATGCGGTATCATAATGCCCTTACGGTATTCGATGGAGAAGTCGAAATCTTGTAAATAAATCCACCATCGAGCGACCCTTGGTAGAAGATCTTTTTTTCGTTCTGTTGATTTAAGGGCATTACAATCGGTAACGACCTTAAAGTGTAACCCAACCAAATAGTGACGGAAGTGTTGGAGCGCTTTCACCACTGCAAGCGTCTCCAACTCGTAGGAGTGGTAGTTTTTCTCGGCTCCTTGTGTCACTTTACTGAAAAAAGCAATGACATGCTTCTTACCATCAGGTGATAATTGTAGAAGGACTGCGCCATAACCAGCCGCACTTGCGTCGGTGTGAACCTCCGTAAGTAGTCTTGGGTTAAAGATGGTAAGTATCGGCTCATTTGTCAGTATTCTGATAAGGTCACGCCGGATTTCTTCACACTCAGTACTCCAATTGAATACGACTCCCTTCTTCGTAAGGTGAGCAATAGGCGCCGTCTTCCTTGCATAGTCCTTGATGTAACGGCGAAAGTAGCCGGCCAAACCAAGGAGCTGGCGTACCTGCTTAACATTTTCTGGGGCTGATGTACCAACTAGAGCCTCTACTTTGCGTGTGCTCGGTCTCACCTGACCATTACTTACTATCCTGCCCAGATATTCGACTTCGGTTACCAGAAACGAGCACTTACGTAAGTTGATTGAAAATCCAGCCGTCGTGAGGATGTCTAGGGTCTTGTGCAGGAGTTGGATTCCTTCCTCTACTGTGTTGCTTAGAAGGAGAACATCGTCAACATATACCAGCACATTGCCTTCGTCAATGAGATTGCGAAGGGTATCATTGATGATACGTTGGTATACAACAGGCGAATTGGCAAGGCCATATGGCATTTTTATGTATTCAAAATGATCTTCAGGTGTGACAAATCCCGTCAAGTGAACGCAGTCCTCTCTGATTGGTATCTGGTGAAAACCAGTGGCCATATCGAGACTGGAGAAAAATTTATAACACCCCAGCCTATCGATATGATCATCGATTAGTGGGAGTGGATATCGTTCTTTTACGGTTATGCGGTTGAGGGCTCTGAAGTCTACGCAGAGTCTATCGGAACCGTCTCGCTTTTTCACCAAAATAATAGGGCTTGCGTACTCTGATCGGGATCGTCTGATAATGCCATTATCCAGAAGATCTTTAGTAATCTCCCTTACTTTTAGCTTCTCCTGGTAAGAGAGTTTATAGGGGCGATATACTACAGGTGTTGAGCTCGTGAGTTTGATTTCCATCTCACCCGTCTTAACGGTGGTGGTGGCTGTCCCAGTGATGAGGAACTTAGAAAAGTTATTGATGACAGACATAAGGTTGTCAAGTTCAGAACCTTCGAGGGGCGTATTAACTTTGATGTTATCGCTAGGTTGTACCGAATTCACGGTTTTTAAGGCGTTGGATCGAGTAAGATATTGTCCGTCCTTAGTACGGACATAAATGACGCCCTCGCGATTGAGGACATCTGTGCCGATTATAATTGGTGCATTCATGTACGCCGATGGGACCACTATCAAGTCGACTTCTAACGCGATGTCTCTAAGTTCAATTGTAACAGTCACATAAGAATTAGTGATAATCTCCCTGTCGCTAAGTCCTTTCAGTACGCATTGTTTGAACTTCGGCTGGCATGATAAATATTTTAATGCGTCGGACGATATGAGGGATACGTTAAGAGCTCCACTGTCAATAAGTACGTCAACTGGAATACCGTCTACAATAGCGCTAGTGATATCGGTGTTCAATACGTTGTTGCTAGGTTGAGCGCATAGATTGACGTTACGCGGATTACGTTGTTCTGAGCGGGCCTTAGTGAAACATGAATTCTCGGTATGTCCTTTTTTCTTACAAAAAGAGCAGGTATCACTGGAGGATGGCGCATTTACTGACGATGGATTAATATTGGAGGTTTCCTTCACTGATTTATTGCGAATATTGCAGTTGCGACTAAAATGTCCCCGCTGTCCGCAATTGAAACATTTGGTGCCTGACCGATGATCTTGTTTACGAGGGAAATGTTTCTTAGAAGCGGAAGCTGAATGTACGTTTTCCGGTTTTGAGGGTTTATTAGGTTTAGTATAGATCGAGAGGAATGACACTATTTGATCAGTTGTCAAGTTGGCATTAGCGGCTGCCGCACGAACTTGAGCATTTTCGATACCACGAATAATAATCATCGTTCTTAATTCGTCGCTAAGCCCCTGAACAACTCTCAGTCGTAACAACGTTCTCCGTGCGTATTCTGCATATGTCGAGTATTTGTCAGAAGTAGTATTCATCGCGTCGAAAAGGATATTTGCGTAATCTAAACGGCGAGGGCACAACGGTTTGAACTCTCGTTTGAAGTTTGTCCAGGTTCGATCGTTTGATACCCACTCGCTGAGCCAAATTTTGGCGTCGCCTTTTAAACAGTTAGCGACTCGTGATAAACACTCATGATCGTTCCACCCGTTAGTTATACTAGCGCGGTCCACTTCCTCGCACCACGCGTCAATGTTGTTTAAAGATGGATCAAAGTTAGAAATAAAATAATTTTGCGACCTCACTGGTTGTGCCGTTTTTAAAGCGGTAATCAATGCTTGCGCAAGGGAGGAGGCATCCGATTGACGAGAACGATCGCGGCTGTAAGGGCGAGTGGAAAGGCCAGCAGCTGGGCGTCGCGGTGGAGTTGTGCTCGGGGTGTGTCGCGAACGATGGTCGCGAGAGTGGCGTGAACGGGAGCGGCGTGCGCGGGAGTCAGAACGTGAACGCGTATAGGAGCGATGACGCGAATGACTACGCCTATACATTCTAGCACGCGAATGATGCCTATCGTGAGCCGGGCTCCGAGAGCGCGGTCTCGAAGGGGTACGCGATCGAAAGCGGCCCCGTACACGTGAGCTATTTCGTTCGCGCGATTCACTACGCATTGTTGTCAACAAACGCTATCACACCGATTACCAAACGTGTACCCGTAAGTAGAGGAAATAAAGTAAAAATAAAAATGTTTCAAAATGAAGGTATGTGAACAATTTCTCGTAACTATTAAAAGCACTTATTTTTGGTAATTAGTGGACTTGTGTTCTCTATCCCACTTCTGATTTTAGAGGAGATGGAGAAAACAAGTTAAAAAAAAACAAATTCCAATCAAGCCTAACTTTATTTTAAGAATTATAATTAAATAATTTTATCATAAAGAAATTGTTCACTAACACGAATCAAATATCCTTTAGCAAGCGTTACATTAACTCAAATAAATGATTATCCAACATAGGAAAATATAATTGAAAAGAATTAGCTCACGTGCACCCCGTAGGCAAGTGTGACGTCCGTAGCGAGCGATGGCGAGCAAATGAGCCATATGCGTCAACCATCCTCCTTTTATACTTTTTCTTGCCTACTACCGGGGGTATACCTTACAATATATATATTTTAATATGGCGAATCTTTTTTTTTTCTAGTTTTGAAATTGATATTTTTAAAATTATTACAAGAAAGAACGAAAATTAAAGACGAAATTTGATCATTCCCTCTTCCTTATCACCGACAATACTGAGCTGAGGCTAGAGTTTTGAAAAAAATACAGAAAATTGTATATAATTAATTTACATAAATTATTACAGAAAAACCTATCGGAGGTTTGTGGTTTTTAAAAAAGCGGCAAAAAAAAATTACGGTAATTAGACAATCAACATACGGAACCCTCCCATAACAATGTTACGTCATATGTAGATTCTACCTTCTAAGATTGGCATCCAGTTATACTATAAAGTTCTTGGTGAAACAAGTGACAGCTGTGAAATGACAAGTGATAGTTGATAAATGTCAACGTCTCGAGTTTCACCGTTCACGGCTTCCTACTTCCTAGTTCCTATTGTTTTGTTTATTAAAAAGTCGCTAAATCTGTAATTTTCATGAAATGGATAGTTATGACGATATTTATAACACAATCTGTCGAGTGTGTTTGCTTCGTGGCGACCGAGAAAGTATGGTGTCTCTAACAGATAATATGAGTGACGACGGTTTGAGTTCGTATGGCAAAGCGGTGAAAACATTCGCGCAAATTACTATAGAAAAAGACGACTGGTTACCCAAAACTATGTGTGCTAAGTGTTTGTTGTTGTTGAAACAAGCTATTTCCTTTAAATTCACATGCGAATCAAGTGAAAAACTCCTAAGAAACATGTTGAACAGTATTCGGTCAGACGGCTCTATTTTTAAAGAGAAAATTGTAGAGATGATCATGTACAGGCAAATATTTCCTACAAAATTATCTATAAAGCCTTCCAAACGTACTAAAAAGCCTGCAATACAAAGTAAGGAATATAAACATGAAAATTGTTTGTCCGAACTTGATAGTGATTACCTTGATAACACGTCATTTGACAATGTATCTATTGAGCCAAAAATCTCCCAAAATGAGACAGAAAAAAGTCAACTATTAGAGCAATTGGAAAAATTGGTGGAGTGTAATAAGTCTTACATTGATTCAGATTTTAAGAGAGTAAAGAGGAAAAGGAGAATCTTTAAAGTAAAACCCAGGGCAATAAGCAATCCAAAAGCTACTGAGAAGACTGATTTTGTGTGCCCAATATGTGAAAAAGTAATGGCCACTCGACACACATATGACTGTCACATGCAGAGACATAATGGATTCAGGTAATAGCAAATAAACACTTACAATGGCCATACATGATCAAGTATACTTGTTAAGTTTACAGCGGACTTGATGCGGCATCCAGTAAACTTGACGGTTTATGGCCACAATATGGCTGTCTGGCCATATAGCTATCTCATGCCAACTGAATGCTGCATCAAGTCAGACTGCAAACTTGACAAGTAGGTACACTGGATCGTGTATGGCCAGATTAAAACATTCATACTCCCTGTAACTTAAATTATCTATTTTATGAATATCACTGAGAATACAAATATGACATCTAATGTAATTTAGTATATTTTAGTATATGTACTGCCGAAGCAAGTACACTTACCATCAGGTGGATCGTCAGCTCGTTTGCCGGCAATTTCCATAAAAAAAATGTTTTCATTCTTCCTCGTCTTTCTTTCTCTGCAATGTATCGATGATGCCTTTGGTGTTGATGTGACGGTAGACAATTAACATCTTTGTTGGCTGGTTACATAATAATATTAAGTAAATTTAAATTAAAAAATCCCCGACAGTTTTATTAACACTAAACAAAGCTAAGAACACTTAATTAAGTCACTTTTCATTCAAAAAAAAACTAGATCAAAATTGGTTTTCCATTTGGGTGCTATGATGCCACAGAGAGATATATGTATAGATCCACAGATACACAGACGCATCAAACTTATAACACCTCTCTTTTTTCATTGGGGGTTAAAAAATGAACACCCACAGCCCAAAAACAAACATTTACCTTTAAATACCATTTAATGTCTGTTCACCTAGGAATCTGTCCAGGTATCTACTATGTTGTGATAGCGATATTCACAGTACCAGGTTTGCATAGTTTAGAGAAATTGGTGTCCAAAGTTTTTGTGTCTTATGATTTTGTATGGAAAAATTGGCTTATTGTGTTTTATTCAACAATATTTCCTGGTTCTCAATAGGTTATAGTAATGGATGTCAACTCATCTTATAACTCATCTCACTGTAAATAAATGATAAATATTTAACTCATTTTCAATGAAAACTTTCTGTTTAGGTATATTGATAGCACAGCAGTACTATAGTATGGAGATGTGGAGTTTTAGTGACCTTATTAATATCCTTCTACTTAAGTACTACTTATTCCTCAAAATATAATGGTTAAGTCTTCAATGCATTTACAGTAGAAACTAGTTTATCCGGCCCTCAGTTTTATGGGTTTGCGATTATCCACACTATAAACCCCAATCAAAAAAGGCAAGTCAAATGACAATTACCAAATACTTTAACTCTTTAAGTTTCCAGTATTTTAGTGATTGTTCTGTTTCTTAATCATTTTTTTAACAAACATTGATTTTTGATTAAAAGTTTTTTGTTGTTTTTAATAAGTCAAATGACAATACTATACGCTTTAATCTGTTGTGTTCAAAATCCGATTTTGTTCATACATTCGATTATCTGGATTTTCTATTATCCAAATGCCTAATGACAATAATTAGTTTGTCTGAGTCTCTACTGTAATTGTATAATATCTGTTAGTTGGCCTTGGTTTGATGTCAAGAAAGTGGATTTATTTAAAGGGGTTCATACCGTGTTTGTTACCATACAGTGCCTTTATATCTTTACATGTTGGTTCAGTGTTCCGCCTAGTGGGCCCCCCCCCCCCCCGACATTTGTATGTGTTGTGTCACTATGTACCCCACAGATTAGTGTCCATTGGTACTCAGTCACGGTAGGGTTTTTACGGTTCCGAAGTAAAATCGGAACCCTTATAGTTTCGTCATGTCCGTCCGTCCGTCAGTCCGTCCGTCCGTCTGTCCGAAGCAAAGCGCCGAGACCCTTAATGCTATTTATTAAAACTCAACAATCGTAGAATAAAATGTTGAAAAACATTTTTTTTCAGGGTAATAGGTAACATGAGGATGATTTTTTATTCATCTTGTACCCTAAGTGTTGTGAGGTATCGTTGAAAAGGTCTTCCAAAAATATTATTTATTTATTTATTAAAATCACACTACATCTAACATTACAGGTGTCCCCAAATCGATAGAGTAGTTAAAAAATATGAAATTATAACACAAAAGAAACCACTAAGCAAGGTCAACATTAAATTACATCTTATGCCAGTATTACATGTATAAACAAGTAAGTAAATAAATGATGTCAAATTTTGATAATTAAATTAATGTCAAATGTCATTTAAAAAAAATCATTATGGGTCTTCTAAGACCATTTTTGGAATTAGGGGTACGTTTGCGAAATATTTGGCTTTAAAGTGCTAATATTGGTTATAGACTCCCCCCTGCTGGCTAAACGGCTGGAGTTGGACAAGTGAAAAAACTGAAAAATAGGTTATATTATGATGAATTTACAAGGAAAACTATCACCGCTTTGTTAGTATAAGAAGTTAATGAGTAATAGTCGGTAAACTTACTACTTCGGAATCGTACAATGCGCGTGGCCTGACACGCACTTGCCCGGTTTTTAGGCGAGACTTATTTGGTAAACAATTCTGGCCCTACTTAGTTATACAAATACAACCAACATCGATGTCTCAGTTTATCTTTAATGTTTAGTCGACAGTAATGTATTCTACTCTCGGTTCACACAACGAGATCCCTTAAGCTGGCCATACAGTCTTGTCAAGTTTGCAGTTTGACTTGATGCGACATACAGTTTGAATGAGATAGCTATATAACCAGATAGCCATACCGTGGCCATACAGCGTCATATTCAGGACTCAATACAATAACTGTGTCATATAATTTTCTATTGATAATAGTATAATAGTTATAGGAAGCATTACCACCATTCAGACCTCACCACCAAGCGGTTCAGATGTCGTCTCTTACATCGGCTCATTTGTCGGCTAAAAAAATTTAATTTACGATTACCTAACTATATTTTTCCACATTTCTCGTGTGTGTTTCAAATAATTCTGTTAGTTCACTCAACACATTTGATTTTACTCACTCGAGAATTTTAGATTACTCCATCTAAAGTTGTTTGGTCAGAGTTGTAAATTGTAATTAATTCGAAGTTTCTAATAGAGTATGTTCTTAGTTCTTTAGCTAGAATGCCCTGTAGTAAGTTTTGAAAGTAAATACCTTATAACCTTTTCAAGCATGTCAAAACACACGTTTGAATGAGGTTTGGCATAGCTAAAGTTTATTTGGTGAAGGGATGCAGAAATATAAAATGTAAATAGGTACCAAAAATATACCCATAAAAAATAAATTAACTTAACAAAAAAAATAATTATCTTTGTTAAAGTTCAGAGGTATTCAGTATAAATTTATTATTCTAAACGGTGCTATTTAGAATTGATATTCAGCAACTCGCCGCCGTTTTGCTTGAAAAATGTACTTAGTACTCACACCCGAAACAATTTGCAATTCATTTTTATCAGGTGTCATGCCAGATTTAGTTGGTCTATAAAATTAAAAAAATTGGTTGTCTGTAAAGTCGGTTTACGGACAATGGTTTTACGTGATAACGTCTATTTCGTAGAAGAATAATTTATGATATAAATAATGTAATGTAAGAACGTAATGGAAGCCCTACGCACGGAGCCGCGGTGCTACTCGCCAGTTGTGTCAGCTTGAACATGGCTTGACGCGCCACCGCGACCCGCGTATCTAGCTAGATTATAATATTAAATTTCATACTAACTATACGATTTTAAACATATTTGAGTTGAAAATTTGGTTTAAATCGTTTTAAATATCAGGAGCTGCGCGACATCTGTGATTTTCTTGACTACAACTAAAGTCCGA
Source organism: Thymelicus lineola (assembly GCA_963932265.1). NCBI lineage: Eukaryota > Metazoa > Arthropoda > Insecta > Lepidoptera > Hesperiidae > Thymelicus > Thymelicus lineola. Next base: position 2,242,001 of record OZ010704.1, on the reverse strand, counting down.
GTCGATGTACTGTGTAAAGTTCTTTCAAGTAGTTCATACCTATAAACAGAGATGACGCTATTGTAGATTTTCGTTTTCATATAATAATAATACGTACGAGCTACGAGAAATCATTTCTTTTCAAAAGATTGAAAATAAAATAAAAATGAAATGAAAAATGCCTTCCAAGCGGACCGATTACGCTTGAGTGGGAGAGAGACGGCCGGTCTAGCGTGCCTCTCTCTCTAATGCTGCGCGCGCTTCCGTGACGTTACTCCGGCCGTTACTCGGTTTTCGTGAATGCCTCTCAGGCTCATCGTCTTTATAAACGTTATCACGTTAAAAAATAACATATTCATATGCACGAAAGCAATTAACAATAGTATATACAGTATTTATTTCATGTCACCTTACTAATTTGTAATGCTTGCACGCTGGAAGATTTTCACTTACCCTATTATCCTACATACATACACACAGATGAATTTTCCGTAGTAAAACTCTTGACTATAGCGCTGATGTAAGCAATTACTGACACGGCTTAAAAAATAAACGAGGTTTAGTGACTTAGGTTTTTCAAACTGACCTCATTTGAGAGGTAAAAGCAGATTTTTAAAAATGTTTGAAAAATTCCTTGGTCTCACGAAAATTTTCACTCATTTTAAACTTTGTTTGCCAGTCTGCCCTTGAGGGATTATAACGGTGAAGCAATGTGATACCGTGTTTTGTTTTGTTCGAGCTTGTTAATTAATCGTATTATTCAATTACATTATTCAGTGAAAAGATACTTGGCATGTATATCTGAGTGTCGACCAGTGTACATAAATATTGTGAGTTAAAATGTTTTTACACGATTTATATTGTTTTAATATTGTGTCATACAGTAATTGTTAAATTAAATATACCTACTTAAGAACCCAATAAAATAAAAGCTGAAAATATTTGGCTAGATATTATTAGGGTCATCAGTTCATATTTACCAAAAAAAAAAACTCAGTTTACAGGTGTAGCAAATTAAATTCATCCCATAAAACATTGTATGAAAAATCATTTTTCGAAACAGAGTAGGTACCTGTACGAAATAATGACCAACAACACAAATACAAAAAAAATGGTTGTCTGTAAAGTCGGTTTACGGACGTTAGTTTAACGTGACAACGTCATGACAAACATTGATGAAATGATTGCATACTTTGATAGATAAAATTGAATCATTTTAATTAAGTAAATTACCATTATTTTGTATAGGAAAAGGAGTGAAATTAAATCTACATTTTGATTCATAAATTAACTTTTATTTGCACTAATTAATTCAAATATGTTTATTACTTCGATGAACAGATTATTTACAAGTATTTAAAAATGTGAAGGAAGAGAGATACATGCGGCACGAACCTAGCGCTTCGGCCGATCGTAGCCGATCGTGCCTCTCTATCGTTTGTTCCGCTCTCTCGCTCGCGGAACATTACATGACAGTGAGTCATGCTTTTTCGTGCTTGCACCCAGCGTTCATCGTTTTAATAGACGTTGCACTATGTGTTATAAACCTCGATTTTGTTTCACTTTGTTTTTATTCGAAAATACTATAGTCCATGTCATTACAAACGTCAGAGTAAAACTCCCGATGCGATACAGCTTTTAGTTTTTTTTGTACACCGTTTCAAAGTTTGCCCATATCCGGGTCTAAAAATTTACAAAATTATTTTTTGCAGAAAAACTAAATTGGATACTATAAAATTGATTATGCCAGTTAATTGTATAGATATACCTGTACTACCTTTAAAAAAATTGTCCATTTACTGTGGTTAAATAAAGTAAAAATTGTATTTTTATCATTTTCGGTCTTATTTATTTTTCTCAGGTGTAATGCCGTATTAGATGAAGATTTATACATGAATCGATAGCTTATATAAATGACTATTATGTGTATTAAAATCATATTCTAATTCCGTGTTATTCAAAAGTAATAATTAATTAAAGTTATATCCGGATTTTTTGTGGTTAGGGTTGTCACATCAAGATAATTTTAATTTCATCCGGTATAAGTTTTTTAATGTTCATTCACACAACCTTTTATTTTAATAACGTTTTTCATACATAAATCTATTTGTAGAAATACAATATCTATACTAATATTATATAGCTGAAGAGTTTGTTTGTTTGGTTGAACGCGCTAATCTCAGGAACTAAAGGTTCGAATTGAAAAATTATTTTTGTTTGATAGTCCATTTATCGAGGAAGGCTATAGGCTATCAGACTTTTGGAAATTCATCCCCTAAGGGGTTTAAATAGGGGTTTGAAGTCACTTTCATACAACCCAACTTCGTCAGTTTTACAATTATAAACATGAAGATTGATATATTAGCTCATGATTAGAAACAAAATTTAACAGCAATGCGTTTTTTTGGAAAATCATCCCCAAAGAGTTAAAAGGGGGTGCAAGTTAGTATGGCAACTTCGTCACTTTTGAAGTAAAAAGGGGGAAAAGCGAGGGGGATGGGGAGGAAGAGGGAGAGGGAATTAATTGGCCGGATTTTTTAAACCTACCAAAACTATAAAAGTTAAAATAACAAAGTATATCACTGATTGTTAGGTGATACGAAGTTCGCCGAGACAGCTAGTACTAAATAAGATGTTTAGGGAATCCGAAAATCAAGTAAAAACGTTATCAATTTTTTTATTTTTTATTTATTAACAGTGAATATGATCAATCGTCAAATTTTCAATTTTCGTTCTCGCTGTCTTTGAAAGTCGAAATTAAGTTCACACAATTTTTTTTTTAGTTTTAGGTAAAAAAATTATTTTAGTTTTGTTACGATTGTGTACGATGTTTTAAAAAACTTTAGTGCTAATGAACTTTTTAAAAATAAATAATGTTAATTCTGGTGTTACCGAATTTTTTTTTCAGTATTTTTCCGTGGTACCTTACACCACTATAAATACATTCTATGACATAAATTAGGTAAAATCGAAACTTTTTGGCCAGTTGTAAAGGGATATATGATATTTTTCTATATTTATTTCTTTATGTACCATACAAAAAGTATAGAAACAAAGGCGGACTTGATGCTAAAAGCATTCTCTGCCAGTCAACCTTCGGGCAGTAGTAAAACAACGATGGCGGTATATTCGACAAAGGGAGAAAAAATAATAATAATAAAGAAATACGCAGACTAAATAAATACAACACAAAATATATATATCTATAGTCAAAGTCAAAATATTTTATTCATATAGGTATCACTGATACACTTATGCACGTCATTTTTATATGTATTTATACCCGAATAAATACTACAATACATACATCATATAATAACTATATACATATTCATAAATATTATATTATAATATTATATATATATATATTATAAAACAGTATAACCGATATAAATATAGATGACGAATTCACTATACCTACAGATCTAAACCTACAAAGTGTGCCAGTATATCTCGTCTTTTGGATGCCTCGTTAGAATCATGACAAAACGACTGAGGACTCTTAAGAATCAATTAAGATTTGAAAGATAAAACGATATTTTATTTTTATATATTTTTTTATCTCCAGATACCAAATATTATTATTATCCGGATTTGAAAGTGCCAACCCTGAATAAAAATTTAAATGTCGTTTATCTTTTGAATAACACGGAATTAGAATATGATTTTAATACACATAATAGTCATTTATATAAGCTATCGATTCCTGTATAAATCTTCATCTAATACGGCATTATACCTGAGAAAAATAAATAAGACCGAAAATGATAAAAATATATTTTTTACTTTATTTAACCACAGTAAATGGACAATTTTTTTAAAGGTAGTATAGTTATATCTATACAATTAACTGGCATAATCAATTTTATAGTATTCAATTTAGTTTTTCTGCAAAAAATAATTTTGTAAATTTTTAGACCCGGATATGGGCAAACTTTGAAACGCTGTACAAAAAAAACTAAAAGCTGTATCGCATCGGGAGTTTTACTCTAACGTTTGTAATGACATGGACTATAGTATTTTCGAATAAAAACAAAGTGAAACAAAATCGAGGTTTATAACACATAGTGCGTTGTCACGTCAAAAATAACTTTATTATAAAATTTTCAATTACTCTGTTTAATTAATAGGACAAAATAATAAGACGACGAGAAAAACCCAGCTAATCCGCTATTCGAAGTACATTTCGCACAATAATCTTGCATCGAGCAGACATTCAGTCCATCTGATGTTAAGTTGACAATGAACGACGCATTTGTTCCATTGTAACTAGAAAAGTAGCATTGCAATATTCTGAAGCATTGATTCACAACAGAATCTGCAGATACTTACGTATGTACAGATTGTACAGTTGGTAAAAGAATTAGGTATGCAGGACATGAAACAAAATGCTACCTATAGTATACGCAAGTTAAGATTTAACATTTAACATTGATAATAAAATAACACAAACATTCTCTAATATCAAACGTTACCGAACGTTTTTGTTTCATGCCTTGCACATCTAATTCTTTTGCCGACTGTACCTATTAGAATTAGACATTGAAAAAGTTACTATTACTCCTGAAGCTCATAGATCGCGCGTTTTTGTTGTTCCAATATACTTTGATGCTATTTTTTCTTTACCAGGTACATTTGCGAACATTGCGGTAAAGGTTTCCCTATCCTGCACGAGTTACAAGTTCACCAAGTCTGCAAGCACGGTACAGGACCATACCTTCAGTGTCAGCATTGCCCCTTCAAAGCACCTAGAAAATTTGACCTGATTGAGCATGTAAGACTCCACACGGGAGAAAGACCATTCGCGTGTGACAAATGTGGGTTGACATTCAGAAGACGAGGGATTTGGAAGAAGCATCTTATACACCACTCTGAGAAAACTGTCCAATGCACTCAGTGTCCTAGGAAGTTCTATCGAAGGAGCGAGATGTTAGCACATTGTAACAACGTCCATGATCGGGTTTACATGTATTCCTGTAGCAAATGCTGTGCCACTTACGCCAAAACTTCAACGGTTAGACGGCATATGACAGAGAAGCATGGTATCCCTAGAGAAATGCAGGGCAAAGTTTTGAGGATTAATAAAGGCAGTAGTGTCCGTGAACAATGATGTGATTGTATTGCTTAAATAAATATTTGCAGTATAATTTAAAGTGTTTGATTACAAACGGGGTAGGTCCTTTGGTTGCAAATTTATTCCTGTTGTCCCAAGTGGCAGAATTAGCAACGATGTAACGAAGGATAACTTAACCCAATCGAGTTTTGCCCTGGGTAAATGTGTAGGTGTTAAAATAATTAAGCCGATGAATCGTCGAAGAAATGGGATTTTTTTTCTCACTAGTTCGATCGTCGAATTAGGTACGGTTCACTTTTATATTATTTACCAGTTAAATTACAAACACACAAAAGTGTTATATGACGTGAATGCAGTAAATACTACATCCTCCTCGGTAAATTTTACCTATTTTGGTTTATTTTAGCTTTTCCAGCTAAATCTAGCCACCGCGCCGTAACAATATAGAGGCAAAATTAAATACTGCTTTGAAACCAATATTTTCATTGACACATTTGTTTTGATTTCAAAGTGTTCAAAAAGTACTTAACTAAAAACCAAAATTAAAAGATGAGCTTGAAATTAACTTGAATACTTTAATGTACTTAGTTCAGTTTTAGTCTTATTAATTTTGTAAACAATGTTACAGAGTATAGCTATTAGTCGTAACTTGTAATTTAAAAGTAAGTCAGGCAATAAATGAGAAGAATTACATAAAGAAGCCGTATTGGGGCCTAATTAAGCCGTCTTAGGCGGCTTAGATTACTGACTCCAATCCCACGCCGGATGGGTGTCGTAAGAGGCGACTAAATCCGGCCCTCTGGTGGTAGGGCCCCTCGAAGGATTACATTGGTAATATTAATTTTAATTGTTAAGTAATACCATTATTACTATTATTATTTCTCCATGGGGTTCGCCTGGATAGCTACTACCCTTGAACATGAGTCAGCCGCCAAACGACTCGTCGTGTTCCGGCTGGGGGCTTGAGAGCCAGTTCTTTCTTTTTCTTCTCTCTTTCTTGACCGGCAACGCATCAGTGATGCCTATGTTGTCGCTGATGTTCATGGGCGACGAAAGCTTACCATCAGGTGGATTAGTCAGCTCGTTTACCGGCTATTTCCATAAAAAAGGAATGAATTATAATTTTATGCTGAAACTAATTTATTTTTTCTAATATTTTTTTAACTAATATTTCAGTAAAAATAATGCTAAGTATGTTCACCTAAAAATTGTTCACCAAAATTTTGTCACAAACATTGATGTCAAAATGATACTTGTATCAGAATTCAGAACACCATGCTTAGAGCGTTACACGTACCTATACATCTCGTAGTAATCTCATTGAATCTTGTTGCCATCAATATTCATATACCGGTAATTACAGGCCTGAAACCTCTTAATCTAGCCCGGAAGCGTCTAGTGTTTGCACTGCGCCTTGGCGGGCATAGATTAATACCTACGGGACGTTTGGATCGATGTGTGATCAACTTACCAATTCTGTTGTTTACTCTGTACGCACCAGGGATGAGAGATTGAGGAGTTAAAATTGCACCCTGACAGACAAAAACAAAACATTTTGGGTTGACCCAGTTCGTAGGGAACTTGACTGCGAAGCCGTGTCCTAGGTTCCAATTCGGGTACAGTTAATAGTGTTTTGTACGACGAGTTCTATTTAGTAAACACACCTTGTTTTTTATCGTTATTTATGATTTAAAAATAAGGACGCATTGTGGTATCCATAAGGATTTCCCCGTGAAAAAAAAGACAAAATCAAAAATTCTGTGTAATAATTATTTAAAGACGAATAATCATTTAATGCAAAAACTAATTTATTGTTTCATTAGTTAATTTTTAAAATTTAATAAATACATGGCTTCAACCATTAATGGCCCACTACTGGGCACGGGTCTCTCCTCGTAAGGAGGCCTAGAGCATACTCCACCACGCTGCTCCAGTGCGGATTGGTGGAGGGGTTATTGGCCAACCCGAGTGTCGGAAGTTTTCAAACCGCCCGTGGGCCTACGACATGGCTTAACGACTGTTATCTTATGATAACACCCGGGACCGACGGCTTTATGTACCCTCCGATGCACGGAAACGCTCAAGAATTTTTGCCACTAGCGGTCACTCACACAACTACGGACCGCGCCCGCTGTTGGTTAACTTTGTCGATCACTTAGGATCGACGCAAGCCGCTGGGCTATGAGCGCTTCGATAATAAATACGTACATAGGTAATATGATAATATCCATAAAAAGTAGTGCTAAGTTTGTTTAATTACCTACCTACCTAATATCTCTTCTAAAAAAATGGAGAATAGAATATAGACAAAAGTTTGCTCTCGGTTCGCGGTTGTTGATGTTATGGTATGGTCGATACAACCCGCAACTCCAATCCAATCTAGTGTGGAGTATGACTATTATGATGAAGCGTTTATTTATTTAATCGTTGGTAAACATTTAGAAGTACTAGAGTGTTTGCTTGTAAAGCCAGACGGGGTTCCGGTGCCGGTAATTACTGACGCGTTTACAAGCCGGAAACATGTGCTGCTTACACAACTCCTTGGGAACAGCATTTTAAGGAGAAATTGCTAGCCTAAAAGAGAATGTTAGCTTATTCTGGCGTAAACGGTAACTTTGCTGAGCCAGATGAAATTTTCATATAAAATCGTGGTAAGAAAAATATTTTATATTGTGTATGCTTCTCCAGCTTATAGGCAAGTTAGGGAATTAAAATTTCGTTTTTGAGATAAGCACAGGTAAACAAGGTGTACGGGCTACAGCACGTACATTTTTGTAGCGTCAGCAGATTACGCTGTTACGCTACATTAATGTATTTTGAGTCAGTGCGCCAATTGAACCGAGCAATACCGGTCACGCGTGCTCGTTCTATCAATCTAATCATCTATCATTTAATTCATTCGGTTTTATCAATAAATTATATCAAGTACTTATCAACTTCCCAGTATCATTTATAATACTATCAACAACCCAACGTAGGGGTTCCGTCGCAGCCCCTACATTTTCTGGTCCTTCGACAAACTCGCGTGTGTGTGCAAAAAGTGTGCATCGCAAGTGAGAGCAACCAGCAGGAGACGTGAGCTATCATTGGATTTCGACACCAGCATTGGGAGTCGGGGAGCAACAACGCTCTTCATTCGGCAAGCAGCTGAGCAGATCTGAACAAGTAAGATCTTTCCTTTTTTACTATCACTATGTCCAACATGGAGGATATTTTGGCTAAACAACAACAAGTGTTTGTTGCTATAGAGCAGATCTTTACCAATTTTAAAAAGGACAGTGCCGATCGTAAGACGGCAGATTATATCAAACGGAGGTTAGATAATCTAGACAAACACTGGGAGGAATTTCAGTCTAATCACGGTATATTGTGTGGAATAGAGTATGCGAAGTCTCATTCCTATTTTACGAATAACCAATTTGAAGCGGCTAGAGAGAAATATGAGAAAATTAGACTAGCAATCGCTACCTATCAGGTTAGGGACGACAGGCCTACAACTCCGGTGTTGAAGCCCGCTACACCGCTGGGGATGCCTGGACCATCACGACAGCCGTCGCCGCAAGTTACCTTGTCCCAGTCCCAGGGGATTAATAGCAAGACGGATGAAATGTTACGCAAGCAAAATAGTAATTTTAAGGCATTCGAACACACAGTATCAAATATCAACTTAGATTCTGTATCAGAAAAGTGGGAATTCGATCATTTATTACGTGCTATACAATCGCGTTGGTCTATAATTGATAATATGCATTGGGAGTTAGACAGTGAGCTTGGGGGTAGGAATCCAGATTATGAAGTATCATTTTTCACATACGAAAGAAAATACAACGAAATTATCAAATCTATCAATCGTAAATTGTGGTCTGTATCACATCGAGAGCAATCGACCCCTCACGTAGAGATACCTACATTTAGCGGGAGCTACCATCAGTGGAGTTCCTTCAAAGATCTATTTACGGAAACTATTCACGGCAACCCGTCATTATCCAACGCACAAAGGATGCAATTCCTTAAAACTAAGGTTAGAGGTGAAGCGGAGAGACTTATTCAACATTTACCAATAACATCTGATAATTATCCAATATGTTGGGACATACTTAACAACAGATATAATAATAAAAACTTAATTTTCCGCTCGCATATCGATATCTTACTAAGTATCCCCGTATTGCAACATACGTCATTAAATCATATAAAGCGTATTCACGACACAACCCTAGAAACCTTAAACGCTATCAAAAATTTAGGCGTTAACGTTGATTCGTGGGATTCATTGCTTGTGCATCTCCTTTCGCAAAAGCTAGATGCGGACACGCATAATGAATACATAGCGTCAGTCAAGGAGCCACGTAAATTACCTAATTTGCAAGAATTTTTATTATTTTTAGAGGGCAAATTCACGAGTTTAGAATTTTCTCGAAAGAAACCTGAGACTTCTGCAAAAAATATACATAGCAACAACAATTATTCGCCGCAACATTTCAATAATAGGTATGAAAGAAACTTGAATAAACAAGCCTTTCCAACGCAAGGTAAATTCACTTCGCAACAATCAAACGCGAAAAGCAATACTTCTTGGAAATTTTATAAATGCGGACTTTGTAAAACCAATCAACATTGTCTTTATTATTGTCGACAGTTTTTAAACATGACACCTCACCTAAAACTTAAAACTGTATCAAGACTGAATGTTTGCGAAAATTGTCTTTATTCCCATAACGGTAAGCCATGTATTTCCGACAAAAGATGTACCGAGTGCAATGAGGCGCATAATTCTATTTTACATCAATCATTTCAACATAATTGTAATAATTCATCGAAGGTAGTAAACGGCGGAAACAACCAGAAACCTGAAACTTCGGGTCAAGTACGAAGCAACTCACACGTGTCGGTACAATGTGATGTGCCTGAAATTCTTTTAGCTACAGCTATAATTAAGGTACAAAAATATGATGGGAGTTTCGTCAACATGCGTGCTCTAATAGATCAGGGGTCCCAAGCTTCTCTCATCAGTGAACATGCAGCTCAGTTGCTGGGCCAGCCTCGACTTCGATGTCGGGGAGTGATATCTGGAGTAGGTACCAAGGAGAGCAATTGTAAGGGAGTCATGACTATCAAATGCAAAGCTATAAATAACAATTTTGAATTTGAACCGGAGGTATACATAATGAAAAGCCTTATAAAAAACTTACCTAACTTTAGTTTTTCAAAACCGTCCTGGTCAGATTTGAATAACATCACTTTAGCAGATCCCGAATTTAATATCAGTCGCCCGGTCGACCTTCTGTTAGGAGCAGATGTTTATTCTTTGATTTTATTGGAAGGAATTTGTAGGTTAAATGATAATATAGCGATAGCTCAGAATACTCGTTTAGGTTGGATTTTAACCGGTAACGTCAAAACTTTACAATGTAACGTGATCATTAACGACTCAAAGGAGATCGAAAAATTCTGGGAGATGGAGGATATTAGTGAAGAATCTACGCTATCATTAGATGATCAACAATGCATCGACTATTACAAATCTACTACTATCAGGCGTGAAGACGGTCGATACGAGGTACGTTTGCCCCTCGCCCCAGACTTTTCGGATAAGTTAGGAGAATCAAAATCAAAAGCTATCACTCAATTTAGATCCTTAGAAAACACATTTAATAAACATGAAAATATTAAAACTCAATGTAAATCATTTATAAACGAATACCGCGCCCTCGGATACATGATTCCAGCTACCGGTAACCCGAAGCAGGGACATCGACATTGTGTATTAACTCATCATTGTGTACGTGCTGACGACACTATCATGAATTCTAAATTTAGAGTTGTATTTAATACCTCGTGTAAAACATCATCGGGGAATAGCTTGAATGACGTCATGAAATGTAGTCCCAATCTCCAACAGGATCTGCAGGCTCTCATAATCAAGTGGAGACAATATGAGTTTGCTTTTACCGCTGACATTGAAAAAATGTTCAGACAGATTTTGATCCACCCCGATGATCAGCAGTTATTGAGAATCGTTTGGCGTGACTCTCCCTCAGAACCTATCAAAGACTATCAACTTACCACGGTCACATACGGAACGAAAGCAGCGCCGTTCCTGGTGATGATGACCCTCAAACAGCTTGCATGTGGTGAACAATCTAACTATCAAAACAGTCAAGCGATCGACGTATTAAACAATTGTTTTTACATGGATGACCTGGTCCATGGGTGTCACGACATAAGAACCGCACGTCAATTACAACAAGACCTATTCAGTTTATTAAAATCAGCTGGATTTCATTTGAGGAAATGGAGATCAAACTCTGATGACTTGATCATAGAGGAAGAGTCAGCTCTTGCAAAGGACGACAACTTTAATTTTAAGCAACCAGCACAAACAAAAACCCTTGAGTTAAGATGGAACCCACAAGAGGATGTTTTTATGTTTCAATCAAACTTAGAACCGACGGAAGTATCCAACAAGGTCACAAAGAGAAACCTTCTATCAGAAATATCGAAACCTTTTGACCCGCTCGGTTGGCTATCACCATTATCAACTAAGTTAAAAATTATTTTTCTACAAGTTTGGGCTGCAGATAATATTAACTGGGATGATCCTATACCGAATGAAGAGAAAAATGTGAAAGATGTAGAGTGGAAGAAGGTCAGAGAGGACATGCACAATATTCAAAATCTTCAGTTACCTCGATGGCTGCAGACCCATGATTGCGACAGTATCGAGTTACATGGGTTCAGTGACTCGTCTGTCAGAGCTTATGCATGTGTAATTTACTGTCGTATCAACAAGGGCAATAAAACATCAACATTTAATGACACAGGGCATAAGATCGCTTATACAACAAACGAAGAATTAAAGTCAACTAAAACAATTTTAGTTGCACAACATCAACCTGATTTTATTATTCATGAAATTCTAACAAAATATAGCACAATTAACAAAGCGATAAGAATAGTAGCATGGATTCGGAGATTTTTAACTATTAAAAAAGGACAAAATTTAAAATATTTAGCGGTACGAGAGTTGAAGGAGGCTAAGTTATCAATTATTAAAAATATACAACAAACTGAGTTTCAGAGAGAGTTATCCGATTTAAAGCAAGAAAAGACAACCAAAAGTAAGATAAAACAAAGGAATAAAAGATACAGTTTCGTTACAGTTGCAACATCTATCTTATTATTTTTTATGACACTTATAACTAACACTAACGGACTGTACACTATCAATAAACTACAAAATAATACTAGTATATTTTTCGACAAGATTGTAAACATGCATTTGATAGCTAACGATTGGAAACTCGTTGTCTATTATGATCTCAACCCTTATTGGGAAGGCACTGCCGCGTCCTCGAAGTACATGGAATACCTAGAAACCATCTGTTCGAAGATAAGAGAGCATTCACACTGCGATGGTGTCATGTATCAATTGAATCACGAGCAGTCGGAACTACAGCGCTACAATATCATATTGCAAGATAAGGGCGACCTACTCACACGTAAGCGCAGGGGACTCATCAATGGTGTAGGTAATATCGCAAACGCATTGTTTGGGGTGCTTGACAGTAACTTTGCTGAAAAGTATGAAAAAGATATCGAATTGATTAGAAAAAACCAAGGACATCTAGCCCAGTTGTGGAAGAATCAAACATCAGTCGTAGAAGCGGAGTTCAATGTCATCAAGAGGGTAGAATCGATCATGGAAAAGCATCATAAGACAATCAACAAAAAGATGCTTCAACTTAAACAATCAATGAACGCACTAAAGTCACAAGTCTCAAATAACTCATATATCAACGAATTTACCTTGGCTGCTTTAGTTACAAATAACATCTTGAACAAGTTAAAAGAAATACAAAGTTATCTTATTGAAACTATCACCGACGTTTTTCATGGAAAGTATGATATTCATCTACTAACCCCCAAGCAACTCCAGCATGAATTAACTGCCATTTCTACTCAGATACCTAAAGACCTATCACTACCTACCGATCACGCGAATTATTCAAATCTATACAAACTACTTAATGTAAAAGCACGCTTATCGAAGTCATTTCTTATTTTCGAAATACGAATTCCATTATTAGCACGAGACGCTTACGAAGTCCTTAAAGCAATTCCCATACCTAAACAATCGGGTAGTAACATGATCAGCATTATACCTATTAGCGAATACCTCGCGTTAAACTTAAACAAGGATTCGTTTATATCGCTATCATTTACTGATTTACATGACTGCATTGATCGCGATTTAGATACTGTGTTGTGTCGATTCAAGAAGCCTATCTATCATATGGTTAGTGACAAGAGTTTGTGTGAGAAGGATGAAGAATTTGGAAGCTGTAGAACGATCATTAATACTTGCAAAAATATTTTCATTGCAACAAGTAAACTTAATACCTACTTTTATTTCTGTTGTAATAAATGCTACTTCAAGTTGTTATGCGAATATCAAGTTACGGCTATTCAATTGAGTGACGCGGGACTTATTACGGTAGGACAAACCTGCCTTATCAAATCAGCTGATTTCCATTTTTATGCATACAAACCAGATGAATCTCAAATCAACTCGAAGCCCGACATTGGTATACCGAAGATCGCTCCGATTAATCATTTGATAAATATTTCGATACCAGAGATGAATGCCAGCACGAGCTTGGAGACTATCAGCCAACAACAGCTGCTTGCCATACGAGAACAATTGGATGTCATGAAACAGACTGAGCCGTTAGCAGCAGGTGTATCCTATCACGACATTCATCATTACACCGTTCTCTACCTGGTGATTATAACGGCTGGAGTATTCGGCGGATTCTGCGTGTGGCGGCGTGTGCGGCGCGCGCGGAGGCGGGCAGGTCGCGGTCGCGTACAAAATAAGTGTGGTGAAGTGCAGTGTAATAGTGAAGTTAAGTGTAACAGTACTAACAGTGAAGTGCAGTGTAATAGCGAATTGAAATTTGTAGATGTAGAGTTGCAAACAAGTGCAGTGCAGTGTAACAGTGATGACATTAATAGCGAATTAAATGAAAAATTTAAGAACTCGCGTAAACAAAAGCAAAACCGTGGCACCTCACCAGTGCTTCACTCGGTGTTTACTATCACGGACACGGGTGTCTAATTACACTGTTATTGTCTTTATTTTGCATCAATCATTTTGTAACTAGCTTTAAGCAAAAATGTCTATCACCTTGTTATTAGTTTTAAACTCATCTCATCATCATCTGACTCTTTATCTTTCGGCCCGGGAGCATGTACGGGCTACAGCACGTACATTTTTGTAGCGTCAGCAGATTACGCTGTTACGCTACATTAATGTATTTTGAGTCAGTGCGCCAATTGAACCGAGCAATACCGGTCACGCGTGCTCGTTCTATCAATCTAATCATCTATCATTTAATTCATTCGGTTTTATCAATAAATTATATCAAGTACTTATCAACTTCCCAGTATCATTTATAATACTATCAACAACCCAACGTAGGGGTTCCGTCGCAGCCCCTACACAAGGTTTTAATCCTGTTTTTATTAGCGCATGTTGGTAGGATTTTTTCCTTCGGCTAGTTACAAACCTCGTACCATCCAGGCTATTTCTCTACAGTCCATTTTTTTACGAGCCCTAGGTACTTGGTAAACATCACAAACATCAGACACAAAATGAAAAGAATTTAAAGAAAAAATCATTTAATACCAAACCAGATTTCTGTTTACAATTAATTATTTTTTAAGCAAATTAAAATTAATATTTCACTGTAAAGTACCTGGTGCTAAGATGGTTTACAAAATAAGGTTCGTATAAAAAATAGGCTGTACTTACCAATTTGCCAACGAATACAATAAAAACATAATTTTTTGAGGTTATTTATCATTTGGCAGTATGTAGTAAATTGTAGTAAACACTTTATGAAATGGACCGAATGACCTCATTCCCAGTATTAACCTTTGAAAGCAGCTCTATTTGTACAAGTTAATGTTTCGGAACAAATTTAAATTGCGAACCAAGTTATTCCCTAATATAAGGGTATTCAAATTCTAAACAGTCATGTCAGAAAAATAGACGAAAAATAAAATTCGTACACAAAACTTGCAAGAAAGGCCAAACATTTTCTCTTCGCAAGCAAAGTCATGTCATTTGCAGACTTCTAAGTTTTCCTCAAAAGGTTTTCCTAGAGCTAAAGAAATGATTCATAAATGTTTCAATTGATACACAGATTTTGTTGCGGTTATGTGTCCCAATGCTGGGATGAAAGCTATAGATACTTACCTAGTTACGCTGGCTATGTGTTTAGTTTCAACCCAATAATGGCTCATATTAACGTAACGTTTCTCCTAACTGAAGAGGCCTAGAGCATACTTCACTACGCTGCTTCAATTCGGATCTGTGGACTACTGTGGAGTGCTGAGTGACTAAACCCAAATTCAACATTAACGATCGCGGCCAACTGCTTTACATAATGTCATCCAAAACCTGTTCTCTGAACGCTTGTTATTATCCACGTTAGTTCGTATTAATTAATCTCATTAACCTATTTTATCGACTCATCATGGCTAAACTGAGATGGCGCTGAGGCCGCTGAGGAGAAACTTGACAGGTTTACAGACGCCACCGCAGATCAGCCGCGACCACGATTCATGCAACTGGATCGAAATATCGGAATACAAAATATACAGGTTGTTTGGCCAAACACCCTGTATATTGTGAGTACCCGTATGTTAGTAAAATGTATTTAGTCTACGATGTAAGTTTTAAATTATTCTGATCTATCAATTTTAAGTTTGCTAGGCAGAATATACATATTAGCCTTATTTATTGATCTGTGAGTAGCATAAACACATCACTGTATAAAAGCAAACAGTTGACTGATATTAACCGATGACTTGTTTTGACAAGTCCGCGTCGCGTTTCCATGAAGTAGTAACAATTTCGATTGGATGAGTCTAGGAAAATTTAGGGATGCCCTGAATACTAGCCCAAGTGCTTTAAATTACTTTTTTGGTTTAATACATAAATGCACAGATCCTCTTGAGGAGGCCTAGAGCATACTGTACGGACTGTACCACGCTGCTCCAGTGCGGATTGGTGGAGAGGCTGATTTTCAACCCAAGTGCCATAATTTTTCATAACTCCCAAGGGCCTTCGACATGGTTAATAACTGTTATCTAACGATAACAGCACGAAAACGCTCAAGAAATTTTCGAGATTAAACTTGACCGCGTCCGCTGTTGCTTAACTTTGTTGTTCACTCAGATTCGACACAAGCCGCCGGGCTATGAGCGCTTCAAAAATGCGGAATGCGAAATAGAAATAATACCGAATTAGATGAAAAAAAAGATTTGGCTCAGTCGCAGTTTTGTTACTAGTGTAGGACTTCACGTTATAACTACTACGAAGTTGCAGAATAAATAAAACCAATAAGCAATTTAAAGTTTTGAACTGCGGTAATAAAACGATTCGTAAGAAATGATTGGTTTGCGTGGCTTATTTTTAAAAGAGTTTCGAAGAAATACGAAGTTTATAGTGAGTTACGTGTAGGTAAGTAGGTACCTCGCCTAGGTAGATAGCTAGTATTTAAGTTTTTGCTGTTAGCTTAGGCCAACTCCCTCTGGCACAGAGTCAAAGAGACGTTATTTGGCTTATTTAACGTTTCATTCTCATTGACACTATTTAATAATTCATAATTCATAATTTCTTTATTGCATACACATGTTACATTAAATTACATAACATAATATAAATACAATGAACACATGCACCTTGTTAGGCATAGCAACTCGAGGCAAGGGAGAGGCTGCATTAATCTTGCTTCTTTAATGTAGTGGAGTAATTTTATTCTAGTTATAATAATAAATTGAATTAATTACCGGCTTTAGTCAGGATTTATATTATTATTTTGTTATTATTATTTATTATTATTATTTTAATTTAATTAGTGATAATATCAAATTTAATTAATTTGGCATAGATATATTATATTATATTATATTTACTTATTATGTTATTTTCTTAAAAAAATTGTAATATTATATCTTACATGTGAAATTCAGCTTTCTATACTTTTCATATTGGTAAACTAATATGAAAAAATCTCACCAGTCTACGGAACCACTTATTATACTGTGACGGAACGGGCATTTATTAAAAGGGAGACAATGGATTTATGGAGTGGAAACGACGTGGCATTAACATCAATGGCGAATACATCACACACCTGTGGTATGCCGATGATAATATAGTCGTCCTGGTGGGATCCATGGAAGAACTTGGTACAATGCTCGGGGACTTGAACAGCGCCTCACAACGGGTGAGTCCTTATTCTTTCTTTTTCTTCTCTCTTTCTTGGCCGGCAACGCATTGGTGATACCTTTGGTGTTGTTGATGTCCGTGGGCGATGATAGCCACTTACCATCAGTTGGATAGTCAGCTCGTTTGTCGGTTATTTCCATAAAAAGGCTATTATTATAACTTTTTCTGGCCTTGTATCCTTAACCTTGCCTAAGCCTTAAGTAAGTTAGATAACTCAGAACATTAAGACACCCGACGTGACATTGTTTGAGAAGCAACGAGACACTGTCACAATAGTTGAGTAAATCTGTTAGCGAAGTTCGATTGTAGTGTAGATTGGTAGCAAGTAGTCTAGAATCTAGACTAGATTAGATCAACGGTTGACTTTCAAACTGGGTTAGCAACGTGCTTTTTGGTGCCTTAGTTTGTAGACCTAATTTACCAAATTACCAACACTTTGTAAACCTAACTTACCTAAATTAGGTTTGGATCGGCGTTACGTATTTATTGCAGGGCTTTAAATATTTGGTGAATTTTTTTTTTAATCTTACACATAGTTTCTACTCCTGTGTCGTGGATGCCATGGATAACACACAAATCGACGATCCCTACGTATAAAGCGACATGTCAAAAACCCAGGTTTACTCGACAGCGAAATTGATGTTCAAACCGCTCTAGAAATAATCATGTATAATTATAAATATTTTTTTTCATAATGGTTTACTAAGCTTTTTAGCACTAAGGGTCACAGACGGACGGACATGACAAAACTATAAGGGTTCCGATTTTACTTCGAAACCCTAAAAATTGCCATTTTTGACTTGTTTTATATAAGTACCTAGTGACCGTCGAAATACAAGATACACAGTACACACCCATACCGTGAACAGAAATTCAAACTCATATAAATTTCTGCTTTGCTCAATCGAACCCAGGACCGTTCTAGCACCGATCCGACATAATAGGTAACCGTTACGCCACGCGGGTCGTCAATTAATATTATTTCATTACCTTTGTATAGTATGAAGTATCTTTCTTCTTTCTTTATTCCTATGTCTACTGCATTGTTTTATCGCTACTTATCAAACTTTAATTAACAGTTGTTTCAAAGTACCTACTCTGAATGAAACAAAAGATTCCCGAGTTAATTAATTAGTTACCTTATAATACGACTGTTCAGCTTTTGCTGTATTCAGTTTCAAAAGTAGGTCGTTAATTTTAAAATTGACATTGTGCCATCCATTCTTGAGCAGTGTTTCTCCAGATCTCAAATAACTGAAAGTATTAAAAAATTTCATGATTTTAAACTTAACTCATCGTGGACTAAACATTACACAAAAACAGTTTAGCTGTGACCACGATCCATGCAACTCGCTCGAAATGTCGGAGTACAAAATAGAAATCGTAAGTAGATACCCGTATGATTGTAATATAAAATGATATTACATATTAAAAAAAAAGAGGCAGATATGTCATAAGCGCGCGCGTTGTGTGACTCAAAAAGTTCCCAGTTGGGAACTCTTATTCAGGTAAAGAAAGAGATAGCGATTTAGTTTTGACGCGAGAGCGATAAAGACGTGCGATAAAGCAATAAAGCGTGCCTTGCGGACATCGGAACAGATTTTCGGTTGATTTGTAAGGGCATAACGTATCTATATTTATTTAAACATCATTGGTAATATGTATTAAAATTTTTGTTACTTTTCTAGCATACATTTTGGATAACAATTGGGTTATGTTAATAGGATGTTGCGTTGCGTTAGCGTAGGCCGTAGAGTAACCGAAGCGAATACTAATAGGTTCCACACCATTATTAGGATGTAATTAAAGTCTATTATACATGCTGTTGAAGCGTTAATAAGAGCATTCAATAGAGCACAATTTGTTTCTTTCTTTTCCCTTCAGTATTTGTCGGCAACACATCGGATAAGTTATAAAATGACTGATATCTCACCCTCAGTGAAAAAAAACATTAAGTCGTGTTACTTTGATATTTAGTTATTAATATAATTGGAAAGAGCGACAAAAGGTGCATAATATGCTCAATGTTTTTTCAAATTTTTATCATTAATCATGACGGTTTTGTGCAAGAAATCGTAATGTAAATTCCTTTGACTACTTACTGATATTTTAACATTTTTTTTGTTCTCCTGTAAAATTGCAATTCTCATCTTATGCCTTTTTCCACTGAGAGTAGGATCTATGGATGACGAATAATGCCACTATAAATAAATAAATAATAAATAACGCTTCACACTCATAGCCCCACACTAGGATTCCCTGTGTCGTGGGTGCCATGGACAACACACAAGACAAGGACACTCACACCCAGACCGAGAACAGAAATTCAAACTCATCATTTACTGCCTCGCTGGGAATCGAACCCAGGAGCCTCGGCGCAGCGATCCGGCATTGCGCCACACACGTTTTAGACAAACTATGAAAATATTTCGGCTTCTAAACGTGTCGTAGCAAGATGAAATATGCACCAGTTTTTAAATTGGTAATAGCAATACAGTTGTAAAAATTCATCCCATGTTGTCTAGTAATGTTGCCATGATGTGCCCACAAACATACAGACTGACGGATAGACGGCAAAACCTCTTCTATTGCTTCTATAAATGTCTCGTAATCATTTTCTTAAATAGCAGCCGTTTAAGACATCCGGAAAGCTCATATTGCGCAATTTGACAAAAAATGATTAGACAAAAGGAAAATTCAATAAAAAAAAACATAAACGTGTACTTATGTACGCGCGTGAGAAATTATACTTCTTTAGCATGAAAAAAAAATTCAACAAACAATATTAAAAAAACATTGTTCAAAATACAATATTCAAAAACAGCAATATTAAAAATAAAAATTAATTAATATTTTGAAATAATTTAATTTACGAATCTCTATAGCCAAACAATATGTGTTAAGCGCCATCTGTGATTAATTTTGTATCTACATACTTGTAAAAACACCATCTATGTTCTATTACGAGAACTATCACGATACCATGCCACCTAGAACTAACTTCACGATGTAGAATTTAGGTGTTGATGTGCGCGCGCATCGTAAAAATTCACTCTCATCATTTTTCTCCATCGCGCCAAAAGAAGTAAAACTTCAAAAACTTTGTAACAAAATTATAGCCAAAAACAATATAATACTTAATAATTAATACAGGATAGGTGAAAAGGGTTCACGCTCAGCTTAATGGTTGCGGGAAAACCACGATCGCTTGTTTTCAGAGTGACCCTCTAGTTGTGCAGTTCGGATGACTGAGAGTAGTTAGAGTAGGGTAGGTATATATAGAGTGAATAGGTGCTCCTGGTATTCTAAATTCTTAATTCCAGCCAAGTTCCAGTGTAAACGTCAAATTCGTGTTACGAAAGCGGTCACGTGACACTTTTTAGCCAATCATACGTCGTTTAAAGCCCGAGAAATGAATTGCCTGGACCTTGAATGGCTTTATAAAAGTTCATAATAGGCCCGTGGTAAAAGTTCTTCTGACTATGATGATGATTAGGTGATTATAAAGATGATGTAAAAATGAACTTATTTACTACGAATGACAGTTAAATATAATTACAGGTTTTCAAAACAAATTCAACTCGTCGTATCCGACTGAGTATTTTCAATGTATTTCCGTAATCAAATCTGAAATGACGTAATCTAGAATTGTTAGAACTCTGCTTTCTATTATTGCTGCTAATTGGGTCGTTCGCTTTTAGCTCAGTTGAGAACTATTGTTCTTTGGTGCCAATATTTGAAACTAATGACGAATTTAGCTGCTGCAATAAAGCTGCAACTGGGAAATTTATTGACAATTTCAACAAGCCGTATGGGGGCGGCATAGAATACTAATCCCCATCCCACGTCGGATGGGTGTCGTAAGAGGCGACTAAATCCGGCCCACTGATGGTAGGGCCCATCTAAGAGATGATATTGATGTTAGTAGTACATTAATACCATTATAACTATTATTATATTTCTCTTTGGTACGCATGGATAGATGCTTGAGTCAGCCGCCAAACGACTTGATTTTATTGAGGAAACCTTTTTATCTTTTCTTTCTTCTTCATATCATCTTATATTAAAAATATTAAGAAGATATTGTATTTATTTTCAGCGGCTTTTCGGCCTGTATCTTCAATGCTTATAATAATGTTCCTTCTCCTAACGAATATTCAATTTCTCAATTTAAATGAAGAATCCGTTTATTTATTTGAGACCCACTTCCGTTCAGCTACCCTTCTTACCCTTATCTATTAAATTATTCTTCGTAGGAGCTCCCGCGAATTTAATTACAGTTAGAAGGGATAGTTTTAAATTTAATTTATATTTGTAACTTCTCTAATCCTTTTCACGTAATTTAGGTTTTATTTAACTAATTGAAGGTTTATTACTTGTTTCATTTGAATCGTTATTATTTCCAGTTCTTGAAAATACGACATTTTCTGTTTATTTTTTTTAATTGGTTTTGGAATGGAAATTCTCAGTTAAGAGGGTACTTAACAAACTGAAGTAATAGGAAGGTATAAGAAATAAGAAGTGCCCTTGTACAAACTTTTTCATATCTTATTTCCTATGTATTTATGTGTGTGTACAAAATAAATAAATAAAAATAGTATTAGCACTCTATTTTTTGCGTTTTCAGTTTGAAAAAGTGGCTCCTTATTCTGTTGTGCCAAGTTTTCATCTCTATTTTATAGTGACCTGTCACGGCTCCGTTCTAAGAAATAAATTTACAATTGAAAATAGTATTTATTATTTATTTATTTACATGTTTATGTCACCTCTTAAAAAGAAGAAACAAAGGGCAAACTTAATGCCTAATGGCATTGTCCACCAGTCAACCCTGGGTGGATGTGGAAATAGCTGATGGCAGGTGCTAACATGAGATATAGATATACTACATAACAAGAATACATACAAATACACGGACATACATACCAATAATAACATAAATATATAATAAATAATATATAAATATATAATATATAAATATTTAGGGAATACATATACATATATAAGTATAGGGAATTTTTGCACAGTATCTAAGGGAATTAGATAGGTACTCACTATTTTGCAAAAAACGTTCTTTTCCTTATCCATTTTTAACTTAAGTTTTATTCGTAATCGTAATGTTACGTTAAAATATTACAAACGTTGAATATTTTGTCATTTATTCCATTACGGTGTAACCAGCAGAATAAAATTTCCTGGGATTATAAATATACCATACCTAATAGTAAGTTACCTATAGAATGCCTATAGATGGTTTATGCGCAAAATGTCCCATTTGCTACATGTCCAGCATGCGCAAAAGGTCCCATTCGCGGAATGTCCAATTGATCCAATTCTCAAACTGTCCAACTTTCAAATATAACCAAAATTTTGTGATTTAAATTTTAACTTTTTACAATTTTAAAAACATTTCGATCGTGCCAAAATGTGTAAAACAACTATAAAAACATTCATAAGTATAAACTTATCTAGTTATATTAGTAATTACAACCTTAATATTCAAATTATTCGCTGCTCCCAAGAGAATAATGAAATCGCATCAAATTTAGCCCCAATCATTCTTTTAACCCTATCGCAGCTGCCTCATTAACCTGAATGACGTCACCTGTCGCTGCGAGGGTTAAAAAAGTCGAAACGGTTAACCCGATTTCTGCAAACATTACAAGTTGGAGGTAAACGGGCCGGCCTCTAGAGAATTTATGACGCAATTCATAAGCGATAGCGATTTTGTATAAAAAAATTGAATTGGTCATAATAATGCCCATAATAGCATTAATCATCATGTATGTATAGATTGTACAGTCGGCAAAATAATTAGGTATGCAAGGCATGAAACAAATACGTTCGGTAAAGTTTAATACATAGATGGTTTAATGTTACATACTGTTTGTGTTACCTATAGTCAATGTAAAATGATATCTATATAGATACACAAGGTATGATTTGAAATTGTTAATAACTCAAACAGTATGTACCTAATATTAACCGTTACCGAACGTTTTTGTTTCATGTACTGCATGCGTAATGATTTTGCCGACTGTACATTTGCATACAATCCAATATTCATAACCAGATTATGCTAATGAAGTGCTAATAGCCTTAAACCATTGTCATTGAAACGTCAAACTTCAATGATCGAACAAATTTAGCAATTTTGGGCACAGTCCGAATTATAGTGACAGCTAGGCAGCTATGTGTAGCGAAGTATTGTTTTATTTGAAGCAGAAAAATTTGCAACGAGTCTCCTCATGGCATAGATTACCCCATGCCTCATGGTTAATGGTTACCGTCGCCCATGGACTTGTCATGGTTGAAAATGGGAGAAGAGAGAATGATATTATAAATTAGGTTTCATTATTTCAAATTGTAACAATCTCCTCGTAAGTAAATGGTAGAATACTATGTTACCAAATAATATGCATCCTTTTAGACAATGGGATCTCCCTCCCACAAAATAATCACGATACAAAATCAAACATCATACTCGTTGAAAATAGACTAATACTAAATTTATTTACTTTTGTCGATCATTACACACGGTTAAGGAGTTGAAGAAATGCCTGCGTCGGCGTTCCCACCAATCAGTGATGTGGGAGTCTTCAAGAAAGGAGTAAATAGGCTTTTGTTTAATGCGCTTATGATTCTTGGACTTCATCACCACTTACCATCAGGTGGAAATGCAGTCATATTTATGTTGTGTAAAAAAAACCTGTGTCATATTTATCTTGTGTAAAAAACACGTAAGAATTTATACTTATTTCTTACTTATAAGTACGTCTCGCTCTCTGTACTGTGCTCCTAATATCATGCACCTTCACCATGTCGCTTTTTGGCTGTCGCATCATAAAAAAATTACTCTGATAATTTTTTTCAAACGCCTCATAAGAAGTACTCGTATAACTTCAAAAATAAACTTAATTTCCACAAATTAAAAATAAGTCTATAAATTTTAATGTAAATAAAAAAATACTCTTTTCCTCTTGGACCCTAGATAAACAGATGTCCATGCCGAAGGGAAATCATTTAACTTCTACTTTCTCAGACGGATTTTTATCTGAAGTGCGGAGAAAGGTTTTAGGTAGAACATTCTGTCTTAGTCCAGATAAGTGGTTGCTTTTTTATTTTAAGGAGTTAAGGTGAATTTACAGAAAAGCTTCTTAAGTATGTAATAATTTTTTCTGAACAAATTAAACACGGAGCGAGGATTTAGAAGTGATTTTTAATGATTGCAGGTTTACTGAATAAAGTGATATAGATAAAGTTATGTAAAGTTATGGACCAGTTAATTAATATAATATGATAATGCTACATGGCACTATACGAAACACTGAAGTAATAGCTAATTCTACTATGTTTAAATGTCATCATGCAATATTATTATTTAACCTAATTGTCAAGACAAATCAAACGAGCCCAAATTGTTATGGTTACGTCGTTTCATGTCAGAATTTCTATGGAGACTTTCTGGCTCCATCACCAGACCAGCTCTATGACATCTATCCTCTATCCTACATATGTAGGTATACAAAATTTCAATTCAATTAAACACTGGGAAGTTGGCCAAATTTAACTTGTAAGATTCGATTACAGACAGACATGACTGGGGAAACTTTTTTATGGAAATAGTCGACAAACGAGCTGATGATTCATCTGATGGTAAGTAGCTATCCTCGTTCACGGACATAGCGATAACAAAGGCATCAGCGATGAGAGAAAAAGAAATATTATTTTTTTTGACAATTTACTAAATTGTATTGTTTATTGGTAATTGTCTAATGGTATTGTTTATTTTATTTATTTATTTAAACTTTATTATATCATATACAATGTGGTACAAAAGGCGGACTTAAGCATGCTCTGCTATAAATACAGACTAAAAATATGAATTGCAACAGAATATGCCGAATATGCAGTATATGTAGATATAATTGTTATGCTTTTAACGTGATTTTTGTTACAGCGTTTTCAAATGGTATCTCTTCACAATAAGCAAAAACCTTTTTGATATTCTAAAAACCTACCCCAGATGCATTGAAACTCAGAATTGAACGCTTCATTAATAAGCGTCACTGGTCCCAATTACGTTCAATATTGTGTTGACAGCCATAACATTAATCACGCGATCTAATCACGGTACGAGTTATGGCAGTTCTTTTTCCAGTGAGTTTCCTTAGTGTTTCGGGTAGAAAATTATGTTCTTTTTCCGTTGCGTATGTTATTATATCAATAAAAGTAACTGCCTTTGCTTTCCTTCGAACCTATGCCGCGGTACCCGCAATTGAGCTGTTGCTATTATTTTTATCAGGTGTTAAAGAAATTTCAATTTTACCGTCTTAATCATCTTCGAGATTCGATTTTGTGGCTTTGTAATTTTTGAAGTTATACTTCTTTTACCTTTACTTTTTCCGACACCTAAATTCTACATCGTGAAGTTAGCTAAATTCTACATCGTGAAGTTAGTTCTAGGTGGCATGGTATCGTAATAGTTCTCGTAATAGAACATGGATGGTGTTTTTACAAATGTTTTTTTAATATTGTTTTTTGAATTTTTTTTCATGCCAAAGAAGTATAACTTTTCACGAGCGTACACGTTTGTGTTTTTTTTTTTATTTATTGCAATATTTAATAAATCGGATGAAAACTAAGTAAATAAACTTTTTCACACATACTACCACATTAGAATTCCCCATCGGGGGTAGGTTTTATGTACAGACACGTCGTGTACCAGTTACAATTTTATTATTAGTGTAAAGATTGAAAGCTTTTCACGGCTCCCATGTTTGTAAATATGCTGATGGATTGGTGTGATGAGATGGGATCATGATGGATTATTTGGGATTTGTTTTAGCTACAGGTGCCCTTAATGTTATTAGGTGGTAAAATGAATAAAGCGGTCATATCCTGACATTTGTGTGTAAAATCGAAGAATAGCAACTGCTGGCGCAGTCAGTAGTTGGACGGGTGACTGCTAGTGCTTCGGCATCTGTGAGGCCTCGTTAGATTGCAATCCTTAAACTATGTTGTAGGCCTACCGACGGATGGCATGACTACATAAACATGACATGACATCATGGCTTTTTTATTACATGTGAATGTGACAAACGAGTTGACGATCACCAAAGCATCATCAAGGAGTTACTGGCCAAGAAGAAAAAGTAATAATTCTTGACAAAAAATAACCGACTCCAAAATTGGGGACTACTCAAAAACTGCTCGTCAGATCTCGCTTAATAAAAGTCAGATATCTACTAAATCTACTATCTCTCTAAATGATGACCACATGATGCACCAACTTACGATTAAAAAAAGAATCATCAAAATCAGTTCACCCAGTCGATTGGTTCTGAGGTAACAAACATAAAAAATACAGTCGAATTTAATACCTCCTCCTTTTTTGCAGTCGTTTAAAAAGAAAGAACTGGCTGTCAAGGCCCCAGCCGGAACACGACGAGTCGTTTGGCGACTGACTTAAGCAAGCGGGTAGTATGGTAGCTATGCAGACGGACCCCATGGAGAAATAATAAAAGTAAAAATAGTATTAATAAACTATTAAAGTCAATATTACCAATACAATACTTCCGAGGAGCCCTACCACCAGCGGGCCGGATTTAGTCGTCTTGCGTGGGGTTCCATTGGAGTTAATGTCCTACGCGGCCCCAATACGGCAAAAAATTAGCTACTAACCTTTCTAACGTATTGCAATACCATAAAATATTCTAGTGTTTCCGTACTTCAGAACGTACTCAAAGCTGCTAGATGTTGCTATCGTTAGCAGTTAAATTATGTATAGCCTACTGGCTACTGCCACAGACCACATAAGTACGCAGCTTTCGA
Source organism: Thymelicus lineola (assembly GCA_963932265.1). Lineage (NCBI taxonomy): Eukaryota > Metazoa > Arthropoda > Insecta > Lepidoptera > Hesperiidae > Thymelicus > Thymelicus lineola. The sequence goes on along the minus strand of OZ010704.1, from coordinate 2,214,813 downwards.
TTCGCATAGAAACCGACGCTTTGGCCGTTCACCTCTCCATTTAGGTATCTGTTTCCACTAAGCAGGGCGGCAGCATTATGAAGTAAATAGGTCTCCTCAATTATGGGCGATGCGAGCCCTAGTGCTCTGATAATAAATTAATAATGGCTTGATGTTAGGGTTACCAAGCATACTGTAATAACAGCAGAAGCAGTGTAGCATACTGTCCGAAGGTTGACTGGCAGAGAATGCTTTGAGCATTAAATCCGCCTTTGTTTCGGTCCTTTTTGTATGGTACATAAAGAAATAAATAAATAAATAATAATATATATGGTATTGCACTATATACTTATACTAACCAAGAATGATTGAAAAACAACCATTATTCTACTACAATTGAGACTGCTTAGACTTTAGACTTATTTGGTATACAATGTTGGCCTTACTTTTTATTGCAATAAAAAAATATTTTTTTAATAAAAAAAAGTAATAAACAGAAATTAGTTTTGGCACTAAATAATTATTTGTCTTTAAATTCTTTTAATTTTGTCAGCCTTAGTTTTAATTACAAATGAATACGAAAAACAACACTAAGAATTAACAAAAAGGAATGTTCTAAAAAAATTGAGTTTACATACAAAAACGATTCCGAAACTTATAAAACGCAACAGCAACATTATTCGATACCATTCCTAGTTATTGGAAACAATTGCTGTAATGATTATAAAATAAAACACTAGCTCTAGACATTATTAGACGATGATCCCATTAGGAGCGCAGGGACGACCAACTCCGTTAGGGCGCGTTATATTTAATGTGGGCCGCTATGGACTGGGGTTGCCATTTTACGGTTTATCTCCACTACGGGTCGGTTAATTTTAATTTAACTTTAATCATTATAAGTAGGACATCAGGACTTTAACTGGACAAAATATGTGACAAAATGTCACTAGCTATGTAAGAATAGATTTTATTAATAATGGCACTAAAAACTTACGTGCTACGTGAACATAATTATTTATTTATTTATTCTTTTTGTAATACCTATGAACAGTTTTGTAATACCATTTACATGGGCGGACTTAATGACTAGTGGCATTCTCTTATTATTTCCAGATAAGAAACAAGTGTGGTGTGACTAATCAAAAACCAATAGGTAATTCCAGTCTCTAAAAAATACTTTTTTCTGATCGTGATGAAAATATTGAAATTTATTAAATATTTCATTCGGTTTGATTAAAAATTCATATTTCTATAGTAAAAGATCCTTTCAAAAGTCTAATTCGGATCAAAAGCCAATAATTTAATCTAAAATACTGTATAGTTGATGTATATTATCAATCGTTTTTTGCTTTTTATCTAAAATTACTTAGAATGGAAATATTGGTTTTTGATTAGTCACTCCTCAACTATTATATAAAAATATTTTGCCCCTGTCTTGTAATTTTCATCCAAATCTTGTGGTTTTCGAGAACGTGATTGCTCGTTTAACAGTACAAACAAAGTAATCACAGGGAAGCCGCGGTAATCCGGACCTTGTCTAATCCGACACCCTCTGTAATCTGACACGCCTATCACGATTGAAAGAAAGAAAGAAAAACGTTAATTTCTGTGCCACAATATTAGGTACACGAACGTAAATAACAGCAAAAAAAGCAGTAAAAATATTAAGGATTTACAAACAGACACAAAAATAAATAAATAAGAAAACGAAAATTAATATACAAACAAATTGGTCTGTTACGCTCGCATGCGTCCAGTGGCCCAGAAAATGGAGCTCACTCAGCATAATGCCGTAGTGGTAGCTACGGCGCTGATTTTCAGTGAGTCCATTTAGTGATACGGACGTCAGTGTGCTAGAACGGGTTTACGTGAGTCAGTGGCGTGACGCATGAACGCATGGATAAAAATCAATTCATAAAAGTTCAATAGATTGTTTGATTTGATTTGTCGGATCACAAGATATTCTTATTCAAATAAATACTTGAGAGGTGTCAAGGGACACCCGGATGGAACGAAGTTCCTTTCGATTTAAGTATTGTTTTACGCGCTCAGCAGTGTGACTCAGTAATAATAATAATAATAAATAATAATAATAATAAAACTTTATTTGCATTTTAAAAAACATGATTACAATAAACAAATGATAACGATGATCCTGCGATAGTTTAAAACTGTGTTGCAGTGATCAACGCCCTCCAGTAACACTGAGTTCCACAATATTTCAAAGATTTTAATATGCACAAGTTAGTACAATAAATATTAGGGATGAATGAGTGCGTTAGTGATTTGTGTGTGTGTGTGTGTGTGTGTGTGTGTGTGCGTGCGTGTGCGTGCTAGACTAGATGCCATCTAGTTTCATATTACTGAATCACTTCAAAAAGTGTCGTGACAACTTTTCGTAAGAATTTTTCCGTCTAGCCCCCTTTCATAACGCGCGATAAGGAACTTCGTTCCAAAAATTCCAGATTATAGCAGGTCTTAGGTAAGGTAGTCATAGTAGGCAGTACTCGATAATCCGAAAAATTCAATATTCCGACGAAAACGTTTGTCGGATTACCACTGGTCTACTGTATGTCAATTTATCAGTCATCTCTACGTTAATTGGCTGTTTCTTAAGGTCGATGCATACGTAACGTGTTTTTACCCCGTACGGGACAAGACATGAAATTTTGGAAACGCCGTTTCATAGAAAATGTAAACAATAGCGCATACGCCACGGAGGCACGTACCTACTGGACGGGAACGAGGCACGTTTGTATATTTAATAATAATAATAACGCTTCACACTCATAGCCCCACACTAGGATTCCCTGTGTCGTGGGTGCCATGGACAACACACAAGACAAGGACACTCACACCCAGACCGAGAACAGAAATTCAAACTCATCATTTAAACCGCCTCGCTGGGAATCGAACCCAGGACCCTTGGCGCGGCGATCCGGCATGGTAACCATTACGCCACACGGGCCCCCCACGTATGCCCCATTTATGTCCCGTCCACGTCACGTACCCGTCCCGTCCACGTTACATATGCGACCTTTAATTGGACAACACCATACCGACATCTCATTGTACAGAAACATACAGAAGCTTTCGTATGTAGGCAATACATACACATAACATCTGTCGTCACGATACCAGTGAGAGCCTTGCTGCCGACGATAAAGATATTATTGTGTCGTTGTTGTCCAATGAGACAGCGCGCAGTACAATTTCATAGAAATGTACCTTCACTGTCGTTGCTGGTATGAAAACTTTTACAAGCAACACTGGAAATATAAAAGTGTGTCATTATCGTGTCGTCCTACGAAGGCTGGACGACGCCGCGACGCGAACATTAAATAAAAATATGCATAATTTTTGATATAATATATTTTTGAAGTAAAACTTCTATAAGCGCGACTTGAGAGTAACTCAAATTATTTTACGGACAGAAGTATTCGGACGGAAATAATTTAAGACTCTATAGTCTATAGTCTCTTGAATGTCAAATAAAAATAAAACCATAAACAAAATTGAAGAACAGATACATAATTCTCTTAAGACTACATTGTATCTGTGACAAGTCTATAGATTAAATACGACTAAGTATCACGGGGTAACGAATAACGGTAAATAAAGCTTTATATTAATTTTTGTAAAGTATATTTTATATAAATATGAGTGAACTGTAATATGATATTTATTTTAAATTAAGTTTAATTTATTTGGTAATACATGTCACCAACGTCAAAGAAGTTTTACTTCAATCGCGCGTAAAGATTACACGCACACGCTTTTTTATTTTATGTTCGTATTTTTAATATTTCCTCTCCTTTATGACAAAGCACCTTTTCATAAAAAATGACGTACTAGTGTATGAATACCTAAATAATTTTAATTTTGATATTGTGGATTTTATCTTGTCATCAATAGTAATATTTAGGTAGGCATTCACAGTCCACAATCAACTTTTAACTTTGACTATGACTTTGCATGGCCTGTAGTGCGTAACCTCTCAGTATACTTATTCTTAGTATCAAGATTCAAGGTCATTTGCTGTTTCTTTGTTAAAACAATATCGGGTCTTAGGACGAACATTTTAGGGACCTTTAATTAACTTAAACAGTCTTTTGAGCCGTTTGCATGCTTGAATAATCGCCTTTGAGGACCAAATTCAGCGAGTAACATTAATGAAACAAACTTTACTTTCTCATGGCCTTAAAGGTTTTTTCAAATTATTTATTTAGTAAATTCCGCTTTTGCCCGTGGAAGAGTTTTTTCACAAATATTTATAATTTAAAACATGCATCTTATCCCACGTGAGTATATTATATATTGCATAACCAGAATAAAATCTACCCTATTTTTAGCCGACGTTAAAAAAAGGAGGAGGTCTTTAATTCGACTGTTTTTTTAATGTGTAAAATACCTCATAACTTTTCACTGGGTGTACCGATTTTGATGATTCTTTTTATTATATTCGAAAGCTGGTACTTGTCATGTAGTTAAATTAGAGCAAGATCTGACGAGTAGTTTTTGATTTATCCCTAATAACGCGTATTTAATTGACTTCGACTACGTTAACAATTTTCTCATTTTATTTATAAATAAAAATAATAACTATCTTTATTTCCACTTTGGGAACTAACACCTCAACTCAGAGTCACTAACGATACTTTAATCGTTCCTTATTAAATAATCACTATACAAATTCTATACTAAGTAGCGATGTAAATAACCGGTAGTAACTCTGACTTTACCTTCTTATTACATCGAGCAAATCTGCGGGCCAACACGTTCCCTTGGACCGTACACTTTCTTGCTTGTTGCACATTGCATTATAAAATAAATAAACATTGCACATTGCATTATTGACTTGTAACTTAAGAGCAAGGTCCTTCTTTCTTCTCTGTTTTGGTGGCCGGCAACACATTGTTGGCAATGATGTTTAAAAATATAATAGATACGTCATGTCCTTACAAATCAACCAAAAAATCTGCGAAAAGAACTACAACACACACATGTTTATCTTTTTTTTCACTACACCAATCACACTACAATAATACACGAAAGCATTTTAACGTTGTATTTCAAATCTCAAACACTTCTGACGTCTTGTATTGACAGAGCGACTACGAGCAAACAGAGGTCAATTGACCTATCGTACGATCTTCATCTTCGGCGCGCTAGTGACATATCTACCTCTTTTTTACTTATAATATCATTAATTGTTGGTAATTAAGTATTTCCATGGCCGCCGGTGACCATTACCCATCAGATGGCTAGTCCGCTCATTTTGCGACTCAATCAATGATTTTATAATGTACAAGAAGAGGAAGTGAAGAGATTTAAACTAATATTATAAAGAGGAAAGTTATGATTTTTTATTCGTTTGTAATTGATAAACTCAAAAATGATTGGACCAATTCCAAAAACAAAATTACTAACAGGATTCTCTTTTCTGAGTAACATACGCTTATTAAGCTTGCTAAGAATCACCAATTTTATACTAAGGAGTACAGAATTGGTGATTCTTTACTAAGGTGATTAAAGTAACCATTAGTGACTCTGAATTTGGGGTGTTAGAATTATATACGAAAACGCAAGGCGAGGGCGATTACTAGTCTGTAATAAATATCTTTGGGCTCAATATTAGAATTGAAAGGATCACCCAAACCCTACTAATGGATTGTTTGTAAAATAAAACAACGCAGTAAATAAAACAATTAATTATTTAATAATTATTTATATACCTTTGCCTTAGTTAAAATATTATTTACAGATATTACAATTAGTAATAACGAAGTTTAAATATTTTACACATGAATATGCTGACCAAAAGTTTGATACACATAAAATAAAGAGTTTTTACTTTTGGTCATCTTCATTATTATTTGTCTACTATTTACAATGTTTATAGTGAATTAGTCACTGGTTAAATTAGATAATGATTCATTAAAAAAGCAATAATATGTGACATTTTTTGAACCGTTGATAACAAAACAGAAAATTAATAATTGAATACCAAACCAGGTAAAGTCAGTTTTTAAGATTTTTCGGGTTGATAAGAATTTTATGTCACTAATGGTTTCTACCATTAGTGACATAAAATTACGGAACCAACTTACCTTAATATTTTATTAAAACAATGAAATAAATACATATTTTTACAATTTCAGCTATGAAAATCATTAAACATGTTTTATTAATGATATAATTAGTCATAATTATGAATAAGTTTATTTGTAAATAATATTTATATCAGTTATAGCAATTTGATAAATAATATTGACCTTTAGTTGCTAACGTTAATACACTTATTAACAATATTATAATATAATACAATGTTTTGTAGAAAACCACTCACCATCCATTCAATTTTGACTTAAGTACACTAAGGCCTGAATTCTTCGAAGGCTGATGTCAGTTGCTTATATCCGAATTACCCTTTGAGAATGATTAGGTATTATAATAGTACATATTATTCGGTGGGCAGAGCCGGCGTAAGGGGGGCAAGGTTGGGCGATGGCCTAGAGCGCCTTTTGAGGGGCGCCAAATTTGGGGTGAGGAGCAAGAAAAAAAAAGAAAATTAAAATTCTTAAGTAACGTTCCCATTGGGTCACCAAAAAATTTTTGGAGCAAAAAAAGTTTGATTTTGATTTTATGTGGGCGCCACAATATTCCTGCCTGGGGCGTCAGTGGCTCTAATGCCGGCACTGTCAGTGGGTACATACACATTAACCGAACCGAATCTGTACTATTTAACCTAATTCGTCAACCGATTAGGCCTGATTTAGTCGTTAACCGAATATAATATCGGCCGATGCAGTGCTCCTTTGTGCTCTCCGACTAAAAAGTTTTAAGAAGTCAGTTATAACCGTACCAACCTTTATCAAGATCGGTGACAGAAGACAGCCTTTAAGCACTACTATGCACGTTAGAAAAGCACGTATTAAGAGTAGCGCACGTCAGTCGACTGAGTCACTATGGACAGTACAACACTCATGTTCGGTTTACACGTCCATACATCCATTCATCCATCCAGTAGTTAAGTAGATAGGTATCATAAATTTTAAGTAAATTAATACATGCAAACGGACAATTTAGTAGTTAAAATTTAGTACGCAAGTAAACAAGTAATTTAGAAATTATTCTATTTTTCTATTAGTTTTTGTGTAGGTGGGCGGGGCTTTTCACTTAACACGTTTGGATAGGCACTTGTTAGTTAAAATTTAATAAAATGCGTAAGTAATTAAGTAGGTTATGAAGAATTGTATGAACTAAAGAAATAAGACTTAAGAAATTATTACGTTTGGACGCGCACTAAAAATTATTCACTTAAAATTTATAATAGTTAAAATTTAGTTATCTACTTAACTGTGAATATATGTATAACGTATAATATAAAACGTATAAACCGGACTGCAGTCGGATGTAGACTATTAATCGCTATTTTATTTTATTTGCAAACCACTGTATATTACATTCTTGCTGATGCTTAGTCACAAGTACAACTGACACTAACTATTAGTTTAATCTGACTTACTGACGACGGCTAACTGACACTACGCGACTAACATTAGCGTAGGAGAAATTCAGGCCTATAATCCAATTATGTGCGTTTATGTTGATATCTCTGACATGGCAACCCTAAAAATAAGTTTGCGGAAGTTGGAATAATAGGGAAGTTCGATTACGTTAGGAAAACTTTGTAAAACTTAGCAAAACTTTGCGTAATAGGGGTTGGATGTAGACATGTGTTTGGATTCATATAATAGCTGTAAATAATAAAATCGTTCAAGCCTGAATTTGGTGCGTAGCTTGAGGAAAAATTATTTAAGAAAATAGGGGTTGGAGAGGAATCAAATATATTTATATAATTTATTACTCTCTGAGTTGAAAAAAATTTTCAACCGTGAGTTTAGTTTAAATTCATAATGTACAACGCAGCAATTTGTAACTAAAACCAAAGCAGATATTATATAACATTGTGGTAATCTTCTATCTTCTTCTTCGTTGTAATATAAGAGGCAAAAGTGATTGACTGATGTATCAACGCACGGACCAAACCCTTAGAAACTTAAAATTTCGCACACGTATTGCTCTTATGACATAGGCATCCACTAGGGAAGGATTTTTCAACATTCAAGTCTCAAGAGGGTGAAATAGAGGATAAATATGATGAGCATACTTTCCGCGTGCGAAGCAGTGGGTAACAGTATTATAATATTATGGTAACATCAAATAGCTCCAGGTATTTTTTTGCCAACTTGGTGCACTTAGCTTTAATTTTTTTAAACCGACTTCAAAAAAGGAGGAGGTTCTCAATTTGACTGAATTTTTTTAATTTATTTTTTATGTTTGTTACCTCAGAACTTTTGACTGGGTGAACCGATTTGGATGATTCTTTTTTTAATAGAAAGTTGGTGCTTGTCGTGTGGTCCCACATAAATTTGAGCGAGATCTGACAATGGTATCTATGTCAAAAGTACAATGTACTTCATTTGAAGTCGGTTATTTTTTTGTTAAAATGTTATTCAGTTATAATGTGGCTGCCTTGCTACCTTAAACGCGACATTCAGCAAAAGTATTTGAACTCGTCAAAATCATTATAAAAATTGCCTCATACAATAATAATAAACACACAGAGCGTGGCTGAAATCACATACAAAGTACCTGCTATACTTTAATTTTAGTACTTACTAATGGCAACTTATTGGCACCGTATAAGCTTCAACTTGAACACAACCTATCCAAAGTTCAGCCATTGTTCTGTCACGATAATAAATCAATCAAAGTGAACCATGTCAAAGAAATCAACGATATTAGTCCTTAAACACAAACAATTAGAGTTAATTTTAGTTTACCACTAGACTAAGTCTAATTGTCACCGTAGGACGATACTCAAGGTCAATAGCGTCAACAGCAAGATGCCACGGGAGTTGAGATAGGTGATGACGCTTGGTGATGAAGACTGCATTGCTGCTGGGTTTTCACCTGTGAAATATAGAGTAAAATGAATAACGCTACACGCTAATAGCTAGGGATTCGCAAAAAGTATCGATACCTCTAGGTATCGATACTTTTGATTCGATACCAATTACTTTTGGTAGCGATAATTTTGTTCCGATACTTTTGAGGTATCGATACTTTCTAAAAGTATCGATACTTTCCATCTCCCCACATCTAATAAATTATTATCTTAAAAAACAACAATTACTAATCAATATCTTAAACAAAATATTTGTCACAACACTAAACCTAAGACATGATTGGGGGATTTACCATTTTATTTGATGGAACTATTAACTATATTAGGAGTCAAGTAGTAATTATGTTAAATAAGAAAATTAATTAATTAAGATTCATGGTTTTATTTGTGCACTTGTGGCTCCGGTCTTTTCTCACAATGTTATGAATAGAAAACGTCACACAATTTAGGAAAAATTTTCGGTGTCCAGACTTCCTCATAATTTTGTTCCTTCAATAAAATTATATATTTAATAATACGTATACTCAAAATTATCTAAGAACGCATTAATGATAGCTGCCATTTATTAATATGAACCAACCTTGTAATTTTGGCAAAGGATTTTGCCAAAATTTGTTAAAAATCCCTATTCGTATTGTATCGTATTCGTATTGACGTTATTTATAAATCATATTAAACGTTATAATCTAGTAAAAATCCCATCACATCATAATTTATGCAAAATTGAATAAAAAATAAGGCGTCGAATCAATGTTGTATGAAGATGACAAAATCTACACTGACGTTAAGTGATGTGACGGCATGAAGCCACTTATAAAACTATAATAATCGATACATTACTATAATCGAAACTTAAAATAAAAATGAATTTATTATATTTCTTTCTTTGTGTTTAACAATTAAAGAATTTAATTTCTTCTCTTCTATAAGAACATGACCAAAAGTGTTTATTACGATAATCTCTAACCGCAGCCATTTGAACTGATTAAAATACGGTTAGAATATTCATTATTCAAACGAAACCCAAATTTCATACGCTGGATGCGGCGCGGACGAATTAACAGTGAGTTTTTTAGGAAAAAAATATTTTATTATAGTCGCTAAGTAAAGTAAGTTAAGTAGCTCAATGGAGGCAGTATCATTCCAGTTACTTGTGGATATCTAAATGTTTCGGTTTTTAGAATTTACAATTTAATTATTGAATCGATTAGAAAGTCTTACAATTTTTGGATCGATTTGTTGCAAAAATTGGTTCTTTCGTGAATCGATTTTTTTTGTACATCTCTAGTGTCACTGCGATGACAAACGACAAATATGCATTCTTAGTTCGTGGGGACTATAATAATTTAATTACACAATTTTTATGTGTATCTATGATCGATTAAAAGTTCACGAAAGATAACACTTACGTTCACTTTAAAACTGTTTATTGCCTATAAATTGATGTACAGAGAAAATTAAATTAATTTACAATTGCCCTCAAGCATATTCAATCGACTGCGATAAACGATTATATTGTACTCGTTTGAACAATATATTAAATTTCGCGACGCGCTAATGAACGAAATTGTACACTTCATTGAAGTGTTTAAATGCCTAATGAATCGGTTGCAGTGTTTTGGCAGATTTAATTTAATTGATTATGAAAAAATAAGCGAGTTTCGAAAAAAATTAATGACTTATAAATTTTCTTTAAAAATAACTAGACGAGAAAAGAGCTAGACAGAGACAATCTACCTAACGGGAAGTGGCCACCGTCGCATCACCAATGCGTTGTTGTTTACGAAATAGAAGAAAAAAAGAACTTGCTCTAGAAGAAGGTAGAATAAGCAGGAAGGTAGTAGCTAGTTAGAAATGCTTCACGGAAAGATATACATAATTATATACTATACTACATATACTAGTAGTAATATTAAAAGCCTTATAGGATTGGGGTACGGCTAATATTTATAGTCTTTTTGAATAACTAACGTCAAATATAATTAAAACATGGACATTAAAATATCATCAAAAATTACAGTAATTTTTAATTAAAATCTAAAGAAACGAATAAAAGCCAAGAACGACTCTTCAAGGAATAACTTGTATTAACGCCGTGAACGGTATAATACCACGGAAAAAGGAGAACTCAGCGCGGATCTCATTTCAATTCAATCTGATGACAATATTACGATTTCATTTAAGTTTATTAACGTCGGAAAAGCTTAACCGTGAACGGTATAATACATAACACTCTTTCGTATTTAAATGGAATTAAAGAGGGTTTCTCCATAGTCATTCAGGTGGAGGGACTATTGGTCAACCCGAGTAGCGAAAGTTTTTATGCCCGTAGGCTTCTGTATGGCATGACGATTGATATCTAACTACAAAAACTGGGACCGACGACGCTACGTTCCTCGGAAGCACAGAAACTCCTCAACAAATATTGCCACTTTATATCGGTCACTTAGGATAACAATACAATTATCACTGATGCACTACCGGCAAAAAAAGAAGACGATAAAATGAAAGAACTGATTTTCGGAGGCCTAAAGGTACTACTGAGTACTGACCATATCTGTTACTTGAATCGTTGACCATTTTGTGCTATAAGCTAAGAATTATTCACATTACGATCGATAACGTCACCTGTTCTTTACTTGCAATTTCTAGGCGAAAGTACCGAAAATATTTCATCAACCAAAGTGGGTAGAATCGTTAAGCCTCTATGAGGATAAATTATATACGTATGAACAGCAAAAACTGAAAAGGAACCTGATAGCATTAGAATAGTCCATTTGATGTTTAATAAATTAATGAAATCTTGAAAACAATTTTTTCGGTATTATGGAATCCACGTAATAAACGTTTTTTAGTTTCCATCATTTCAAATACTCTATGTGAAATGTAAACTTCTAAAAATTGCGCTTCAAAAGACAATAATTAAAAGATAGGACGGACTGACGAAAAAGGAAGCAAGTAACCAGATCTTTTCTGTATGGATCCCTAGAAAGGTCTTCATCCCAAAATATGAAGGGACAACTTTACTTACCTAAGAAATTACCGGTAAATTTAGGATCCCCAGAGAATTAGGGAATAATAGAGCAATCTACGCCATCAATGTGGCCGATAAAAGCTACATGTGAACCAATTACGACCATCGTAGGGTCTCGTAAGAGGGCTAGCCATTCAATTATAAAGCTGTTCGGCTCGCCTTTACGTCACTTAATCTATAGCTGAGACAGACAATTTAGAAGATTCTTAGCTTAGCGGGAAAAACTTGGTGCTGTCGACTTTATTCACCTGAGATAATTCATCCAGGCATCTTAAGTTTACTTCTAGTAGACTTTGTTTACACAGGTGAATGAAGTCTACTGAATTTTATGGAAGTATTCACCAACCAAGCATTCGAGCCACCGCTGTCTTTAATAAATATAAATACATGAATGTAAGTGGGGATCCGCACTGGAGCAGTGCAGTGGAGTAAGCTCTATTCCTCTTCAAGAGGAGAAACACGTGCTCAGTATTGGGCTATTAATCGGCTAAAACATACAAGTAAAAGATATGCATTTTACTGTGGAGCAAAGCAGCCAGTATAGAACAAATTTTTGTACTATAGAAAAGAGCCATTAGTCATTTATAAACTAAAATCAAGGGAGTCCTTGCATGCCAAATTTAAATAAATAGGTAAACTTACAGTAGCTTCCCAATATACTTATAATAATTTTGTCTTGATACGAAATAACATAACTGTAGAGAACGATGTGCGTTAGTATATTAGTTCATTGCATAACTGCATAATTATATGAACAAAATTGTGACTTCAAATCGGCAAACAAGAAGGATGCATCAATTGGTTACCTCTTCGTACCGTCTTTCTAAAGTGCAGCGTTCTTTTATGAGTCTCGGTGTAAAATTTTATAATAAAGTCCCAAATCATATACGTGACTTGCCGGTGGAATCTCTCAAGAAACGTGTAAAAACTCATCTCGTACGCAAGGGTTATTATAGCATTATTGAATATTTAAATGATAAAGATGCATGAAAATGACCAGTGCCTAGCTACTAACCAGATCTGCTCAAGTTAGAGAATACCTATTTTTGTAATAAAAATAAATTTTATTTTTAACTGTGTGCTGAGGAGCTTCTATTCAGCTTTTCTTCTCCTCCATGACAAAACACATTTCCAAAAAGCTGGTAGATTAAAATATAACGTTTCTTCTCCTCCATGACCAAGTACCTTACCAAAAAGATGGTAGATTGAAATATAACGTGCATATGTGTATCAGTGATACCTACATGAATATAGGATTATTTCATTTCACCATTTCATTCCATTTCATTTCATTTCATTTCAAGTGGTCATCGTGATACATGGAAATCAGTAATATTCCAGGCATCACTGATGTTGGCTTTGACTCAAGATGGATTTATTGTTGTCCTCGAATATAAGTAACGCATTTTACATTATAGTGCGTAAAATTTACATTATCGAACTCACCCTGATACATCAAAATTCGAACACTTTTTCCAATCTATATTTCCTCACACCACCGCACGCATTACTTACATATGTTTGTAGATACAAGGTTGCATTGAATTTCGTTCATTAGAACAGTCTTCAATATATTCGATTGTTTGACTAATATCATTAGCAGCTTGAATCAGCGACAATGTTAATCGATAATCGAATTAACATTAGCACAAACGTCGATTGTTTTGATAATTGTTTCTTAAACAATAACACATTGCTGATCTGTATTCAAGGCACATGTTGGAATGTTCGAAATTTCGTTACGAAATACTTGCAATTAAAAAAATTATGCTACTTTCGAATTTTGTATGTCTACCACTAAATAGTACCACTACTACAGTTAACTGTCGTCCTTAAAAGTTCCATAATTAGGTCCCCCCCAAGGCCTAAAATTACTAATATCTCCAAAAAAATTTAATTTGATATTCCCATGGGTACAAGCCAACTCACCATTAAATATATGGACGTATATACTGGCAGGGATAGCATTATTCGGAACGCAGGTGTAGTTCCCAGCGTGGGAGACGCTGGCAGCTGGAATCAATAAGTCCGACAGTCTCTGAGCTGCGTCCGTCGTCACGTTGATCCCACGTTCCAGGTCGTAGTTGATCATTCTGCTGTTGTGATACCTGCGGATAACCAAATCGGTTACTGATAAGAAGTTCAAGCAGTATGGAAGCAAATAATTAAAGTAATAGCACAGTAGGGAGCGTTGGTCGCAAACTGGGAATCTGGATATGAATCCTGCACTTTTTTCTTATTTTTAAAGTTTAATTATGTGCGTATTCGAAATTGAATAAATAATTAAAAATACTAATTATTTCGTCGGCAGAACATAGCCTACACGTATCGAAGTCAAGTTAGGTCAGATGTCAAATTTGTCAGACGAACAAAGAAGTGTTATTGCCGCGACGCGAATAGATTCCGCACCGAAAAACAAACCCGCATCTGCAGTAATAACAAGTGATAATAATGTAAACACAGGAGATAAACGATAGCTTGATAAGCGCCTATGAAACGGATCCATGTTTTATTTGCCAATACCTACAAGTCTACAATGAGAAAGCTGTGAAAAATACCTGTAAGATTAATTATTATGATGCATCCATAATGTTTCTTTTAGTATGGAATGATTCAAATATGCATCACAATGGATTTTTCTATGGTAATAAGGTGTTTTACCGTGATAAAAAGTAGCCTACGTTACTCTCCAGCCTCCTAACTATCTTCACACAAAAACTCATACCATAAAATCGCTCCGTAACAACGTGAAAGAGGGACAAACCAACAAACACACTTTCGCATTTATAACACACTAAATCAGCTAGACATTTCACCCATAAATTATGAGTAAACAATTTTGCTATTTTATTGATGCATACAATTTAACTGCTTTGTTTCCACTAATTCAACTTAGTTAGTTCGATCGTCGAATATTATAATTATTAAAATAAACCGTGATCCAATGCTACTTATGTAACATTGCATTACAGTAACATGTGCATGGAGAGAAATTTGTTTATCAAATTCTGTTCTCCGTTGGAAACGTTTCCTTTGAAAGACGTTTACTCGTATAATTGCATTTGCAGCCAGCTGCAGACCTACTCGTAATTTCGCCAATATTACGTTTGGAAATTGTTATGTCTACTTGCCAGGCTTGAAATAGGTAAACATACTATTTCATTAAAGCACGGAAGCAGTTAAGCCGTGGCTTATATGTAACAGCTTTGAAACTTTCCACAATGCGAGCAATCGGGCTACGCTTTGCGTAAACCCTAATACTTCCTGCATTTAAAAACTTTCGACAATCGATAAGCTTAAGCTTTATTGCCCTCAGGTTGAGACTATACTATTGCATACGGTGGAAAATAGTGATTCTGAAAACTTTTCTTCAAAAGCCGGTTACTAGTACTATCGAGCGACGATAAATATTTTAAAAATATGCTTCCTATTTTATTATCAGGGATCTGCTTTTCTTCTTAATATTTCGTACTTGCATGACAGATGAGATCTGACCAATACCCATAATATCAATTTAAAAGGGACATTGCCAGCCATGTTCAGGTAAAAACCATGGGGATATTCCCAGTTACTCCCACCCTTTCCGCTATCACTGGTGATGTGTGGACCATCAGGATATTGTGACGCAAGTCTCATGACAATAGTATGTAGGCAAATTGTTAGACAATACTGTAAATAAAGCAGCTACAGAAACAAATGAAATCAAACCAAATCCAATCACTATTTTAAACTTTACGCTAAACACGACGAATGAAATCTCTCAAAGCAGTTCACTTCGACGGCTACGAACTTTATATTGTGATAAACGACGGTGATTTAACACCTTGAGAAAGCCTTGCCTATTTGAATATAGAGGAATTGAAAAATGGGCCCGAAGTCGCTTGTATAAATTACTTGTCTAGTCAGCCGATCGAATGAGTTAGAAAGAAACTATTTATCTCCTTCGCAGCTGCAAGATTTCTTTCATCACTCTCCTTCTTACCCTGCTTTTATCCAATTGATTTTACTTTTCAATCCCACTACGTTTTACGCTGCTGTAACATTTATCCCGTAAATTTTTATTTCTATGATTTTCGCACGACTTTTATCCAGCTGCTGCTAAAAGATTTCTTAAGTAATAGATTTCAACTCTGAAGTCATTGCATTGCCTATCTATTGTAAGATTATAAGCAGTTCACTTCCTTTAAATTGGTCATCAGCGCTTCCTTGCTTCAGTGAGCTGGTTAAAGCTATACAGGTAATTATCACTTCAGTAGACTGGTAATAGCTATACCGGTTATTATCGTAAGATACCCGTAGTTATAGCAACTCAGATTGCCCAATCTGACCATTTACACCAAGTCTAATTCGCATTGGTAATGAGGAAACTTAGAGGAAATCTCTATCCTTCCTCATCTACGAGAATCGTGCAGTAGGCTAACGGATTTAATACAGGAGATTATTATAGTAAAGGGATGCTCACTGCATTTACATCACGTTCTTACCATCGTCTGTATATATTGCACGTACACAACGTTGGTTAAATTGGATAATCGCTTATAATTAATTCATGACGTGAATCGTGTTGTATCCAGGCTGCACCGTCATTTATAATAATCATCATCAAAATTCATGGCCGTACCACAGCGTTCAAGGCAGGTCTTAGATCATCTCTCACGGACATAGGCTCACCTCACTGGTTTAATCCGGATTGACTTTACTCTTTATCTTTGAGAAAATTATGGAAAACTCTCAGATTAGCAAGTATCCTCACGATATTTTTCTTTAAAAGCAAACAAAGCAACAACCCATAATTGTCCCACTGCTGGGATTAGGGTCTCCTCTCACCACCTCATCTCCATTCTTACCTCCTACCACGCTGGCCAAGTGCGGATTGGTAGACTTCACACACCTTTGAGAACTTTCTGAATAACTCTCTGGTACGCAAGTTTCATCACGATGTTTCCATCACCGAAGCAAGTGATAATGAACTTACATATAATACGCACATAATATATGAAAATTAGAGTTGCGTGCCAGGATTTGATATCAGGCCCCTGCGTTCAGGAGACCAACGTTCTAACCACTAGGCTATCACTGCTATTTTCATTCACCAAACATTAAAGCCATGGATGTAAATGTCATGGATGATAGTATCACTGGAATACAATATCGTTGATAACAATTAACAATAGATATGGAGCACTAAACTGCTTTTGTGATGCTGCCAAATCTGACATAGCATTCAATCAGGTGATTTAGTCGCCATTAAGTGGCTAATGTGCAGTAATTCGCTGCATGAATTAACAGGAAGAGAGATGGCATGTGAATTGTCAAGTTTCATTGTAATATGATTTTAAGCTTTTATCGTGACGAATACTGAACATTTTGAAGTAAAACTTCTTTTCGCATGCTTGACTTGGGGAGTAAACTGGTGAATGCGTTATGAAAAGTTTGCGAGTTTGCTAGCGTCACGCGAACGGTGATTTCTTAATTATTTCGTAATTTCATATCGTTTTTGAACAATTTTGTTCAATACATTAAATATTCTACATTTAAAGTGAATAATTAAATACAAAAATTATTCAAAAATATGAATTCAATGAAAACCCATAATAAAGAACTTTTACTTCAGTCGTGTGGTCTAAATCACACTCGATTTTTATGTGTACGATTACAATATGTTGGTAGTAGTATGAAGATGAAAGTGGACAGGCTGTTCCCTATGGAATTTCATGGGTTTTATTAGTCGGTGATTAAGTTGAGTATCTTAGAATCTATGTACATTGATACCTACACATACGCTTAGCTTCGGCAAACCTATTCCTGAGATAAATTTAGGTGACACTCGCAGAACTGTTTAGAAAGGATTCTTCAAATTGACATAATGGTTTTTTCTGATCCCGTCTCTATGTCTACATATTTGAGGACTATGGACCGTGACTTTATTACTATATTTGTTTTCGGTATGCGGTTACAACGTTCGCTATTACATTTTATTTTTCTGTCAAATAGATAGCTTTAGGATAAATAAATCAATAATTCGTGCGGTCATTCATGCAATAGAGTATTCCGCTTTAAATACTTTATTATTTTAAATTGAAAAACATTCGCAAAAAATTTGGCAATTTAAACACGAGAGCAGAATTGCATTACTATTGACCCAATAAAGTTTTAACCATTGCAGCATCGTTAGCATTATTTAGCAAAACAAAAAGCCGCGTTCATAATTCAAAATTCAAAAGTATTTTATTGATAAACACACGTCATTCACATTCACAAGACGCAAAGGCCCTGTACTTGGTTCATCACCCCGCTCATTCACCTTTAGACAATATACAGAGTTAATCAACAAAATACTCGTACAAGCATTAACATTTAGATATTTTGTGTGTGTGTGTGTGTGTGTATGAGTGTGTGTGCATGTGTGAGAGAGTTTTTATGTGCGTGTGCTAATATTACCTGCTCTATGCATTGAAGTATAATGACATAGAACAGACATCTCGAACAAAATGTGTGTTCCGACACCGCGATGACGCGTTCTTTTTTCAAACTCTAGAAGGCGATTTACACACTTGCCATAGAGTAACTTTGTATAAGACACTTGCCGAACTACGACAAACAGTCAACGACTCTAAATCTTTAGCTCTTCCAAATGTTTGATTTAATTTTTAATTGAATTCACTGAGTAATGTAATACACATAATTTATTATTTACCAAAGAGTAGGTACTACAGTCATTCTTATCGGGCTTATTTATTTGTCCATTAACACGCTTACGGCTTGCCAAGTGTGTAAGCCCGACTCATGATTTTTTCAATTCAATTCAATTCAATTCAAGTCAGTCTATTTGCATTTCATTCAAAGATGGCGGGAACATTACACAATAATTGAAATAAATTCGTTTTAGTTGATTAAAGTTAATATTTTGTTTTCTTACTGATGATAAGTAATACTATTTTCTTTTTTGTTTTTGAAGTGAAACTTCTTTAGAATCGTTAGTGATTTGAAACCGGATGCAACAGAAAAACGACAGGTAAGATAATATAACCGCTAATTTCGTATTTCAATTTAAGTTGTCCGTAGCCCAATGGTCAGGACGTAGACACACAATGCTGATGCCATGATGATGCGCAGGTTCGCGTCTCAGAATATTTCTTTTTTTTTAGTTTTATTTTTTTACTGTTTTTAAATACTTTCAAATGCTCTTTTAAATATTTTCAAAGAATTTATCAACAAAAAATAAGAATTTCATTCTTTCATTCTGTAGATCGACCAGCCGATTATACAGACAGTAAAAATGCTAAGTTGTATTCATAGATGGCGTGAGGAGTAAGATAGAACATTCGTTTTATTGCTAGATAGATTTTTAAAAAGTGCTAAGTTGTATTCATAGATGGCGCTTCGATTTATTGCTTTAAGATTCGATTTATTGCTTTTTCATATCATTATTTTGCACGGAACACAGAGACAAGAGGTGGAAATGGTATAAGTGTTGATTAGTATGGGAACCGTTCTAGCCAAAAAAACACAAGTAAATGGATAATCGTGTTACTTACAACTAAGAAACTTAAATTTTGATTGGTTGTTAGTTGTCAACTACGAATAGTCCGAGAAACCTGCTATTTATGTTTGAAAATTCACTTTAATATTTGATGTTAATTCTTATTTTTCAATGTCATATTCAGTAAACTTAGTACCTTTATCAATTAAGATCATAATACTTTTCAAGTTCTGCTATACACCGCTAGATGGCAATATTCTACATAATAAATAATTCTATACTTAACGTATAGTATTAAGGTTGACATTGAATTGCAGTTGGTTGTATTACAATGTCAATCTTATTGGAAAATGATTAAATAATTCCGTCTTCTGAACGCTAGATGTCGTGACTGAAATCTAATATCAACCATAAATGTATAACGGTAAGTTATATTTTTGTTTAATTAGGCCTAGGGATGTGCGTGGTGCTTTTACCGCGTTATCGACAATTATCGATATTTATCGAAACTGGTATACTACAAGGTAATGTTGGTACTTGTTCTTGTACAACTTGTGTGTGTCTATGTGAAAATGTGCTCAAAATTTTGAAAGCTTATATCTATTACAAGGCGTAGACGTGGCCGTAGCTTTTTTACTAACGTTAGCTAACTAAACAGTATGTCGATAAGTGAAATTTCAATGTAGCTCAACGTAGCTTAGCTATAAACACAATGATGTGAATTAGGATGAATTTCAACCTTAACGTTATACAAAAAAGGTAAAAAAGAATGCCCATAGCCAGTACTCTCAAAAAAATTATTGTGTCACAATGATTTTTGGACAAAAAATTAAATTAAAATATTTCAAGTATATACTATATTTCCTAAAAAAATCCTCTTTGAGAATAATTTTCTGAAATTACTAAGTAACTTTACTTCCGTTTTACAAAAGAAAACCATTGGGCCATTTATGTTTGGATAAGGGCCAATCAGAAATATTTTAAGATCCTTCGGGCCAATAGGTTGCATTGATTCCATTATGATTATGATACAACAAACTAGATGACTTAAGGGGACTGTCAAATGAATTAGAAAATTATTATAGTCAGCCAGGAGTAATAGTGTTCTGTGATTATAATACATTATAAACTACATGGCGTTTTGGGACTGTCAAATGAATTTGAAACTTAAAGGATCGACATGACATACGCAATCGACTTTAATACGCCGGCATAGGCTCCATATTACTGTGAGTTTACTATAACCTAAATTCAAACTAATTTTGTTGAAAATCTCGTATTTCCTACTATTAACACTGACTAAAGTTAGTATGTGTAATTTATTAAGATAACTTAATCAAATAAAGGTATTTTTATCAAGACACAAAAATGTTAAAGTCAGTACAGTCATTTCTCCATACTAAATGGGCATTCTCCTTTTGTTCGACCTACAACGTTTAGTAGTAGAACCAATTGCGCCATCTAGTGTCGCCAAGGAATAGTTTTAAACACCTTTATTTCATGGAATTATATTTCCTAGCTTTGAAGCTCTCATAGCCCGGCGGATTGCGTCGATCCGAAGCGATCGAAGAAGTTAAGCAACAGCGGGCGCGGTCGGTAGTTGGATAGGTGACCGCTAGTCCAAAAATTTCTTGAGCGCCTTTGCAACATCCAAACTTACAGCCTTTTTGCTTATGCCCAGCAATGAGTAAGATCTGCCGTGGCGGAAACCGTATTGACGGTCACTGAAACTATGAATTCTTCTTGTAAAAAATGCTCTGAGCATGGTACTAGATTTTACTGGGAACCAATTGATCCACCCAGTAGTTTTAAGCCAGTCTTCTTTTCTCTATGCGTCTTTAGGAAATGTAAGAAGTATAGAAACCAAAATAAGTATAATATTCAAA
Organism: Thymelicus lineola; assembly: GCA_963932265.1. Taxonomy (NCBI): domain Eukaryota; kingdom Metazoa; phylum Arthropoda; class Insecta; order Lepidoptera; family Hesperiidae; genus Thymelicus; species Thymelicus lineola. The sequence continues at coordinate 2,193,454 of OZ010704.1, read as the reverse complement.
TAATTATTATAATTATTCATAATAATATTGACCAAGTTGACTGCTAGAGATTGCCAAATGGCATTAACTATTTATATGTATTAACTGTAGGTTATATACGAAGATATTTTCTCTATAAATAGACATTTAAACCCTAATCAGTCGGGTCTTGGTCGTATAATATTAAATCGTAAATAAAATTACAACACACCGATATCGATAAATTTATCCCATCCCTTCCCGAGTAGCAAAGAATGTTTTCAAAGAATGTTCTGGAAAACAATAGTCGAGTAGCAATGCCATTTAGAACATAAAAATAACCTTATTGCCGTGTAAATAGAGTAGCTTTTTGATCATAAAAATATATTATTTCCTTTAATTTTATGTTTTGAATATGAATTAATACAAAATAAATATAAAACTAGGCTTAGCTGTGGGTGGCTGTGGTATGAAACACCGCCATTAAATAAATTCTTAGCTCTGCTATCATTTTTGCACCCAAAATTGCACAATAAGGCATTATTATTATAATTTAAGTCAAATTTTAATTTATGTAATGCACAACCGACGCAGCTCAGTGACAGATATGTTATGCGGGCAAGTAAGCGGAGCTACGCTTACTGTTAGTCGCTGTGCCCCGCCTACTTCGCACTTCCACCTCTTGTCTCTGTGTTTCGTGTTATTTTGAAACCAAAATTTTGGAAAGTTTCACTTCTACCACGTGTGAATTGCACACATTTTCTTTTTTTTTTTACGTGCAATTGTGACAGGTTCATATCACGCAAGACGGCATTTTTTCAGTTTGTTCTTAAACAATTTTGGCATGCGGCCGCAATGAGCGCAGGCGAGTGACAAGTGAGTGAGTGAATGAAGTAAGCCACCCTGGCTGCAATGCACTTGCGCGACTCAATGTTCGGGGAGTCTGTTCTATACGAAGTAATAGTAGTTCAATGGCTCTATGGGATAAATATTTACAGATCTCTCAGTTTCCTCGTAATTTAATTTTTTAAATATGTTGTTATTAATTATTTTATTTTAAACCGAGTTAGATGATAGATAGGTATTAAGTTTTTGTTTTAAATCTATTGTATAGGCAACAAGAAATAAATCAATATTGTTTCTGTTTGAATTTTGAATAACATCGCGGTAATTGACAGATGGAGGGAATTCTACATTTTTTATGCAATTATGATATGAAAGTGTCCGGTGAGTTCTCATTAAACAGCAGAATGTAGATCTGGCGAGTACTAAGTAACATATACGTATTATGTAATGTAAATGATGGGAAACGTATTGTTTTATTAAACTTCACTTGTGAACTGTTCAACAATTATAAAATTTTCACTCCTTAACACAAGAGAAATTAAGTATAATTAATTCTGCAAGATTTTACCAACACAAACAAGGAAAATTACGGGTTTAAAAAAGGTTTTCCGCATAAAACACAATGGAGTACGTGGATTGAATTGCACACCATGTTTTTATTAAGAGAATATAAACAGTAAAACGAAACGCGATACGATTTCAACCTCTGTCCATTACTCCATTTATTTCGTTGAGTCCTATTTGATAAACAATATTGTCACAACTTTTTACTGCAATATTAATAAATTAGCTCATAAAATAATGGCCCGTAAACAGAAATTATTTTAGGCTTTAAATGAGTTATTTATTTTTAAATGCCTTTCATTTTGAGTTAGCCTTATTTTTAATTTACAAATTACAATAAAAAACACTGTAAGATACCGTCTTAAAAATGGAGTATATTTTGTACTCATAAAATTGTTTCAAATTTCAGCTCCGAAGTGAATTGATATGCCAGTGACCCTTCAACTTATAAGTTAACGTTGTCCGAAATCCGAATAGCTAATGTAGGAATCGCCGTTGCCAAGTACTCGGTTGCCAAGCCACTGGACCGTGCCAAATTAGTTGCCAAACGCTTGGAAAAATTTAATTACAATACGTGTAGAGATTTTTGAGATCGTATATTATTTATATTGCATATTTACGTCCCATAACTATCAATTACTTTAAAGGCTTTCGTAATATTGGCTGTATTAAAATACTTTGAAGGCTGATTTTTAAATAAACTTACAAACTTGAATTGCAAAATTATGATCCTATTAATATTATAATGAGAAAGTTTGTAAAGATGTTAGGATTTTTGTTTCTCAATCACGCCACAACTACTTAACCGATTTGGCTGAAATTTGGAATGGAGATAGCCTATACCCTGAATTAACACAAAAACTATTTTTTATCCCGGAAAAATTCAGGGTTCCCGCGGGATTTGCAAAAAATCGATATCCACGCGCGAATCCATGGGCATATAATTCTAAATTAATTAATATGCAAATCATAATTTGCAATACAAGTTTGTAAGTTTATTTAAAAATCAGCCTTCAAAGTATTTTAAAACAGCCAATATTACGAAAGCCTTTAAAGTAATTGATAGTTATGGGACGTAAATTAAAATTTTCGTTTCGAAAGCACTCTACCGCGGACGAAGCCGTGCCCAAAATCTAGTTAAAGATTAAAATGTTTGTAACGATGAACATGGTAACCAACAAACTGTGACGTCATTACACTACACGTCACACGATGACGTCTCGTCGACCTGGATCACGCTATTAAAGTCACGTTCCTCCCACAAAACTACCATTTGGACAGAGTTGTCCGATTGATAAATTATTTTAATATTTAACTAGCTGCCCGCAACTTCGCACGCGGAAATTATGCTTATCTTATTCATCCCCTATTTCACCCCCTTGGAGGTTGAATTTTGAAAAATCCTTCCTTAGTGGATGCCTACGTCATAAGAGGAATACGTGTGCGAAATTTTAAGTTTCTAGCCCTAACGGTTTGGCCTGTGCGTTGATATATCTGTCAATCACTTTTGCATTTTTTATACTCGTATACAGAAAAATGTACGTGATGTGTAATACATTATCATAGATATGTGATGTGGAACTAGATAGTTGGGCAGCATCCTGCACTCCTTTTCCTACATACCAGAATACGAAAGCTGGAGCCTCCGTAGTCTGAACCACGGAGCATTGCAGCCGTAGTGTCGATCCTGGTTTCAGATACTTCTCAGTAGGTCCTGAGATCTGCGCACGGGCTTCTGCAAAGAGAGGAGATATTAAGCCAGGTGAAAGGATTTGTATATTCTCTGGTAAGGGTTACTAAAGTGAACAACCAACACTTATGTGACATTTTAAGAGGTTTTATATAAATGACTAAAAAACGTTCAATAACTAAAACCTGACTACTGGATAATCAATTCGCATTTGAAATCTGTTCAATAGTTTTTGAGTGAAAGAGTAAACATCCATACATTCTCACAAGCTTTCACATCAATATAAGATATATAAAACACAAAAAACATATTTTGTACGGATGTCCTTTATAGACTCTGAAACCATCTAACGGATATGCCTTAAAATGGTTTAATCTAGTATTACATTAAAAAGAGTTAAGTAACTTGTTTAGTTACGAAAATCACTTATACGGTTTACCTCTTCTAATCCCAAGCTAAACTCATACAAATCGTAAAACTTAAGGATTCCATAAAACAAATTACATTTATTTAAGGAAAACAATACGAGTCTACTTAATGAAACATTTTCAGAATCATGTTTCTAAATTATTCAAGAATAACTAATTCCCTGTTTAAAAGGAAACTCGACAAATGAAGCTAACACAGATGTTTTTGAATGTTTCTGTATTTAAATACTGTTGTATGTTAAAAATATAATTTTCGCTACTCATTTGTGTTCTGAAATGAACATTACGTCGGGTTTGCTAAACGTTTCATAAAATTGGACAGTTTAAAATTTTACTCTTCATTTTAAATAAAATCGTTTAAATGGCACGATGACTTTGTTGTACATGTCGAAAAGGAAATTGGGGTGTAGTCAGACGAATAGCTTTAAACCCTTTAATGACCCATTGGCGGGCATTATATCAAATTTGAGGAGGCTTACCCATACTTTATCATCCAATAAGAGTGTCGGAAAAAATTCGTGGCGTAATTAGTGGCACGGTTTTTTTTAGAAATAGCCAGCAAACGAGCTGACGATCCATCTGATGGTAAGTGGCTATTGCTACTCATGGACACAGCAAAAATATCATTTTTTCGTGAAAACGGCGGGTATCTTTTTGTGGTGAAAATCCCGCTAGTGCGGACGACGTGGTTTGCCTCGTCATTCGTTATGCGCACCGCGAACAACTGAAATAGCTTGCCTGCGTTGGCGTTTCCGCCTGTCTATGACTTAGATGTCTTCAAGAAAAGAGTGAATAGGCTTTTACTAAGTTAGTGTGCTCACCATCATGAACCACATACCCAGTTACCATCAGGTGGGATTGTGGTCAAGCATTTAAATATTTTTAGTAAAAAAAATCACTGATGTGTTTCCGACCAAGAAAGACAGAAATAACTGGCTTTTGATCCCCAGCCGGAACACGAGGAGTCGTTTGGCGGCTAACTCAAGCAGAAAGTATAAAAATTAAGAAGTAGAAGATAAAGTTGTTTATTGCTTCTCTTTTCTTTCTAACGCATGGGTAATGACTAAGGTGTTCGTGAAATCTATAGGCGACGATAAAATGACTATTTGTCAGCTACTTGTACATAATTCTTGACAAAAAATAACCGACTTCAAAATTAGAGCTAACTCAAAAACTATTCGTCAAATCTCGCTCAAATTTAAATGGGACTACACGACAAGCACCAGCTTTCGATTAAAAAATGAATCATCAAAATTGATTCACCCAGTCGAAAGTTCTGATGTAACAAACATTAAAAATACAGTCGTATTGAATACCTCCTTTTTTGAAGTCGGTTAAAAAAGAATAGATGGATGCCGTGACCATAAAATGTATGAGCCTGTTCTCTTATCCCAAAACTCGAATTCTAAGTAACAAAAATTTCTCGCTATCAAACATTCCGTTAGTAAAAACAAAGCAATTTTAACCGCAACGGCTTTGAAATTATCTTTCAAATATGGAATTTCAGCCCACGGCGACACCGGAATGGAATTTTTGTTTTAAGTCTTCCAATGTTTTTATTTCGGGTTCTACGCCATTTGCATATAAATGCTTAATTAAAGAAAGAGGTTTATGTCGGATGAAAAAATATTTGCCATTTGTCATCCCAGACTCGGGTTTATGTTGTTTTAATATTATTATTTATTATGTTTAAGTGGTTTTCTGTTTTAACTCTGTACCTACGTACTAGTAATCCTATTTACCAAAGTTCGAGTCCCAGATGTAAAATTTGATTCCAAATTTCAAGTTTCTAAGTCGAAAGTAGCTCTAAAAGTTGTCAAGTTTGCCGATGCAAGTCTGAATTAAGATCAATAGATTTTCAAACTTGCATAATTTAAAATGCGTAAGTCGAATAGCTTCTGACTTATGGATGGGTCAAAGTAGCTTAAAATGGCTCGTGTAAATATAGTGTGGGTTGCTTCTTTTCAGAACTTAGCTAAACACTGCTTTGTATCCAGAGCTAAACATTTACTAGGTAATTATCTCAATAATAAATGATAGAATTATAAAAAATCATGCAAGTTTTTCTTGCATTTGAAAGTTAAATGATGCCATCACTTCTAAATTCCTAACCGTGTGATTCCAGAATAAAAAGCGACAAGATACTTTCAAAAACATTGTATTAAATACACACTGTTACAATACAGATACAGATTATTAATTTTATTATGGCTTCATATGAAACCCATGTTGATGTAGTCTTGTTTAAAATCATCCAGTTTCATTAGTTTTTGATAAATCATTAAAATGATTAACACATAGACGCTTGTCTAATATACAATTTTATTACACACACATGAAATAATTTAAATGTATGACCCTGTTCAAGTTCATTAAATGCACCCTTCTTAATAGATTCCACTCACGCGAGAAGGAAAATATTTTAATATGGGACAACTATTGTGCAAATTACTATTAAGGTGTCTGCCCACTATAATACCGTACAACAATGAATATTAACGCTCGGAACGTGCAAACGTTTTTATTTGTATTGAAATAATTCTTGACAAAAAATAACCGACTTCCAAATTAGAGATAACTAAAAAAATACTCGTCAGAACTGGTTCAAATTTAAGTGGAACAACATGACAAGCACCAGCTTTCGATTAAAAAATCATCAAAATCGGTTCACACAGCTACCTACCGGGGTGTTTTTTTCCTACTTACAGTTACAGATAGCACTAAGTACTATATGAAACTACTACTAACTATACTACTACACTAGTACACTACACTACATAGTACTATATGTACTATATGAAACTCGATATGAGTTTCAAACAGTCTTTAAATGTAATCATCTTATTTGTAATACCCTTTCATTATACGGACCTTGCGTAACCTAACCCATTCCGTTTTGGACTTTTTCGTCAATGTTTCGAATAAGTATCATAAAGCTGAAAGTATACCCGATGTCAACTCGCGCCATGACGTCACAAATGTTAAGTAAAGGTACGCTTTAATTAAATGATTTTTGCTTTTCGGAATTTGAAAATATAGCCGACGACAACACGGTCTCTGACGTAGCCGTCTTTGTGAATTTGGTTTCATTTGTAGACCAGTTTTACAGTCTAAAATTTTATACAATCAGTTTAGTCTTGTTCCTCGACTTCCTCGTACCGATGTCGTGGATTTGGATGTCACTCTTCTTAGAAAAACTATGGTTATGTATTTCAATACCAATGAATGTATGTTACGGTATAGTGGGCAGATTCCTTAAAGGAATTTCTTATGTTGATTATACTCTTCAGAATGTAATAAAAACTCTCAATATAATCGCATTATAATCTTACTAGCTTTTGCACGCGGTAGAGATCGATTTTTTACAAATCCCACGGGAACTCTGATTTTTTACGAGATAAAAAGAAGCCTATGTGTTAATTCAGGCTATAGGCTGTCTACATTCCAAATTTCAGCCAAATCGGTTGAGTAGTTGTGGCGTGATTGAGGAACAAACATCTAAACATCTTCACATACTTTCACATTTATCTATCTGTCTATCTATCTATAATAATACCTTTAATCTCGGAAACGGTTCCAACGATTTTCATGAAATTTAGTATGCAATTCATTTTTAGAAAATGTCGTTTTATCCGTGTTTTCAGGCAATGAAAAACTGCTACAATAGACTCTTCCTGACATCTATTGGTGAGTAGCAACACTTCAGTAGATGGCGTTGTTAAGCAACACTAAACCGAGCAAAGCTCTGTCATCCGGGTTCTAACATTAATAGGATTACTTTGATAAAATCTTCTTTCGTCAATGACGTACGAGTCAGATGAGATCACACGTTCGCTCACTCTCTTCGAGTGATGATAAATGATAAAATCTTCAACATTCGTAATATGTTATGTACTACTGATGTAACTTAAACTTGAGATATTACATTACACTCGAATGCTCTCAAGTACCATCGCTTAGATATGACAAAGTGCTCAAAGGTAGTGCTTAACCAGCTCTGAATTTGAATTCTCTTAACATGAGTGTAACATAGGTACTAATATTGTACACAGTTCCTTTGGTGTCACGACAATATTTCGTTTGAGTGTGAACAGGGGTAGTCGGATGGGTTAAATTGGGTTCTGCACCTCTCCACGCAAAAAGAGGATTATAATCATTTTGACGTGGCTGGGCGTGCCAGTGTGTCTGTCTTGTTATCCGACTTTTAAGGGTTATATTTTTTGCGCATATCTTGTATGAATTTATGTAATATTCTTCTTTTTCTTTATTATATCTTCCAAACCGATGGACCGAGTTATATATAATTAGGATATCTTTAGATGCGCCTTAACGGCCCAAGTGTTATTAGATAAGTTATTAGATAGAAATTAGAGAAAAACTAATATAGTGGTTGTAAGATTTAATTGACTGAAGTATCAAAAAACAAAAGTAAATCGAATAATGCAATATAAACGGTATATTATTTGATAGCATGCGGCTTTTTATTGTTAATGAGAACCAGATATAGTTTAATCTGTCCCTTAGCAGATATGCTTGATTTATGAAATTTGCGAAATTTGTAGTCTTTAAAACAAATTCATTAAAAAACATCATAAATACGACAGGGATTAAACACGCGTAGAATTGTTGAGTCCAGCTGTACTTAACAAGTAACAAAACGCATGCGCTTGATTAGTGCTAGTGTCCTTAGTAAGATAAATATTAAAGATGTCTGCGAATTACGAGTATCGTAGACATCATAATATGAAGAAAATTGCGAAAGATTTGCGAAGCAATTGTAAGAGATGCTAAGTAAGAATAGAAAGAGTAATAAAAATCTTACCAACGACGTCTAGCCGTAGAAATATGCTTGTGGGCGGATGCGATGATACCTGGCACTCGTAGATGCCGGCGTCACGTTTCTGGACGAATCTTACTTTCAACGTCCAATCCTAGAACAGACAATATCATTATTATTCTGGTATTTCTTACATCAGCACTGTAGTGTATATTTTTTTGGTAACGTTTCCAAATGTATGCGAGAAACATCAACAAATCACAAAAATATTTAAATACAATTGTTGCTGAATCAGTCACAACATTCAACAAATGGTTTCAACGGCATAATGCTCAACAAAAAGTGTGCGGTGTGGATAACCATAAGAGTTTTACAGGGCTTTTGGGACTCAAAAAAGAAAATCTCATTTCTATCTACTGCTCGTATTGTACTTTAAAGTATTGTACTGAAAAATGGCTGAGCTTGAAACGTTATGCCGCTACTATTAGAAGTTACCCGTCTATGTACCACTTTGACTTGGCTAACTCCCAAAAATCTCTTCGAAAAATGAGCCGTGAAAAGTTTTTTAGCAATTAATTTTTTATTTAAAAAAAATACAGCTCTCTATTTGCGCAATTACAGGTCATTTTAAAGTAAATATTACAGCCAATTACGAATTTTCATTTTCATAATGTTTTGCGCCCACGCGTGTTATTTGTGTAAGTTTTTAAAATATTATTATTGCATTGCTGTCTATCAATATTTTTGTTATGTCGTAATGAAATAATGTAACACAAACGTTTTTTGATCCTGTCTTGCATAACTTACTCTTTTGCTGACTGTACCTACTGATATAAATTCTTAAGACTTGGCAAAACTAACACTATTGGTCAGTGCCGGATTAAGCAAGTACGAGGCCCGTAGCAAATTATTTCAAGGAGCCCTTGATCTACTATGGTTTCTCAAGTATAAAGTAGTAAAAAAACAACCCAATACTCAATACGTTTATTTGCCATCTATAGGTTACATCTTTATAAATTATCACTCAAAAAATTACGCTCAGGCAGAGATGAGTGGTTTTAAATGTGCGGGGCCCCCTTTCGCGCGGGGCCCCTAGCAATTGCTACTCTTACTCTTGCTACGTGGTTAATCCGGCACTGTTATTAGTAATGTTGTCTCATATAGATACAAAACGAGAATCTTTATAGCTATAGCGCGTAAATTCCCATTCACGGCCGTTGATCTGGGTTACCATCGACGCAGTAATAGTCGGATTAACCTGGTTATCCGGCTTAGTACGAGGAATAATGTAGTTTGGTTTGATTATCTAGTTTGTATTGTCTCGTTAATTCGTTACTGGGACAAAGAAGTTATTGTTTTAGTGAGAATCTGATTTTCAATACATCATCATCTATTTATAATATTATTTTTATTTATTTATTTATTGTTCAATAATCATAATTACAATGGTATCTTATGCTTAAGACGTTGATCCCACACTAGGATACCCTGTGTTGTGGATGATCAACAACTTCCCATAACTAAGACAACTTATCATAATTAAAACAAATAATAGTAACAGGAACATTATCGATGTACATAAAAAAAATTGTGAGGAATTTATTAATTCAATAGATTTTGTACAAGTACAGTAAAGTGATACCTAATTAATTATTTTGTAATACGGAAAAATACAAATATTTTTGTAAATAGATACGTACATCACTTTATGTAAATATTTTAGTTGTAAAATCGCGCATTAACTTTACACAATATTGGCTTAAATTCCCAGTTTAAAACGGTTTTGCAGCGTGTTTATCGTATTTTGTAAAACCACCAGGAAATACATTAAATTCGTTGTAAACAAATTCAAACAAAGACCTGTAACATTTGTTCGTTGCATATATTTATAAGGTGAATTAAAATAAATATATGAATACTAAAAATAATTTTCGGTTGGTTAGAAAGTCTCCATTCAACATTCGTACATTATAAAACATCCGTTCAATTTACGCGTTTTCGCTGTTATTTCCAAGTGTAAACGAACTATTGTAAGCAGTATTCAAACAATAAAAACAAATGATTGAAGTTCAGTCACGGTTCGCAGAACGCGAATATATTCACGGTTGTTAGCTTGGCGATATCGTCAGCGTTGTAACTTACATTCATGGGATTAACCTGGATTCCAGGTTATTTCACGGTTTATGGAATTACTGAGAAGTGATGAGATTTCTGTTGTATTATATTTGTAAGTTGGAGGATAATTTCATTATTTCAATTTACAGTTATAGAGCATTCTTTGCTTAGCTTGTGCCGGTAATTCCAAGTGATTACTTCCCTTCCAATTCGTACTGAAGCAGTGTAAAAATGTATGCTTTGAGATTCCTCAGGAAGAGGGATCCTGGCCCTATCGATTGGATGATAGTGATGATGTGTAGTTTTCTTAATGGCCTAGTTTTTTAGAACCCCAATTTTTTCATTCAATTATTATTTATTTCAAAATTCGCGGTGCAATCTGTTTAATAACAGACAAGAAATGGTCGTAAAATGATAGTATAAAATTAATTTCAAATACCTCAGAATGTTGAAGATGTATGGCCTGAAATCTCTGGTCCGAACTGTAGGTGGTCAGGCCGACAGTCAGTAGATGATAATCTTTCCGTCTTATCCAAGACACCTGTAACAAGAACGATATGTTAGTTAACAGGTTCTTACGATGACAAATGTAATTACACGCTTTATATTAGCTTCACTTGTATGTTTGTAACCGACTCCTTTGGACTTGATTTTGACCCACTTCAAACGGTCCGATTTCATTTAAACTTCGTAGACTTATCGAGGACCGATGACAATTCAATATTTAAATAAAAGAAAGAAAAAAAACCTAAATTTTATTTCAAAAAATCAAACTAAAAAATTAAAAAATAAATAATAATAAAACAAATTAAAGCGTGTTTTTTAGTTTTTTTTAACTAAGATATTATTTTTATTCGAATACTAGTAATTATCCGTTTGGCTGGAAACCCAAATGATATCTATACTAATATTATAAATGCGAAAGTAACTCTGTCTGCTACTCAATAACGCCTAAACCACTGAACCGATTTTGATTAAATTTGGTACAGACATATAACTGAGCTCGGGAATGAACATAGAATACTTTTTATCCCGGAAAATAGACCTGTTCCTGAGGGATAACTCTTCCACGCCAAAACCACTGAACCGATTTTGATGAAATTTGGTACAGATATAGAATTGAGCTTGCGAAAGGACATAGGATACTTTTTATCCCGGAAAATAGACCTGTTCTTGAGGGATAACTCTTTCAAGCCACTAAACCAATTTTGATGAAATTCAGTTCAGATAAAGAATTGAGCTCGGGAAAGGACATAGCATACTTTTTATCCCGGAAAATAGACCTATTCCTGAGGGATAACTCTTTCAAGCCACTAAGCCGATTTTGATAAAATTTGGTACAGATATAGAATTGAGCTCGGGAAAGGACATAGGATACTTTTTATCTCGGAAAATAGACCGGTTCCTGAGGGATAACTCTTTCAAGCCACTAAGCCGATTTTGATGAAATTTGGTACAGATATAGAATTGAGCTCGGGAAAGGACATAGGATACTTTTTATCCCGGAAAATAGACCTGTTCCTGAGGGATAACTCTTTCAAGCCACTAAGCCGATTTTGATGAAATTTGGTACAGATATAGAATTGAGCTCGGGAAAGGACATAGGATACTTTTTATCCCGGAAAATAGACCTATTCCTGAGGGATAACTCTTTCTCGACTTAACAACTGAACCGATTTTGATGTTTGGTACAGATATAGAATTGAGCTCGGGAAAGGACATAGGATACTTTTTATCACGGAAAACAGACCTGTTCCTGAGGGATAAGGTCAAATTTTGTTATATGTAGTTGATAGATTCGTTATTTATGAAGCGATTTTTATGACTCTTTTTAGGGTTCCGAAGTCAAAACAGAATTGTCATAGTTTCATTATGCCCGTCCGTCCTTCCGTCCATCCGTCCGTCCGTAGCATAGCGCAGAGGCCCTTAGTGCTAGAAAGCTGTAATTTAGCAAGGATATACATGTTTAGTTAAACTTTAAACTGGTAGAATAACATTTTTAAAAATATGTTTTTAGGATACCTACCTCTCCTAGAGGTAATATGGGAATAATTTTTTCCGTCACGCACGTGCGGGGTATCGTGAAAAAGGTCTCTCAAAAATAATATGGGTCTGCTAAGTCCATTTTTCGATTGAGGGGTCTGTTTGGGAAATATTCGTAAGTGTTGGACACGTAAAAAAATTCATGGCAATACCATTAAGATGAATTCAAAAGGAAAACTATCATGGCTATATTATTAGCATACGTAGTTATTGAGTTCTATAAACTTAGAACTTCGGAACCCTATATTACCAGTGACCTGACACGCTATTAGCCGGTTTTTTAACCAACTTCAAAAAAGTAACAGGTTCTCAGTTCGACTGTTATAAACAAAAATTATCTTTAACATAATTTGAAAAATTAATCTTTAAAGGGTTAATTCAGGGAATGTTTATACGAAACTTCGTCATTTTTAGGGTTCTGAAGTAAAATCGTGACCCTAATAGCTTCGTCATATCCGTCCGTCAGTCTGTCCGTCTGTCCAAAGCAAAGCGCCGAGACCCTTAGTGCTAGAAAGCTATAATTTGGCATGGATATACATATTTATTAAATCTCCAAAATTGTAGAATAAACTACTGAAAATAATTTTTTTTTCGGGGTACCTCCACTACAGGTAACGTGAGGATTAATTTTTTATTTATCCCTATAGTGTGGGGTATCGTTGAAAAGTTTTTTCAAAAATATTATGGGTCTTTTGAGACCATTTTTGGATGTAGGGCTCCGTTTGCGAAATACGTATATTTGGCTTGAAAGTGCTAATTTTGGGTACCCAAGTCAAGTCAAGTGTCCCCCCAACGGCTAAACGGTTGGAGTTGGACAAGTGAAAAAATTCTCAAAAATAGGTTATACGATGAATTTATAAGGAAAACTATCAAGGCTATGTTAGCATAAGTAGTTAATGAGTAATCTATACTAATATTATAAATGCGAAAGTAACTCTGTCTGCTACTCAATAACGCCTAAACCACTGAACCGATTTTGGTGAAATTTGGTACAGACATATAATTGAGCTCGGGAATGAACATAGAATACTTTTTATCCCGGAAAATAGACCTGTTCCTGAGGGATAACTCTTCCACGCAAAAACCACTGAACCGATTTTGATGAAATTTGATACAGATATAGAATTGAGCTTGCGAAAGGACATAGGATACTTTTTATCCCGGAAAATAGACCTGTTCCTGAGGGATAACTCTTTCAAGCCACTAAGCCGATTTTGATGAAATTTGGTACAGATATAGAATTGAGCTCGGGAAAGGACATAGGATACTTTTTATCCCGGAAAATAGACCTGTTCCTGAGGGATAACTCTATCAAGCCACTAAACTGATTTTGATGAAATTTAGTACAGATATAGAATTGAGCTCGGGAAAGGACAAAGGATACTTTTTATCCTGGAAAATAGACCTGTTCCTGAGGGATAACTCTTTCAAGCCACTAAACCGATTTTGATGAAATTTAGTACAGATATAGAATTGAGCTCGGGAAAGGACATAGGATACTTTTTATCCCGGAAAATAGACCTGTTCCTGAGGGATAACTCTTTCAAGCCACTAAACCGATTTTGATGAAATTCAGTACAGATATAGAATTGATTTCGGGAAAGGACATAGGATACTTTTTATCCCGGAACATAGACCTGTTCCTGAGGGATAACTCTTTCAAGGCACTAAACTGATTTTGATGAAATTCAGTACAGATATAGAATTGAACTCGGGAAAGGACATAGGATACTTTTTAACCCGGAAATTAGACATGTTCCTGAGGGATAACTCTTTCAAGCCACTAAACCGATTTTGATGAAAATTAGTACAGATATAGAATTGAGCTCGGGAAAGGACATAGGATACTTTATATCCCAGAAAACAGACCTGTTCCTGAGGGATAAGGTCAAATTTTGCTATATGTAGTGTATAGATTCGTTATTTATGAAGCGATTTTTATGATTCTTTTTAGGGTTCCGAAGTCAAAACAGAATTCTCATAGTTTCATCATGCCCGTCCGTCCTTCCGTCCATCCGTCCGTCCGTAGCATATCGCAGAGGCCCTTAGTGCTAGAAAGCTGTAATTTAGCAAGGATATACAGGTTTATTGAAACTTTAAACTGGTAGAATAACATTTTTTTAAATATGTTTTTAGGATACCTCTCCTAGAGACTATATGGGGATAATTTTTTTCCGTCACGCACCCCATAGTGGTAAAGGTCTCTCAAAAATAATATGGTCCTGCTAAGTCCATTTTTCGATTGAGGGGTCTGTGTGCGAAATATTCGTAAGTGTTGGACACGTAAAAAAATTCATGGCAATAGCATTAACATGAATTCAAAAGGAAAACTATCATGGCTATATTAGCATACGTAGTTATTGAGTTCTATAAACTTAGAACTTCGGAACCCTATATTACAAGTGACCTGACACGCTATTAGCCGGTTTTTTAACCAACTTCAAAAAAGTAGCAGGTTCTCAGTTCGACTGTTATAAACAAAAATTAACTTTAACATAATTTGAAAAATCAATCTTTAAAGGGTTAATTCAGGGAATGTTGATACGAAACTTCGTCATTTTTAGGGTTCTGAAGTAAAATCGGAACCCTAATAGCTTCGTCATGTCCGTCCGTCAGTCTGTCCGTCTGTCCAAAGCAAAGCGCCGAGACCCTTAGAGCTAGAAAGCTATAATTTGGCATGGATATACATATTTATTAAAACTCCAAAATCGTAGAATAAACTACTGAAAATAATTTATTTTTCAGGGTAACTCCGCTACAGGTAACGTGAGGATTAATTTTTTATTTATCTCTATAGTGTGGGGTATCGTTGATAAGTTTTTTCAAAAATATTATGGGTCTTTTGAGACCATTTTTGGATGTAGGGCTCCGTTTGCGAAATATTTGGCTTGAAAGTGCTAATTTTGGGTACCCAAGTCAAGTCAAGTGTCCCCCCAACGGCTAAACGGTTGGAGTTAGACAAGTGAAAAAATTCTCAAAAATAGGTTATACGATGAATTTATAAGGAAAACTATCAAGGCTATGTTAGCATAAGTAGTTAATGAGTAATAGTCAATAAACTTACTACTTTGGAACCCTATATTGCACGTGGCCTGACACGTACTTGCCCGGTTTTTTAAGTTAAAACTGTGAAAGTTGGTAGTTAGTATGTAATCTTACATAAAACAAAAATAACTGTAACATGATTGTTTGGTAATACATTCCCTAAGGGCTAAAACTAGAGGTTGTAAGTTTAGAGTAAGTTTGGAGTAAGAAGTTGTAAAACGAACAGATGAGTCACCTCATGGTAAGTGATCACTTTCGTCAATGAACATTAGCAACGCTAAAGAAATCACTGATTTGCTGCTGCCCAAAAAGAAAAAAAAGATATGTTTTTTGTGTATTCTCTAAAATTACTATGTAAATTTAAAATTCAAAAACTCTCAGGCCCTGACTTAGATAAACCTCTAAATTCTAAAAAGTTCAATTATTTTGGGACCTTTCCTATGGGTGGGTCATTAATGGCTCACTACTTAGCACTCACTCTTGAGGACGCCTAGAGCATACTCCACCACTTTGCTCCAGTGTGGATTGATGGAGGGATTAGAAATCAACCCAAGTGTCGGAAGTCATTACGCCGGGCGAGGACCTTCAATATGTCATAACGACTGTTATCTTACGACAACAACCGGGACCGACAGCTTTACGTGCCCTCCGAAGCTCGGAGAGCTCAAGAATTTTTTGCCACTAGCGGTCACCTATCCAACTACCGACCGCGCTCGCTATTATTTAACTTCATCGATTACTATTAGAACCGACACAAGCCGCTGCGCCCGGGCTATGAATGCTTCTCCCGATGGGTAATTAATGGGTTCTAAGAACATGTCACATTTGCTGTAATTTTGGTGAAGAGTTTAGTATCTTGCTGACTACCAATCACGCTACAATATCAGATCGTAGTTATCATTTCATTATCAACACTAAAGATTTGTTTAATATTTTACTCATTTACATAATACGATATATGTACTAAGTGTAGGTGTATTAGCTTCAACCCATAATGGACTATTACAAGGCACGGGTCTCCTCTCTTCATAGTATGGACAAGTTTGCTGTAAATTTATGAAAACATGTTTTATAATGAAGGGATCTTTATTTTCGGCGTACGAAGTCGCGGGTAACAGCTAGTAGTCAATAAACTTACTACTTTGGAACCCTATATTGCACGTGGCCTGACACGCACTTGCCCGGTTTTTTAAGTTAAAACTGTGAAAGTTGGTAGTTAGTATGTAATCTTACATAAAACAAAAATAACTGTAACATGATTGTTTGGTAATACATTCCCTAAGGGCTAAAAAAAACTAGAGGTTGTAAGTTTAGAGTAAGTTTGGAGTTAGAAGTTGTAAAACGAACAGATGAGTCACCTCATGGTAAGTGGTCACTTTCGCCAATGAACATTAGCAACGCTAAAGGAATCACTGATTTGCTGCTGCCCAAAAAGAAAAGAAAGATATGTTTTTTGTGTATTCTGTAAAATTACAATAAAGGAGAACCCCAGTTTCCATAGAAACTCAGGCCTAAGTAGACAAGACTGGAAATTGGCTGTTAATTAGATTATTGCAAAAAGTTCAATTTCTCCAATTTCCACGGCTGCCAGCAATGGCCAACTAAGGAAATCCTAGAATTAATCACCTTAATTATAGGTTATAATTATGTCATACTCGTGTCACAGTGCTATTTAATATGTATTTTACACTTAAGTTGGCGGGTGTAGTAGTAGACTTCAATGGTTTTCACCCAAAACGAATGTCATAAAAAGGTTGTATAATAAAAGCTATTGCATATTTCAAGAGATTTTATTAGTTATCATTATAATATATTAATATTTCGTGTAGTTGTGCAGGAGGCGTTATATTTCGTTAGTACCTTGCCCAATCAAGATACCATAATATACTTATTGTATGGCCACAGCAACTTCCTGATCTTCTAAAGATGTATAGGGTACGTTATCCAGTGTTCAGAACTTATTCTGAACCTTTGTCAGTCACAAAACAGGCGCTTAAGGAGTCCATATTCATATAGTATTAGTTTGCAAGAAATTGTAGCGAAACTGCGAAACACATTCACCAAAACACAAGTACGAAAGCGAATACAATAGAAAATTAAAATCACTGTGTGCGTATCGATGAGTTTCAATAGTAAATAGGACTCCAAATACGCTGAAAATATTTGATAGTAAAAATATACAAAACACGCGTAGAAAGATGAAAGATCGATGAGAAATATGACAATACAGTGGTGTTATTTATAAATACTATGGTTACCAAAATGACATTATTAGGGATTACATCATCTTTGTTGTCAATCGATTAATCGATGTCAAAATATTCGAAATGTAATTTAATAAAATTAGCGTAACGATTAAATGGTAATTATAATATTATATTACATAGTTTTGATTTATATGGAATACGAAAATATGTAAAAAATAAATTAATATTATAATTATAATCAATAAATAATACATAAAATATATTATGTATTATGTTCCATCAATCGATCAATATCAATCGATTCAATCGATTCAATCGATTATAAAATCGTATGTAATGAGGTAAATACTGTGAAAACTTTTTTGCATTATTTAGTTCATTTGGCAAGAGCAGCTGAAGCTAAGATTTAAATATGTTTATCTTATAAACAAGACGATTTTTTTGGTATACAGTTTACTCTTGTCTAGTCCGATGTTCTAATACAGATTACATATGGTTCGAGGCCGAAAATTGGGGTTCTCCTTTAAAATTCAAAAACTCTCAGGCCCTGACTTAGATAAACCTCTAAATTCTAAAAAGTTCAATTATTTTGGGACCTTTCCCATGGGTGGGTCATTAATGGCTCACTACTGAGCACTCACTCTTGAGGACGCCTAGAGCATACTCCACCACTTTGCTCCAGTGTGGATTGATGGAGGGATTAGAAATCAACCCAAGTGTCGGAAATCATTACGCCGGGCGAGGACCTTCAATATGTCATAACGACTGTTATCTTACGACAACAACCGGGACCGACAGCTTTACGTGCCCTCCGAAGCTCGGAGAGCTCAAGAATTTTTTGCCACTAGCGGTCACCTATCCAACTACCGACCGCGCTCGCTATTATTTTTAACTTCATCGATTACTATTAGAACCGACACAAGCCGCTGCGCCCGGGCTATGAATGCTTCTCCCGATGGGTAATTAATGGGTTGTAAGAACATGTCACTTTTGCTGTAATTTTGGTGAAGAGTTTAGTATCTTGCTGACTACCAATCACGCTACAATATCAGATCGTAGTTATCATTTCATTATCAACACTAAAGATTTGTTTAATATTTTACTCATTTACATAATACGATATATGTACTAAGTGTAGGTGTTTTAGCTTCAACCCATAATGGACTATTACAAGGCACGGGTCTCCTCTCTTCATAGTATGGACAAGTTTGCTGTCAATTTATGAAAAACATGTTTTGTAATGAAGGGATCTTTATTTTCGGCGTACGAAGTCGCGGGTAACAGCTAGTATGATATATAAAAAAAGTAAATAAATCTCTTAAATTAAATAATGAAACATTAAATATAGAGGAATCCACGGTTTTTTTAGGGGTGACCTTGGACAGTAAACTGCAATGGGGCCCGCACATAGCATCTCTCACAACTAAACTTGCTAGGGCTGCTTATGCTGTTAGAAAAATAAGGCAGCTCACTGACGTCGACACTGCTCGGCTTGTTTATTTTGCATATTTCCATAGTTTTATGTCTTATGGCATTTTACTGTGGGGCAAAGCAGCCGGTATAGAACAAATTTTTGTATTACAGAAAAGAGCCATTAGAGCTATTTATAAACTAAAATCAAGGGAGTCCTTGCGTGTCAAATTTAAACAAATAGGTATACTTACAGTAGCTTCCCAATATATTTATAATAATTTAGTGTTTATACGGAATAACATAACTGCATATAAACAAAATTGTGATTTTTCAAATCGTCAAACAAGAAGGATGCATCAATTGGCTACCTCTTCGTACCGTCTTTCTAAAGTGCAACGTTCTTTTATGGGACTAGGTATAAAATTTTATAATAAAGTCCCAAAACAAATACATGACTTACCGGTGCAATCTTTTAAGAAACGTGTAAAGGCTCAGCTCTTAGGCAAGGGCTACTATAGCATAAATGAATATTTAAATGACAAGGATGCTTGGAAATGACTAGCTAGGCAACCAGTTCTGCACAGGTTAAAGAATACCTATTTTTGTAATAGATATAAGTTTTATTTTTAAAAGATGTGCTGAGGAGTTTCTTTACGGCTTTTCTTCTCCTCCATGACAAAGCACCTTTCCGAAAAGCTGGTAGATTAAAAAAATGACGTGCATAAGAGTA
Organism: Thymelicus lineola; assembly: GCA_963932265.1. Taxonomy (NCBI): domain Eukaryota; kingdom Metazoa; phylum Arthropoda; class Insecta; order Lepidoptera; family Hesperiidae; genus Thymelicus; species Thymelicus lineola. Next base: position 2,173,638 of record OZ010704.1, on the reverse strand, counting down.
TCAGTGATACCTACATGAATAAAGATTATTTCATTTCATTTCATTTCATTTCAATAATGTCCACACTGAAAAAAAAATTTAAGCTAACATTCCTAACTTGTGATGTGAACCAATTGAAATAAAACAAACACTTGAACAATAACCCCCTCCCAAAATCCATACTGGAGCAGCGTGGTGGATTATGCTCTAGGCCTTCAAAGAGTAATAGTTTTAATTCAAATCAATTTAAGTCCACTAAATGGATAGAATGGAGTAATTGTTTTAGGATAGTAAGGTGCTATTTACAAAGGACAGGATTATAAGCCCCGAAGCGAAGTAAAGGCGTGAAACTATGAAATAAACAAACAATGTGAGGGTTAAACTCTTTCCCACTTCGTCACAAATAAGATGTAAACATCAGTAACCCTTTCACAATGAAGAATGAATCCATTACTCTTCCTTATCTGTCCATTGTGGACCCTTTCAGTGTCACCATTTAGGGAGGAATTATGTGTACTGAGTTCGCTGATGTGGTTACTTTGACTTAACCTAAGGGCTGTACGCAAGTCAAAAATATAACCAACTTCAAAGAAAAAGGGAACTTAAATTATTGTTTAACATAATACCTGAGAAATAAATCAATATCGCCTACTAACACGATATTTGAGATTTTTTTCAATTTTAAGGGTGAGGCCAAACGGGCGTATTTTTTTGAGATGTAAGTCCCCATCCAATTACAGACCGCGCCTGCTGTTGCTTAATTTTGTCGATCACTAAGGATCGACACAAGCGGCAAAAAAATTTTGAGCGTTTCTGTGTTTCGTAGGGCACGTAAAGCCGTTGGTCCCAATTGTTAACATAAGATAAAAGTCGTTAAGCCATGTTGAAAACCCTTGGGTGGTATGAAAACTTTCGACACTCAGGTTGGCCACTAATCCGTACTGAAGCAGCATGGTGGATGCTCTAGGCCTCCTCAAGAGGAGAGATCCGTGCCCAGCAGTGGGTCATTAATGGGTTGATGCCATTATTAAAGTTACTTTGCTGAGTGGTTCCAAGTATTTAAGTTTTCAGCATGATAATAATTAGATAGTTGTTTATAAATTCCGAGGAATTTTATAAAGCCTTATATAAAGATTATTATACTGTTATTATTAGTTATTATATCATATTATTAGTTTTTATATAAATCATAAGTTCTTAGTTTAGTTAGTTTTAGAATGTAATTGTGACGTTTATCTAAAACTGTTGTAATTCAAAGTACCTACAACACTTTATTACATGTAATTATGTATGTAAAAGATAAATTGCTATTGCAGATACTGCAAATTAAACTAAACAGATCGCTAGTTAACTTCCAGTGAACAGGAATAATTCCTGAGGTATAAATAAGGGTATTCGGTAATTAACGCGGCTAATCAAGTGTTTACGATGAAACATAAACCATATCTCCTCTTCATTTAAGACCAGTTTTGAAAATAGTCTTTGTAACCCTCGTAAACATTGCTTGTTTTTCGTAAACTTCCGTTTTGTGATTAATAATGTTTTGATGTTTTGAAGTGCTAAGCTTTATGACTTGCGGTAATCGTAGGCGATCGATTTTAGCGAATGTGTCGCCTAAAATGAAACATTTAGTAAATTGTTTTCGTGGTAACATTAAGTAGTACCTATAACAAATTGAATCCGAAATGAAGTTCTGTTAAGCGATTTTTGATTACTTTTGGGAAATGTAACATTTCCTCGAAACAAAGCCCGTGATTAAAAAGGAGGTTTTGAGTGATTGATTGAACTCAATTCGATAATATTTACCCAATCGGTACATTTGCTTAAGTCCTTAACTTTAGGAGCTACGATGCCACATACAAACACAGAAATACACAGACATGTCAAAATAACACCCCTCTTTTGGCGTCGATGGTTTAAAAATAACACGAATAGTCAACCCAATAAATTCCATACCAATTATTTGAAGCCAACAAACACATCAAACCGAAACAATAATTTTGGATGTTTCACTAGTGAATCGGGAATTCTCATCGATATTCGCTAGCTATTTTAGTTTGTTGCATAGAACTGGAGTTCACGACATGCCGCCATTTTAAACGAAACTTTTCGTTAGCCAACTAATGTTCCGGTTTGGAAACTATTGGCTGTGGATTCTGGTTTTGGGAATGGAACTAAAAATTGCGGACCACAACCACAAAATTGATTTAAGCACAAAAAAATATACAAAGCGCATTCGAGCAACACAACATACCCGATCTTAAGATCTCCGTTTCAACATTCGGTTTGAGATGCTGAAAAAATTCACATCCACTGAGATCAGCCGAGATCGGTTTATTTTTTAATACGGACATTCATTCACCTTCATTCACATTCACATTCATAACACCATTCATGGATGCAAATAAATAATTATTGACAAAAAATAACGACTCTAAAATTAGAGATATTAACTCTAAAAGTACTGGTCAGATCTCACTCAAAGTTATTATAAATGGAGTCACATGTCAAATTAGAGATAACTCTAAAACTACTGGTCAGATATCAATGAAATTTAATTGAGGTCACATATCACACATCAGCTTTTGAATATAAAAAGAATCATCAAAATCAGATTAATGTGTGTTACATTTAAAAAATAAACAGTTAAAATCTCATCTCTCTCAAATCATAGTCAAATCACCTCCTCTTTTTTTAGAAGTTGGTTAAAAAACATACGCTTGTCTAGGCTTACATTTGCCCATAATCATACTATAGTATCAATAAATTTGGCTTCAACCTCTTGAAGAGGCCTAGGTTACTTCGCAAATTCCACCTATACCTAATAGCAAGTTAACGTAACAAAATTCGGATGAATATCGTGAATTAAGATGACAAAGGATTAAAATTTTGAAGGTTTGCCTTCGTCATTTAATTTTTCAAATCAAATTGTCGTCAAATTCTAATATTATACTGGATAATATTATAATACCTAAAACCATTTTGTAACCATTTTTGCAAATTCATGATCATTTCAAATTTCCACACTCAAATTAAGTGTGTATTGCATATTTAACACAATGACAATACACAACTAATGAATGATGAATATGTTTATCAAATACTATAACTGTGAATCTTTTAATTTTTTCACTTTTTTATTATTTAAAGACACGGAGTATAAATATTTTGAAAGAATTTGTTTATTACGCTACAGAAATATTTATACGGATAACTAGGTTACATAAACACACACATGTTTATTTATTTATTTGTCATACAAAAGGAACTCCTTACTAAATTCTGGTACATAAAGTTCTTTCGATATATCGAAAGAAATTGGCTTCGTTATTTTAACGTCATATCTCCAATATTTGATTTTAAAAATAATTGTATTGCAATACAATTGTATTGCGACACTTATAACTGATAGTGATTTTCTGTTCACAGAAACGAGTTGAAAGTAGGTATACTCGTAATAGAAGCACGTACGTTCTCGAATATAACTCGTTAGTGATAATAACACTGAATTTTGTTATTTTATTATTTGACTTGAGTTTTTAAAGTTTTTGTAGGTCAATAAAGTTTAACAGTGTTATTCATATCAACAAATGATTTAAATTCAAATTAAATTTATCATACAGCTTAATTTGGGTTAAATTACCTGTTTATCTCGAACGAAACATATTCAAACCAATTATAGTAAAAAAAGTTGTTTCGTTAGCGGCTAAAATTTTAATGTTTAATCCCAAAGGAATCTAAAACAAATTTTAATTAGAAAAAAACTGGAATTGGATGCCACAAAAATTCCCGTAAAATATTCCTCGGAGTGTACATGATATTACTCAGAATCGATTTAATAATAACTCGTTGTATACTGCCTTTTTTAGAGTTCCGTTGTCAAACTCCACCAATGGACTGGAGTAGCGTGGCAGAGAATGCTATAGGCCTCCATAAGAGGAGAAATATTGTTTGATGTCAGTCAAAACAGTACGTTTATAGTTTCATTAAATCCGTCCATCTATCCGACCGCAGCATAGCATAGAGACTAGTTATGTATGACTAGATTCTAGAAATCTGCAATTTGGCATAGATATGTATTTTATCAGGGTACCTCCCGTAAAGGAAACATGTTCATGTGGTAAGCCAAAAAATATATCGATTTATCGCTTGATGAACTGGTGACCGTCACCCATAGTAGCCAAATATAACGTCGTAGCGGATCAAAAACTGAATTTTGTGATGTATGAACATAATAATTATATCCGTAGTAAAATATATTTCATGGTTATACTTACAATGCCATCACCAATATTCCTTATGACGCATGGCAGAAGCGCAGTTGTACCAGTCTGTGACGTCACCACGGTATTATTTTCAGTGCTGAAGTGTTTCTCCGGTGTGATGCTATACAGATCCTCTAGGGGAGGGAAAGAGACGGTGAGCTCGTTGTGTTCCACTCGCACGGTAGTCGATTGAGGTAGGGTAGGCGGTGAAGGACCTGCGAAAGAAAATTGGAGTGAAATTGGCAGTAAGGAAATTTTGATTGAGGAAAATATCTCATTATTTTATGAAAAATGGAGTCTGCTTTTCAATATCATGATCAAAGTGATGAAACATACAATAGGTATTATATTATCTGTATTGGTGAGTTATTTTTTTGTAGTCAATATAGAGATTCTGCTAAGATACTATTATAGTAACTAAAGATATTGTTATCTGTTGCAGTTATTTGAAATATTTTTATTGAAATGACATCTTATCTTATGCTGACCGCATCTATACATATAACAGGGTGGACCACCCTGGGTGGTAGTTGGTAGGGTAGGTGTAACAGGGATGGTGGATCCATGGTGGCCCAGGGGTGGGAGGCCTCAATACTTAGTTTAATCCCCATGTATGTTCAGCAATATTCAGTGGTTAAGCTTAGTATTTAAACAAAAAAAAATATTTTTTAACAAAATTTTATAGAATCTCACTTGTCTGTTGAAGATTCACTTCTAATATATATCCTAGCATACATTTCGTTTGTTTTTTGATTGGAATGTATTTTTGATATGCACAAAAACGCATAAGGAATAGAGGAAGTAAGGACATGCAGTACAAAGCCAGAGCACAGCTAGGAGTACTCCGATAGTGTGATGTATCCTCCGGGACCCAGCAGGCAGCCAGCGACTTGCAGCAGTATAACATTGTATCCTCCAGTTCACAGATCGTTACTGCATTCGCGGATGGCACAACCGTTACGGGAGCGGGAACGTACTAAGGGGCGCAGTGCCCACAGCGGGAACTTATTTAATAAGCGGTAGAATAATGCGGTAGCAAAGTGTCACGCGGCGCGGTAATGCAACTCAACTGATTGACTTATTTCATTCTAATTGTATTCAACTTAATGCCAAGGAAGTCCTAAGTGGCACCTGCGTCGCGCCCGGCATTAGTCTATGTTTGCACGTTCCAATCCGATCCACCTGATGGTAAGTTGCCATCGTCGCCCATGGACATCAGCAACACCAAAGGCATCACTGATGCGTTGCTGGCTAAGAAAGAGAGGAGAAAAAGAAAGAAAGAACTGGCTTTCAAGCTCCCAGCCGGAACACGACGAGTCGTTTGGCGGCTGACTCATGCTCAAGGGTGGTAGCTATCCCCATAGAGAAATAATAGTAATAATGGTATTAATTTACAATTAAAATCAATAATACCAATACATATAATCTCTCGAGAGGCCCTACCACCAGCGGACCAGATTTAGTCGCCTCTTACGACACCAATCTGGCATGGGTTTGGGGTTAGAATTCTAAGCCGCACCAATACGGTTTCTTACTTTATGTCTTACTCTCCATCTTAATAAATTACATGTCACGTTGTTTGTCCGTGATGGACTCCTAAACTACTTAACCAATTTTAATCTTTGCACACCGTGTGCAGTTTGATCCAACTTGAAATATGGGATAGATTACATCTTAATTTATAGTCGCAATATTATACATAATTTCCGTGTGCGAAACTGCTGGCAACAGCTAGTAAAATATAAATATTTAATATATATTGCCATATTATTTTTTCGTTTACTCACGTTACAACCGAACAAGCATAATCATAATATAAAATACAAGTTTAATTTACAAACTTAATTACTCCGTAATTAGATACCCAATTACAAGTATAAATTAAATAAACGTAGATAATTAACAGAGACCCTGTATCAGGTTTTAATAAGATCCTATGGGAAAATGGTATCGGAAATCCATTAATAGGGTGCCTTACAAAATCTATGTGAAGTAATTTCAAAAGACTTTTGTCCTTCCAATATCTGTTGGTACAGATTGTACTCGTATGTTTTGGATAAGAATCTAGGCTTTTTTAAAATACGACATAGTTTTTAATTAATGTTACAAGATAAATGAAAACATGAGTTTACTTAATAAAAATTTAAATGTTGGCGCATTTGCAGGCAGAAATATCTATTTAAATATCGTAGAAAGATCTCTCCTCAGGCGCGAGGTGGCCACTTATCATCAAATAGATTGATTGGTCGGTTGCTCGGTTGATTATTAAAAAATAACAGTTTTATTAGAGATGTTTTCTGCCAAATATAAGTGACGAGAAATGTATTTTTTTATGGAAAGTAGACTTGTATTTTAAATTATTGTATTAGGAAGTTCATGAATACAATCGTATAATGGTAATGGTAGAAAGGTTATAAAAACAGAGGTCGTGAACATAGTAATACCATGTTAATCAATGCTGGTTTGTACGAGTAGTTGAAAAAAATGCAAAATATGAAAGCGCACTGTAGACATACCGTATGTCCTTTATGTTGAAACATACACTCGTAGTTCATAAGGACTCAAATTATGGCCACCATTTCGCATCGCCCTACTTAGTTAATTAGGGCTTGCTTACAACCAAACGAACTGTTAAACTATTCGCAATTTCATCTTAACAAGGTTGTTTCATCAAACTGAAATTCAGTTATGGGAGCATGTAAAAACAGTACATAATTTTCAGCAACGTTTTTAAAAATCCTCACTATTCAATTGCATTTGGCGTAGGTTGCAACGAAACTTGGTATTCAGAGGGTGAACCCTTTTGTCTTTCAACCCACAAGTTGGATAAAGCGTTGAACTTTACGCCGTAAGCACACTCCTGGTATTTGTTAAATGAAATGCTTGCTTTGTGGGAATGCGGCCTGAGGATTGACGTGTCTTACTGCTACGAATAAATGAAAATGACGGGATATGCGATATTTGTGTTACTGAATGTGAAATTTTAATGACCACTAAAAAATCTGATAATTTCCCAATCTTATCTGAAGAAGGGAAAGTCGTACAAAGTATGATAAGACAATTGGGTTGTTGAATAAAAAAATATGTACATATTTCAAATCTTCAATGCAAATTATATTAATTGTTGTTGCAAAAAAACTCTTAAAATATTTGTAATATTTATTAATATTAAAAATATTTTAAGAGTTTTTTTGCTACGACAATTAATATAATTTGCATTGAAGATTTGAAATATGTACATATTTTTACATATTTTTTCGTAGTCGCTTTCGTAGTTCGTAGTGGTCTAGATCGCCATGTTGGTGATATCATTTTGTTAAAGCCATAGATTTAGAACCAATAGATTCTCACATACATTTGACAGAGCGAGATCGCCAGTTAAAAAATCTATGTGAAAAACTGAGACAAAAATATGATTTTTTGTCCCCGCCACCGTGGCCGATTATATTTATTATACATATATATTGTTTGTCACAAGTGCAATCAATGTGAGTTGTGACAAACAATGAAGAGTGAGTTGGCTGTTTGGAGATTTAAAGCTTTAGTTTGTTTTATAAGCATAAAATCGTAGTAATCTTAAGTATAAAAGTTTAAGTACGATAGTGGATAGCAGTATTCTGGGCTGTTAAACGTTATATTTCTTTAACAAGAACAATTATAACTTAAAAACAAAAATATATTCATTTTGTATTTTTTACCTCACTAAGGCCAAAAGGTCATAATACTCGATTTCAGACCAAATGCAGATTTATATGCTTATTCATCCGTTCACGCAGAACTTTTAAATTACTTAAATAATTTGATTTCCTGGTGAGTAAATGGCTATCGTCGCCCATGAACACCAGCAACATCAAAGGCCACTGATGCGTTGCCGGCCAGGAAAAAAAGAAGAAAAAGAAATAAATAAGCTCTCAAGCCAACTGCTAGTACCTAGATTTTATAGATTATAGATTATAGATAAGCTTTATTATTCGCTAATCAAATACAGATTTTTTATTATTTCACAACAACCAAAACCACTATAATTTAAACTGAACATTTTAAAGTCTTAACTAGCCGATCCTCGTAGCCGATACGACCAGTACCTTACATAGGGCTTTTTATTATTGCCCGAGCTTTATTTACAGAGGACTTGAGCTTCCGTGTTGGGAGCTTTATGATGTGGTTGTGACCTTTTTGCGAGTAACAAATGATGCTTTAGTCGGTTTTGTCAACGCTACCTGTGCTTTGTGCTTGAAATCGTTTGAAATGCTTTGAGGGCTGTTTTGTAATTAATTTAAATTTGTTTTGTGTTTAATTGCTACAATTCTTGGTGTTGATGGAATTATGAACATTGTTTACACTTTTTAAACTGTTTTAGTGTCATGCCAATGTCTTTTTGTTGTTTTTGGGAATTATAATTTTCTCTATATTTTCTTTTATTTATGAGATACTGTCATCCAATTAGTATTAATAGGGAAAATATTTTGTTCAATCTAATATTATTATGTAGGCTAATCATCTTAGCTAGATACTTCTAATATTTTCATTGAGGTATATCTCCGCATCCACCTAATGTATTATTAAAATCAATTACTATACCCCACGTAAACATGATATGTCTTGAATCGCAAAAAAAGGTCAAATGTCACTTAACATTTGTATTTTGCTACTGACGTTAAAATATCTCTCTCAGTGCGTACGGATTGTATCATTAAATTATTATTTAGGTTCAATCCATTAATGGCCAACTACTGAGCACGGGTCACTCCATTTGAGGAGGCCTTGAGTATTCTCCTATACACTGCTTCAATGCGGATTGCTGGAGGATTTAGTGGCCAACTCAAGTGTCGGAGGTTTTCAGGCCACCTGAGGACTTCCGGCAGCCTGTAATTGCACAAGAATCTTACCAAACTCTTAGTATCGAACGCTACACGAAACCAAGTGCATATTTGAGTTACATTGAGTCGAGATGCGGGCATTATTGAAGTCTGAAAAGTAGAAGATAAATGTTTGTGTGAAGTTAAACTGAATGATTTTCTCTTAAACTTGTTCTAAAATGACTATTTACAGGCTATATTATAAAAATAAGCAATATAATAAGCAAATAATATAACATATTTTCATGTTCTTTTGACTTTGGACATTGGGCTTTTTCTTACTGAAAGCCTTTGTACTTACGAAAACCATTTGTAAAAAACTTACTTTGAATAAAACTTATTTCATTTCATTTCAGTTCATTTGAATCCACTCCGTCATCCGGCTTAAAACGGGATAGTTTAACATGAATGCACCAGTGAATTTTCATCTTTACATTTCGTACCCGCTTATCCATAGACATGGTAAATCCCATGGACGATAATAGTTGGATTTGAATCCGAATTTCGTGATTGATGTGGGTTTGGAAAAAACGGAAGTAAATTGCTTCTTTGGATTAATTTGCGAGATAATTAGTGATTATAATAATAAGCTTTCATGAGTGTAACTTAAATTGTAATATGTATTGTATATACTTTTTTATCTCCCTCCAGATCAAAGAAATAATAAAAGGTAAATATGCTTATTAACACTAAAAAATTGCTCTTACTGTCGATACAATTAATGTAGCGCGCTGTGGGATCAAGTCATGCATGTATGGAGGTTTTCTGATATCTATGTAAAACACATACACACAATATTGTGTTGTATAAATAAATCACATGAAAAATATAGATTGCAATATAGTCCAGTATATTAACGAAAACTTTGTTTTTTGCAAAACTTTCCATGAGATTCAAAGAAAGAAAATATATTCGATATTCGTAAACCTTTATATTTTAACAGCCATATTTCGTTTATTTTCGCTTGTAGACACGAAGTTCACAATTTTCCAATCTAATATTTTCATCAATTTTTTTTTTGCAACTCAAACCATGCTATGATATTAGCAAAATAGGTTGAACAAAGAAATTGCCGAGTGATTTTAAAGGGGTCACAAATGGATATGAAAAAACCTTTGAAAAGCTGTGCATTATAATTGTGCGAAAAACTGCTTACCTGCTAGTGTATGAGACTTGAGTTAAACCTGCTTCATAAAATGTGAATCACTTACAAAGAACACCAGCTTGTAGGGTTCAAAAAGAAATAGTAAAAGCGTAGTTCAAATTTCTGAAAACATTAATATTATACAGTTTAATTGAAAAAAAATCAGTGGAGGGACATAATGTTGCAATATTTTGAAGTAAACAGAAGTTCAATTCAAGCTTCTTAAATCGTGATAATTATGAATATTTTATTTAAAAAATAACCAAATACAAAATTAGGGATAACTGAAAAATTACTCAACAGATCTCTCTTAAATTTAAATGGAGTCATATGACAAGCATCAGCTTCCAAATAAAAAAGAAACATGAAAATCAGTACATCCAATAAAATGTTATGAGGTATGTAACACACAAAAAGTAAAAAAATACAGTTGAATTGAGAACCTCGTCCATTTTTTGAAGTCGCTTAAAAATCGGTATCTAACTATACAAGTAACGCATAGTTAGCAATTATAAAAAGCGCGGGAAATAATAATATAACTTTTTAAGGTGTAAACTCCAAAAAATGTTGTTTTTTATACGTTGAAGGCTGTAGTTACCTTTGGAATTTAACCTCAAAAGGCTATTGAAATTCATTTAAATAATATGATATTTTTAATTACGTTTTAAGCGTAAAATCTCCATATAAAACATTATAAAGCGGGACGCCACACACTTGGCCGCTTTTTAGGGTTCCTTACCCAAAGGGTAAAAACAGGACCCTAATATTCAGACTCCACTGTCCGTCTGTATGTCACCAGGCATCTCATGAATTGTAATAGCTAGATAGTTGAAACTTTCAACGATGATGTGTTTCTGTTGCCGCTATAACAAAAACTACTAAAAACAGAATAAAATGAAAATTTAATTGCGGCTGCCATACAACAAACTTCTTTTTGCCGTTTTTTGCTCAATTATAACGGTAACAGGTAGACGCTTGAAAATATACAGTTTAAAAATAAACATTTATAATTTCACATATAAATAAGCAGTACCTTTGTACAAAATTTCTTTTATTAAGTCATGCTAAATTTGTGTACAATAATTGTTAAATAAATAAATAGATAATGGTACGGAACCCTTCGTGCGCGAGTTCGACTCGCACTTGGCTGGTTTTTTCTTTCTTCTCGTACTTTGCTACGCACGTGAGAGTGTCGCTTTGTAGAATGGTAAACTGAAAGCTTTTCATTATAACGGCGGTTTTATTTACCACGACTCGAGTCTCCGTGTAGACCTTTATTTTGTGGTCGCGACCTTTTTGTGTACAAATGCGAGTATGTTTTGCTTTCAAACATTGTCTCGTTTGTTTTAAACGTTATACGTGTTTCCGTAATTAATTAACAAAGTTTTGCAAGTAATTGCTTTTTGTTAATTGAGGAAGGTAGATCGCTGTCGGTTTTGGTTACTTTGTCTGTATATTTTGAGCCCGAATTTTTTTGTTTGTTTGTTTGGAATGATTAGTTGCTGTTGGCTCTATTGGCCTTCACAGCTTCACGCGGACTATTGAGCCCTAATTGTATTTCCGTCTATTTTTATACTTCTTATCTTTATTCTTTCGTGACACCGGTAGGTAACATTTGGTTTACAATAAATTTTATTGGAACGAAGTTCCTTATCGCGCGTTGTGAAAGGGGGCTAGACGGAAAATTACGACACTTTTTGATTCTTTCGAATGACGACACTTTTTTTGAAGTGATTCAGAGAGTTTTACAGAGATGGCGCTGTACAACAAAACAATACTTAAATCGAAAGGAACTTCGTTCCATCCGGGTGTCCCTTGACACCTCTCATGTTTTTATTGTTATGTACATTGAGGTCTTGTTGATCTTCTTGTACGTTAACTTTCTTAGTAGAGTGGTTACAGTGAAGCATAATTCCAAGAATACATTGTGGTAATTAAGGGCCGAAACTACGGCATAGTTTAAGGAGCAATATGTAATATTCATTATGAGCAACGATATCGAAGCACAGATACATTCAAAAAATGGCTTAGTTAATTTCATTAAAAGGCCGATCGATTAGATAAGATTTTAATATGTTGAACGGTATAAGTTTATCATTCCCATAATTAAGATATGTTTTGACGATTAATAAATCTTTGTTAGTTTAGCATGATATATCGGGAGAAAATAGTAAAAGAAATACAAAAAACAGACTATTGTATCATTCCAAATCGATGTCTTCCGGAAAATCTAGAATACAAGTAATTGCGTACCTACTGAACAACCAAACAGGAAGAAATAACCGTGAATGTGTGTAACAAATGGTGAATTTATTTTCTGAACAATTGAGTTTTCGACATAGCCTTTTAGAAAAAGGGGAAAAACCGTTTTTTAATGTAAATGAACGATCTGACGAGCCACCTGCTAGTAAAAAAAGAAAGAGAGAAAGATTAAAAAAACATTTATTCTGACATAAGCTTTGCAACAATGTTTAAAATTGGTGAAATATTTATTATATAAACTATATATAGTATGGTAAAAATTGTAATTACATGGCAGTTAAAATTTATAACAATTTAACCTAATGAATTAAAAGATAAACCTTATAGTATAAAATTGGTAAATGTTTCTATTCTCTAAATGAACGCGCTCCAACTTAATGTTAGTTGCATCTTGGAGATATTTTCGTAACTCATAATATTATTATGATATCAGAGGATAGTAATCTAATTCAATTTGTGACACGTATTATTATTATTCAAGCATTATTCTTATTATTTGCAGATTGACGTTAACACTATTTAATAGATTATTAATTTGTAATTTACTACATCTATTGCCATTATTTTTTATTTATTCATATAGGTATCACTGATACACTTATGCACGTAATTTTTTGGCTTTTCGTAAAGGTGCTTTGTCGTGGAGGAGAAGAAAAGCCTAAAGAAACTCCTCGGCACATCTTTTAAAATAATGGTCTTACCTACGCGGAACTGGATGCGGCACTAATTTCCAGGCGTCTTTGTCATTAATATATTCATTTATCCCATAGTATCTCTTGCCTACTAGCTGAGATTTAACATATTTCTTAAACACTTGGATAGGCAAATCACGTATTGACTTAGGTAATTTATTGAAAAAACGTACACCAAGCCCCATATAAGAACGTTGAACCTTACTTATGCGAAAATATGACGTCACTAAATTATGTCTGTTTCTAATTAGGTGATTATGCATGTCATTGTTCTGCTTGAACATGCCTATGTTGTTTTTTACAAATATAATATTACTGTAAATAAATTGAGAGGTTACTGCTAATATGCCTATTTCTTTAAATTTCTCACGTAGAGAATCGCGTGATTTTAATTTATAAATGGCTCTAATTGCCCTTTTCTGCAAAACAAATATAGCATCAATGTTAGCCACTGAGCCCCATATCAATATATCATAGGACATGAGGCTATGAAAGTATGCAAAATAAACAAGTTTAGCAGTTCCTACATCAGCCAACATTGTCTTTTGATTAACATTGTAGCGCTCATAGCCCAGTGCCTTGTGTCGATTCTATGTGATCGACGAAGTTAAGCAACAGCGGGCGCGGTCGGTAGTTGGATGGGTGACCGCTAGTGGCTAAAAATTCTTGAGCGTTTCCGTGCTTTGAGGCCACGTAAAGCCGTCGGTCCCGGTTGTTATCATAACAGTCGTTAAGCCATGTCGGAGGCCCTCGGGTGGTTTGAAAACTTCCGACACTCGGGTTGGCCACCAACCCCTCCGCCAATCCGCACTAGAGCAGCGTGGTGGAGTATGCTCTAGGCCTCCTCAAGAGACCCGTGCCCAGTAGTAGGCCATTAATGGGTTGAAGCTAACATTGATTAAAATTTTATTTAAATCATTATTTGAAGATAATCATTGATTAAAGCTATGATAGTTATGTAAAAATAATAATACTTTAAATATTTGCATACTTGGACAAGCTACATCTGTGTGAAAACTATATTCTATTAAAATACTACCATTGTACTACATGTATGGCAAATAATGAGTACGATGAGTATGATTATGATTATTATTATATAACAATTTACAATTGCGTTCAGAGTTGCAGCTACCACGCACGTGGTTTCGGTTCGGTTTAAAGAACTTCCCATAAGATTTTTACATCACTTAAAATGAGAAACTTAAATACTAAACTAAGTTACGGTTTGTGTCCAGCATGCATTCTTGTGTGCGTGCGTGCCTGCGTGTGTGTGTGTGTGTGTGTGTGTGTGTGTGTGTGTGTGTGTGTGTGTGTGAGTGTGAGTGTGTTTATGTATTTGTGTGTGTCTGATGTTTGATGTTGATGAGTTTGATGTTTAAAAAGTTCGTTATCAATACAGTAAAGCCAACAAGCGACGAGAAATGACAAAATCAAATTACGAAAACTAGGTTAAGCAGATATACGGTAGTAATGCGAATAGCGAATAGTCTGTTCGAATCTGAACGCGTTAATGAAATCTCGAATTTCTTGTATCAACGAATTACCGAAAAAGCAATTTCTTTTGCGCTGAGGAACCATATTAGGGGATCAATTATAACGGTATACTCAACCCTTTATGGCTGGGCAAAGAACTTTAAAAAAGAGAAGAGTATGTAAGTGGATGCTTAAATAAGACCTACTGACATTTTAATGTTTATACTAGCTATGCCAGCTATCTGTAATTCATTCGTGGAGGAATTTTTCCCGCGTAATAACTGATCCCGTGGGAATTTTGGGATAAAAAGTATTCTATACACTGCCTTAAAACCCCCTCTATCTTTTAGTGTAAACCCCATTAAAATCGGTTAAGCAGTTCCAGAGATAAGCCCGAAAAACAGAAAGACAAATTTTAAAGAGTCTTTGTGTTTTAGTATCGTGTAAATAACTATAAGCAGTGTATAAAACAGTTATTTTGAAATCAAAAATAATCACTTCACTTTGATATTTATTGGCTTTCTTGATCAAATTAGTAATCTGTATATTTGCATGTATTACCAATTTGATAAAGAAAGCCATGAAGCTGTATATGAAAAGTGCTGAACTATACTGAACTATAGTGCGGAACTGTGAATTAAAATGGTGAACTATTAGGAATTAGTATGAATTAGAGTGCATTGATAGCTTAGCGGTTAGAACATTGGTCTCCCGAACCATGGGGCCAGAGTTCAAATCCTGACACGCACTTCTAATTTTGTAATATTATGTGCGTATTAGAAGTTAATTATCACTTGCTTCGGTGAAGGAAAACATCGTGAGGAAACCTGCACATCTGAGAGTTATCCAGGTTCTCAAAGGTGTATGAAGTCTACCAATCCGCACTTGACCAACGTGGTAGTCTATGGCCTGTACCCCTCACTTGTGAGAGGAGACCCCGAGCCCAGCAGTGGAACAATTATGGGTTGTTGCTTTGCATTTTTATAGTGCATTATCATTGCCATGCAATATATTAGTGTTACCTTCTCCAGCCCCAATCACGGTATGGATCAGAAGAACCACGATGTACAGACATTGTTGGCTTTCGGCCGACATCGCTGCCGCGTGCTGCACCTGAGGACAATGGTGAAAACTATTTTAATGTGAGAAACACGGACGTAAAAATAAACCCAGACGTCACCTTATCTTATCGAGAGTGACGCCTCCCGCTTACCATGTGTGCGTAATTTTTAGTGCGGTCCGACCAATCCGACGCGGTAATGGCGGCGGATTAATGACAACATTGTGTCAATGTGTGCGTGTGATACTTGTACGAATAGAGGAGTTAGTAGTACGAGTAGGTACTATAGGTGCCTCACTGAATTTGTTGTTGACATTCCGTCTGGTTCTTTTTTTAAGTCTGTGGTGTGAAAGAAAACAAAAAAACGGTGAAAACTATATTAATACTAGATGTGTCTCGCGGTTTTGTCCGCGTTAATTTGTGGAAAAAATTAACTACTAAAATATATGATGATAAAATATATAACCTATAGCCGTCCTTGATAAAATAAATGGACTATCAAACACAAAAATATTTTTTCAATTCGAAGCAGTCCTGAGATTCTTGATTGAGGTTTCTAAGATTAGCGCGTTCAACCAAACTCTTCAATTTTATAATATTAGTATAGATTTGTACAAAACACATTCGCAAACAGCGTTGGTATAAAAATTCTCTAACGTTCGTTCGGCATTGATTTAAACAAGATTTATTGATTGATTGATTTAATTGATATTGTCATGATAGTAACGTTGACTTCATTTGTTATTTATTTATAATATTTTACTTAATTAATAGCTTTACCAACAGATTTACAATGATTAAATCTACAATATTTATTACAAAAACAGCTACATGTTAATTTTAATAATTACATTCACTATCAACTTATTATTACCGACGTGGCTAACTTACATTTACCTATTCACTTACTCGTTTAACGAGATGCATGTTGTCTACGCCTATAATTATAATAGCATTAAGAAATTACTGCCATTGTATAAGTTTATTGTGTTTAAGTTAATGTATATTATGTTGGCGTTCAATAAATAAATAAATAAATGTTAAACCAATTACATCCACATGGGTCAACGTATATAAATTCAGTGAGATAAAAATTTACAATACAATTATTATATCAAAAAATAAAATAATTAATATAATGAAATTCAACCAAAATATCCACATATAATAAATTAAAATTTTAAATTAAAATTTATGTAATTTGCCATCTTGTATCTTGTTAAGTAGAAATCAAGTTAACACAGTTGCTTACCAAGCTGTTTAAATAAGCTTTAAGCCTTTGAAGTTCTTGACGAACGAGGTAAGTGTTAGTTTTATGTGCATTTCTTATGAAATGCGCAGCTTAAGTCAGTGAAAATTAATTTTAAACCTTGGAAAATTTTAGTTGATTTAGAAAATCTTCTTAAAATATTACATTAAATAAGGTTCATAATTTACAGTCTGCGTAGTCTTTAAATATCAGTGTAACTTTCAAGATATTTTTTGCCTTAGGGCGCTTTCACATTAGGTCGCCAGTAGTGCGGCAGCAGCGCGACAATAGCAGCGCGACAGACGCGCGGCTGTCACGCTGCTACTTCTCTATACTAAAAAGAGCAGCGCGACAGCCGCGCGACACGTGATTTTCATAGTGGACGGCAGCGCGGCAGCCGCGTGCGATCAGTCGGCTTCAAGTCAGTGTTGCAATCGCATGTTCGAACACTTCGAACATACACAATGAGCGAATTTGACACAGAACAATTTATCGTTGAAGTTCAAAGGCGTCCTGCTTTGTGGGATTCGAGGATCGATGATTTTTTAGTTTTAGCTCTGTGCTAGATTAAATATCTGTTAAAAAATAGACGACAAATATGTCTAGTCAAATTCGATAAAATATGGTTAAATGTCTTTTAATTTTAGAGATATGATTTTTTAAGTAATGAGGTAGCCACTGTCGCACCTACCTGCCCTTAATAAGAAAAACAATATATAAATAGGGTGTTATAAATTCCAAAAATAGGATAAAACCCATGGATGTATTACTCTAACTGGATAAGTAATTTTGTAGAGGTACCTGAGGACGGATGACGTCATAACCTAAGGACCATTTTTCTATTGTGTCCATGTTATCTATAGTCCCAGGACATATGATTCGATTATGATTTTTTATAATGGTATAAAAACATATAGGTAAGATGAATATTATAAGTAACGTAATTGTGGTGTAGTTTGCAACACTACGCCAAAAAGTTAATGCAATTTTTCAATGAGGCGATTACGGTCATCGGGGATTTGTGAAGACTGTGATCGTCGTTTTTGTTTGTGTTGCTTAAAATGTGGTGTTGTACTCTTATCAAATTATCAGTGAGAAAATTACAATAAAATCAATTGCAATATTTAATTCAGTTTTGAAGAAATTTTAATAAAATGTTTTATTTCAATATTATAAATACCACGAGAAAAATTACCAATAGAAAACATTTTAAAGATCCATATGAAAATAGGATATAATTTTTCTAAGTGTGGACACCCTACAATTATGAAGGATAACCTCAATCTGGACTGTGATTGGTCGAATAGTCCTTGAGATATGACGTCATCGAACTATTCTGTGCTTCAGGTACCTCTACAAGGTAAGCAATCCAGATAGTGTAATATATCCATGATAACACCTTTTGTATGAACAAATGGGTAGGTACCATAGATATAGTATATCTATGGTAGGTACCCTAGGAACCCCATCTATAGACTTACCTAAGTGTTATAACGAGTCTTTCTTCTGCGGAAATGCTGTTGCGAAATCGAGTATCACAGCGTTGAATACTACTCTCAAGAAGACGTAATAATTCGCCGAAAGACTTTCTTGACATTCAGACGTAATTAAAGAATTTTTTATTACTACCATATTTCAACACTTTGAATACTGTCACATAATCACTATTCACATGCCGATTTCGAAATAAAGGATCAATCCAGTAAATCCTTTTTTTTTATTATGAATGCGACGTCGATGGCGCCGAATGAGAACCAACAAAAGCAGGAGCAACAAAGATGTTTCCTCTTTGGAGTCCATTATTTCAATAAACTGGCCACCCTGATCTAAGCAAGTCGCGCGGCTGTATTTGTAATGAGAAGGCATCCGCTGCTGCCGCGCTGCAGCCGCGCTGCTGCCGCACTACTGGCGACCTAATGTGAAAGCGCCCTTAATATCAAGAAAAATAACATGTGCAAACCCGTTGCGTTGAAAGGTAATCGTAGCGGCTTCGTAGCAAAGCGTAGCATATCGCGTAGCACTGATGCTACGCGATTTGCTACGCTTCGATAATGAGTTTAGTTTCAGAATCATCATACGATTTTGTTATCAATATTACTATTGAGTCATTAATATGATTATTGCTATTATTATCTCTCGTTAAAGTCAGGCTGGCTAGCAACCACCATCTTGCTTGATTCAGAAACCAAGACTCGTGTTTTAGCTGGGGACTTTGGAGCCTCTTCTGATAGAACCCCAACTTTCATCTAGTCTAAATAAAACAATTTTCTCTTAAACTTAACTGGACCAAATGAATTGAAATTTAGTACTCATGTGATTTTTTGTGACCTGAAAACGGAGGTATAAAGAAAACAAATAAATTTTGAAAAAAATTTTCAATGAAATCAAAATAAAAAAAAACTGTTTTGCAAACCGCATCGTGTGGCATGTCAAATGAAAGGGATTATTGTAAGGATTTCAAATATATTTTATCTCTCTATCTCTTACGTTATGAGTGAGATCAGCGTCGCCATGTTGAATAATATTTCTTGCGCATTGGTCTAATTGGGCCTATGGTAGTGCAACGGTTTAATTAAAAGTATGTTAAAAAAGAGCTGTCAAAATATATCTCAAATTCAAATAAAAATTAGTAAAGTTAGTAGTAAATTAATTATTAGTAAAATAATTAGTAGTAAATTAGTAGTAAATTAATAAAGTTTCAGTAACTTGATTTTATTATACAGATCTGTTAAGTAAATCTAAGTACAGTCACCTGCAGAGAAAAGTAACCCATCGGTCTATTAGAACTGTTTAAACAGATGGGTTACTTTTCTCTGCAGGTGACCGTACTTGGTATTTATTTTAATCAACCTTTTTAAACTTAGCAGTGCAATGTAAGAAAAAGTAATTTTTCAATTTCGAGTTCGTCACAGTCTGGCCAGGATTTTTTTTGCCAACCCAATCACGACATATTCTTTAGATACTAAATTAGATATATATTAAATACTTGTCTGAGGTGAGCGCAGAAACAACAACAATCAAACACGGAAGCTAGTTATTCACTAGTTTATTTCATTACAAAGATCATACAAAACGCAGCTCACACACACACACATACATGAACAACATACGCATGATCATAACCCGCTGCACACATACTTAACAATATAAACCACATTTCATCCATGAAACAGAGAGGTGAAGGTCACGCCTAGTTCGGTTAGGGTATCAGAATCTCGCGGTACTAAAATCACCTGGAATAAAACAGAATTCCAGAACAAATAACATATTGGTTGCTAAATGGAACACGGCAATAAGTCCTAACGCAGTTTGGTTTCTTGATCAATGTTCCTTTGTTTTATTTGTACGATGAAATTGAATTGACTAATCTGCTGTGCGGAATATAATTACAGGAAATTAGTTTTGTCCCCGTGCTATATATTGCGTATAAAAGGTTTTTATGTGGTATCTGTTCGGTGAATGTAAAAGGAATCTTTTAATGTTGTAATTTAAACGTTGGATCAGAAACAAATAGATATTGGTTAAAATCCTGCATATCTAATTAAACAGTTTTATTTAGCTTACCTTCTCTGTGTGTCAAATCTTGCAAGTTTGATTTAATAGAAATAGCCGGCAAACGAGCTGACGAACCACCCGATGGTAAGTTGCTATCGTCGCCCATGAATATTAGCAACACCAAAGGCATCACTGATGCGTTGCGTTGTGTTAAACTATTTGAGATATACAAAACTTAGTCCACCACGCGCAAGTAGACCAAGCGCAAATTTGCAGACTTTCCACAAAATAACATTATGGAAAACTGTCAGTATACAAGTCTGTTTACCAGCTATTTCCATAAAAAAAGATAAAATGTCAATTAAAGAATCCCGTCTAAACATTTTATGGAGCGAATAATATAAGGCATAAGTGTTCCGAAGCGAAGCGAGGGAGCTCACTGCTATATAAATATAACGGAAGCTATTTTTATATTTGGGAGTTATTTCTCATACGCATACTAGGAGTCGTTCATTTGGCGTGATGGAGGGCGTAACATGCGGGAACATCGGTAATAGGTATTATAGGGCGTCTCCACATTAAACGTCGCTACTTATTAGTTACTAAGGATGTTTGACCTCAATCTGGAATAAGACTAAGCCCGGGAAAATGCGGGCAAAGCCGCGTACAGAGAGGAAGAAAGCGTGTTAACATTACACTATACATCATATGTTTACATTATGTAAGATCTGAATCACATCCAAGATTTGGAAGTGATCATCATCATCACTGTCTATGGAGATTATAACCCAATACAAAGCTTTAAAAACGATCGAGACGTGAGATAGACTGATGTATTAGTGTCAAACGTCATCCGACATCCAACATCCGGTTTCTGACATCTGTCATCCGTCATAGACTAATATCAACGTCGTCTGTCTACCTTGCAAGAGTTTCTTCTTGCCACCACAGTTTAGCCATGACCACAATTCCTGCAACTGGGTCGAAATATAAGCGTAAAAAATATGTATATATCGTGAGTATGAGATGTGGTGCTATAGGAAAATGCTGCAAATACCTTGGACAGCACATCGGACCAACGTATCAATACTAAAACAACTTAAATCAAGACGAGGCTCTCAACCATCTCCTTAGGAGAATCCTGGAGTACTTCGGTCATATCGCGAGGAAAACAAAGACAACTTAGAAAAACTCATGATCACCGGTAAGATCGAAGGAAAGCGGCCTCGCGGACGAAGTCCTATACGTTGGTCCGATCAGATCCGGACATCTCTTGGCACGACTTTCCACGATGCGTTAAGGGGCGCTGAAAACCGACACAAATGGCGTGAGGCTGTGAGAAAGATTAGTGGTGGTCACGACCCTCAGAACTGAGGACAACGAAGCAGAGAGAGAGAGAGATCGTGAGGTATATATTTTATACGCCGATATTATATTATACAAAAAAATTATAACCCACGTAATTTTTCAATATTTTTCTCAATCTTTAAAGTTCAATTTATGAGTGGTATATTTTTGTAGTACGTGCAACCTCCTAAATAATAAATGACCGTCAAAGTGTGTCGTAATTGCAGTGCGTTGGAGAGCGCCTTTTTTCTAGCAATCGTCAAAGCATCATGGCGCTTCAGAATTACATGAAAGTGATTTACTACAGTCAATTAGTCGCTTTTAACATAAAAAAATGTTCAGTCAAGTGTGTTGACACCATAACAACGTCGTACGTAATTGATTCGACGGAGTAAATGGATTATCCCATTTTTTACTAACTTTATCCTTATTTTCACTCTCATGTGTCTACGCTTTATGGCTTGAGGAAATTATTTTGTAAATGAATGTTGCGTATTTGTTGTTACAAGAGAAAATTGGATTATATAGATCTTAGTAACGAGCATGTAGGTACAGTCACCTGCAGAGAAAAGTAACCCATCTGTCTATTAAAACTGTTTAACAGATGGGTTACTTTTCTCTGCAGGGGACCGTACTTATAAAAGACTCTCTACAAAAGTTTTTTATTTTGAATTTTAAGTATTATGATTGTTAACGGTCCTAACATGTTGTACACATGTATTTCCAATATGACTATGATTTTTCGTAATCAATGTTTCTTTGTATTATTTGTACACGATGAGATTGAACTGTCACTTGTACTGTGAGAAAATTTAATAACAGAAAATTAGTTTTGGCTGAGATATAGGTTTCAAGACATTCAAGTTATTTATTTATCGTGATATACGTACGGTGAATGTAAAAGTAATATTTTAATGTTAATGTTAGTTCTAATTCACAATTTATAGTTCCAATATGAATAATAATGCTTAAAAACACAGAAGAAATTTATTGCCGTAATAACTTAACAACCAAGTTTGTTTCTGTATTTTTTTTTAATTTGTTAAATCTATACTATAATAAAACTCAAGAGTGTCTGTTTGTCTGTCCGGGCATCACATAAAAACCCTTAAACGAATTTCAATGAAAATTACTAAAGTTGTTACTGATAACCTAAGTCATAGTTTAGATAACATTTTATCCCGGAAAATTAAAAGGTTTTCCGGAAAAACAGGATAAACATTTAAATAAGTTAAAATATAATTTCCGTATGCAAAACTGCGGGCAACTATTAGTCTATATATATAATAAAATTGTAACTCGATAATGTCTGTACATTGAAGATATTTAAGAAAATTTGATATCAGGGGACTATATAGGAGCAATAGATTGCAAATCTGTCATTTTTAAAAATCTTGTCTGTCTGTATGTTTGACACCGCATCACGCCGAAACCACTGGATAAAATTGAGTGCAGTTGTCACAGTTGTATTACTGGTGGTCTAACTTAAAATCTGGTGTATGTTTTATCATGATACGTCGCTTACAAGCCGAGATATCAATAAATAGGACTTTTTGATACGCCATATAACAGCAAGAAATACTGAAAGTGCCCGATAGAGGGACATAAGAGACTCTTTAATATCGGAAATATAGGTACTTTATTTCTTCAAAAATATCAATGTGTACCAATTTTTTTTTAATTTATGACTTTGCAGTTAATTAGTTCTGCTAATCAACAACAGATGTCAGTGTAGGTACTAGAAGCCTTAATTAAAAAATGTAAGTAGGTCTGACAACGAGACTTAACCATCAATAAATCTTTTATTAAATTAATGTGTACCAATACATACTTATAATATTTAAAACATTGGGATTTTAGGTAAATTAGTTACCCTACTCAATCAATGATACTTAAATAATGTTATAATATATTTTTCTATTGGATTCCTGTATTAAATTCGCTGTATGATGGTGTGGGTCCGAGTTAGCGATAATAATATGAAAAAAATAGGAAAATTATCAAATAATGTTTTTTTTGTAAATAAATAAAAATCTTAAATTTTGTTAAAGAAATTATAATTTACATTTCCTTATTGTATTGGAGGAAAAGGCTCATAGAATGTAGAATAAAATATTTACGACTGCTGTCACCTACTGGTCAATGCGTACCAAGCCGGCCCCGCATAGGCTGATAATGACCGGACGTAAGTGCAATACAAATAACTAAATTACTTTTCAATTTGCGTATAACCAACCAAGTTAATGCTTGACCAAAATCCCACCTGATGGTAAGTGGAGATGTGGTCCAAGGTGGTGAGCATATTAACTTAGTAAAAGCCTATTCACTCTTTTCTTGAAGACATAATAGGCGTGCGCGAATGTCGACACAGGCAAGTTATTCCAGTCCTTGGCGGTACGTATAACAAATGATGAGGCAAACCGCGTCGTCCGTACCGGCAGGATGTTCACGACAAAAAGATGCAGAATACTCGCCGTGCATCGTGTCGTTCGATGGAGAAACGGAGATGGGGGAATTATTTCAAACAATTCCTCTGCACATTCTCTTAAATGTGCCCTGTAGAAGACCGAGAGGCTGGCTACTCCGCGCCTGTGCTCAAGGCTTTGCAGATTGGTCTTAACTAAATCTGGGTTACCAATGAACCTTGCAGAACTTTGGCTGCGCCTGCCCAAATGTACGAACAGTATTTTACGCACGGCCGAACATGAGCTTTGTACAAGGTAAAGAGTTGCTTCGGTGTGAACTACCGGCACACCTTTGCAAGGACACCAAGTTTCCTTGCAGCAGCCTTAGCCTTGATGTCAATGAACCGCTCAAAGTTGTTTCCAGGATATGTCTACTCCTAACTAATGAAGGCAGTCGGTATAATCCAAGGACACATTTCGAAGTAGGAGCCTAGATATTGTGAGCGAGCTCCTAATGGCGGTAAATAGTCACGTCTGCGTTTTAGTGGCGTTGTATCTCACAAGATTGCATGGCTTCAACCCACTTGGACGCAGCCCGAAGTTTGAGATTCATACGAGCCACCATGGCCTCTCAGACTGAATTTCGTCCCGACTGGCTCTGGAACTTGGTAGGTATCTCTCTACCACTGTGTACCTGTCTGCGTACCCATAGACGCATAAAAGCAGACGAGCCGCTTGATGAAATTTTCATCGTCCTCCATAGATTACTAAACTTAAAGCGTCTTCCGTGATCAGACTAAAGGCATCACCCACGCGTTATCATCCAATAAAGAAAACAAGAATGAAAAAATAATAAATTATGTTTATGATCTAGAAGAGCTTAGAATTAAGATGTATCGAGCTACATACATAAATAGCAGTTAAAATAAACTAATCTTAATAATGCTAATGCTGCAGGCATCATCATCATCGTCTCATCCAGAATCAGCAGTGAGTAAACAATGAGTTCCTTCTAAAACGTTTTATAGGTACAATATTAGTTTTCTAGGTATGGCATTACATACATTTACGTACAGGTACTTGGACGAAAAGCTCGGCCTTGCGTAATTGGAAATTACACTTAAAAATTCCAAGTCATTCAGGAGAGGAATAAACTCAGGAGAACTAGAGTCGCCCGGTGAGGCGGGCCCTGCTGTCGGGTAGGAGATCCTTTCAATACCGTAAATCTAGCTGGTACCGCAGTTGCGAAACTCCCCAGACAGTCAGGGGTGCTCTTTTGACTCTACCTGCAGAAGCGTTTAGCTCTCAGACAGTCAAATGTGGAGGGGCAAGACGTCCCTGAGTGACTCATGTAGCCCGTGGTCGGTGCGATCTTAGAATATAAAATAAATGTGTATGACCGTGCCTTGGGTTGTGTTGGATACTAAATATGTAAATCTTGAATTGATGGAAATAATAGAAACGTTTTTAGAGATAGTTTAAGTTGTTCATATTGACATTACAAAACCAGTGCATTGACCAATTCAGGGTCTGGTGGTGTATATTTGAGACAGAATACATATGTAACTCTAGAATGATGTCAGAGATGGATCTGCTTCTTCAGATCAAGGCAATTTAATTTGGAATCAATTTAGTTTGGAAGGTGGGCTTACAGGTTATAATTATTGTTTGGTCTGCTTTTACATATGTGCACGTATGGGTACATATAATTTTTATATAATTTTTCAGGGTTTTGTTCCTCAAAAGAAAAAAATATAACCCTTATAGGATCACTTCGTTGTCCGTCCGTCTGTCTGTTTGTTGACCCTATTTATTCAGGAATGCGTGGAGGTATCATTCCAAAAAAACTTAAACTTATTTGGTTAATTGATCGGTAGGTATGTCCATATAACGGGAATGACAGTTTTACAGCGGCAAAGTTAAGTTTGTTTCTAAATCATTTAATATTGCTCTTATGTTC
The DNA here is from genome assembly GCA_963932265.1 of Thymelicus lineola. Taxonomy (NCBI): domain Eukaryota; kingdom Metazoa; phylum Arthropoda; class Insecta; order Lepidoptera; family Hesperiidae; genus Thymelicus; species Thymelicus lineola. Next base: position 2,147,445 of record OZ010704.1, on the reverse strand, counting down.
GGTTCTGTAAATTTGTACAAATTCCTCGATGCCGAAAAATTCGCATTTGGCCGGGATCTTTTTTAATTAGTAATTATTCTCAAGTCCACGCAGACGAAGTCGCGGGTAAAGGCTAGTTAACTTATAAGATTAACAAAAATTACGCTACTCATCTTTAGAACCTTTAAAATATATCTTAATCCTCAAATGTTTTAATAGCAATAAAAAGTCGTTCCGCCTGAATTTTTTACGTAATTTTTGTACCTTGGGTAGAAATAATTGTCAACTATTTTGCGGGAAACTTGACGTCTTAAAAAGTACAGCTATAAACTAATTGATACTTACTTTTAATAAAAAATGTTTCAAACCTTGACCTCGTACCAAGCAGCCTTTTTACCCTGGATTTTTGTTCATCTCTCAGTAAAATGTGGAGTACCACTCTTAAAATCATTTTGTTCGTCATTTTGTTACTTTAAAATTTTATTCATTGGATATAATTTTTATCTGCGAGTCAAAGCAAAATAAATGAATACTATTTCAACTCACAATATCCCAGTTTAAGGCCCGTGCCTTAAACTGGGACTGGGAGATAGATGTAGAAGAGCCCGTGCTCTTCTTGAGGAAGTCTAGAGCATACTCCACCACTCTGCTCCATTGTAGATTAAAATCTCCAATAGCTAAACTAAGTCTCGGAAATTTCTATGTCACCCGTATAGTGTACTTACAGCTCTGATTATCTATTATTGTTACAACTATTATCGAGCTCAGTGTCATAAAAAACCGTATTTTAATGCCACTGAATCGTTTGGTATGAAGTGTTTTGCCAAAACAAGCAAATACCAAAATATTCCTCAAATGTTCAACAGTAGTCTAATTTTAGAAAACCGGAAGAACATCAAATATTTTCTAACTAAAGTATGCAAGAACGGCAGCTAAATCACGTTCGAGACTTAACAAACTCAAACAAAACTTAACACAAACGGAACACCCATATAAGTTAATTATATTAGATTGTTCATACGAAAGACGGGCGAGTTATTAAAATAATGAAAGATGTCGTAGGGAACTTCGTTTGACTTAGTAATGTAACTTTAAAACAGGGATGTTAAGGAGCTCCGTACCCGTGACCGAAACTGCCGGAACTGTCGGATATCCGTAATAAATATATCCGTATATATGTAACCGTAACCGAATCTGGTATACAACTTTAGGATACTTTCGGAGAGAGGTGTAAATGAGATAATGTTATGACTGGTTTTTGGTACTGCTCCATCCAGCCGTCAGACACAAGTTGTAGGGGTCACTTGAGTTTTTTGTTCATTATTTTATTTTACTATTATAATAAAAATACTTAAAGAATCAAATTCCGAAATCGAAATTACCCGAAACTAACGCATAATCCGAAATAATAATTATATCTGTAACCGTTTTACCGTATCCGAAACCGGAATAATATTATTCCTATATATAACTGGATCCGGGTCTGGAGTTTCAAATCTGTAATATCCCTGCTTTAAAACACAACTTCCACTGAAGAGATTTAACTTAACATGCAATTATGTGAAATGTAAGCAGAACATGGCGTAGAGAGAACTTTATTATAATTTATAATTTGTGGTAATTACCACAAACTCAATCGTCCAATTGTATGATATTTTCGTTAATTTTGAGATACATAAATAAAAAGTAAGTTCTAAAAGTGAAACCTGACTACTGAAAAGTCACACTTCAAAAATGTAGGAAACAAGAAAATATTTTCATGTGAAGTTTTTATGTGTAAACAATGCAATTTTTTGGTGTATTTAATAGAAAACTTACATGTATTTTTTTTCTTAATTTTGTACACAATAAAATTTATAAGAAAAAAAAATTTCAAAGTATTTCATTAATTTAGTGATGTCGAAAAGATAAAGTGAAGCCTTCTATCGTCGTACGCACGTCATAGGGATGTTGACTAATTTTAGAATTAAATTTTATTTTATAGATACTCGTAGGACCTTAATGTTCACGAAAAAAATATTATAAAAATAATAATATTCCATTTAAAAACAAAAATTGATAAACAGAAATTAATATATTTCCCATCAAAAACGTCAGGTGACCTCCACTAACCGATATTCAATACTAGCCGTTTGATGAATTATTATTTTTTGGAATTAGCGGTCTGTTTGTGAAATATTTGGTTTTTAAATGCTAATTTTGGTTAGAGTCAATTATCCCCCCTGCCGTATAAATGGTTGGAATTGGACAAGTAAAAAAATTCTCAAAAATAGGTTATATGATGAATTTACAAGGAATAAAATCACGGCTATGTTAGCCTGTGTAATTCAATAAAATAATTAAATTAATAAGTAAATAATAAAAAAATAAATTAAAGTAATTAAATTAATAAAATAATGAATGAGTAATGGTCGATAATCTTAGTACTACAGAACCCTACTTTGCGCATGGCCAGATGCACTTCCCGGTTTTTTTATTTCGTATCGGTGCCGGGTAAATTTTAGGGTATAAGCAATTACGAACGGTAAATTATCCTTAACTTAATACCTGCAGTTAATTTTCGTCACCGCACATCACGTACTAGGTTCCACCAATACTACCTGGATACATGGCATTCGTCCACAGTTCGGTTCTCACGTCATTTTCTACCTCGCACGTGTAAACTGTGGAACAAACTACCTGCATCGGTTTTCCCTCTAAGCTATGACATGGGCTCCTTCAAGAAGCGGGTCTATCGTCATCTTCTTGGCCGGCAACGCGTTGGTGACGCCCCTGGTGTTGCTAATGTCCATGGTCGGCGGTGATCACTTACCATCAGGTGACCAGTCTGCTCGTTTGCCTGCTCTAAGCATTAAAAAAACTCATAAATAACATAAGAGCAAGAAGTATGACCACAATACAACTAGCTTTCAAGCTAACAATCTAAAATAACTTTTAGTATTTGGCTCTTTTGCCACTTACCGAATATTCACATTACGAAAATCTAGCAAATAGCTTTACCTACTTTGAAATCATTCTCTTATTTATATAAAAGAAAGAACTGGCTGACTGATCGATCAATGCACAGCCACTGGTTTAGAAGTATAAAAATACTCACAAAGCTTACTTATATGGCGAAAGTGAGCACTAAGAAGGGATTCTTAAAAATTTTATTCATAAAGGACGAAAATAGGGTATGAAAAGTATGAAAATCCGTCATTTTAAGTTAGAAATATCATTTCCGCAAGCGAAGCTTGGGCAACTGCTAGAAATAAAGCTTTAATAAATTGAAATGGAGTATTATTCGCATTATGACTTCAGAATCTAGGTTTAATTTTCGGCAACTGGTACCAATTCAGGTTTTGAATAAGCTATTGACGTCGATGGCTCATCAACTGTCTTTTATCCAACTTTATGAAAATAGCTCTTTCAGTTTGTAATTTACTGCTATAGCGGAGTTTCTTAACAAGTTTTATTGTTCGCGTTTAATAACCTAATGAATGTATTGAACTAAAAATATTGGATGTTTTTTTTCAAATCCAGTCATAATAATAAAGTATTTTTGTTTGTCTACCTCACTGGCAACTGGCTTAGAATGCCATTAGTCATTAAGTTCGCTCTTGTAGACCCCACTTTAAGGAGTTTATGAATAAATAAATAAATTAAAAATCTGCGTAACTTTTAAATCCTGTGATACAAGTACAATCTTCATATTGTGAAAATTCTCCACCGATGGGGCTTCAACTCATGGCTGACTACAGGGACGAGTCTCTCCTACTGAGGAGCTATCTGACTATCCACCTAATAGTAAGTGGTTACCGCCTATGGACATATCAGTAACACCAAAGGCATCACTGATGCGGTGCCCAGAAGTAACTCCAATGGTCGAGTGATCTTATAAAGGATACATATATCGATGCATTTGTATGTCTACGATAATATTATAGCAATGTATATTTATTTCTATTACCTATTAATTCAAATAAAATCTCGAACATATTTCCTAAAAAATCTTTCATCGCCATTTATCACAGAAAATATAAATATCATTATGATCACAATGTTTTGTTATGTAAATAATGTCCCTCGAACAATTTATTAAACTCCGAATAAAGACACATCTCGCTAACAATAGGAGACAGTTCTCTTGCCATTTATCTTTGGTTCAAAGAAAACTTAACCTCCAAGATTCAAGACAGTTGAAACCGCTATTGCCTTTGTGACGCACAATAGCGACAACTACCCACATTCTTATATAAACTTGAGAACAAAGAGTAGTTAACTGTAAACCATTAATATACAAAAGACCCAACTTCTTTTCTCTCTCACTCTCTCTCACACACATACGAGTATTTGTAGTATAATAGTACACTTACACCGCGTTTAATTGAAAGAGCATTTGAAGTATAGTATTACAAAAAGTTATTCGTTGTTACAAAATGTCAGATACTGAATTTTAAAATTATTCGCCAATACGATATTTTAATATACCTAATGTTAGTTAAATAAAAAATACCGAATATTATTTTAATGTTGTAACATAATATCTTTTGCTGGTGGTACATCATATTTATAATATATCTTATTCTAAATTCGCTGCATATTATATATTTTAGTACTTCATTGATCCGGTACACAAAAATAAACTGTAGTTTGCTTGTTTTTGAAAGTTACTCTTTGTAATTGAATTCAAATAATTATTTCTTGTCGCTTTCTCCGTTGCCATTTCAATCACTCAATCATAATTATAAACTAGCTGTTGGCCGCAGCTTTGCATACGGAAACTATGTTTTAACTTATTCAAACTTTTATCCTGTTTTCCCGGCAAATCTTTTTATTTTCCGGGATGAAAAGTTGTCTAAAATATGACCCAGGATATCACTAACAACTTTACCAATTTTCATCGAAATCCATTTAAGGGTTTGTGTGATGCCCGGAGAGACAAACAGACACAGAGTTTTTTATAGTATAGAAGATAGATGTGAAATTTCAGATAAATGTTTGTTACTCTTACGAAAAACTACTGAACAGATTTTCATGTTTAGCACATGGGTAAACTATGATCAAGATTTCTAGAATTATAATTTAATAGAATAAAACATTGAGTACTTATTAAAATTATTACCGGGAAAACACGTGCGAATCTGTGTAAAAAGCTAATACACAAAGTTACTAAAATTGTAACAGTTATGTAAATGCTTTAGTGTGAGGCCTTTGTGAAATGAAATAATTCTGAATCACGCTATCAACTTATACTTGTAACATACGTAAATTCAAGGAAACTATTAATTTTTTTGAATTCGCTCTGGATACTTAGTTTCATTTACCATATAATAGTTACGCAGTTTGTACAGCGCCATCTCTGTAAAACTTACTGAATCACTTCAAAAAAAGTGTCGTCATTCGTAAAATCAAAAAGTGTCGTCATTTTCCGTCTAGCCCCTTTTCACAACGCGCGATAAGGAACTTCGTTCCAAAAAATGAGTCACGTGCATTCGGTTACATTAAAGTCCTTTTTGTACCACACGGCGACGCAAAATGAGTTTAGACTTTAGAATGAAACCGACTCATTTCACGCGATGCACATAAAAATACGCTCGTTTGGCCTCACCCTTACACTGTTATCTTTTCTCATCGCTTATACTGTGAAACTTGAGTGCGCAAAGTTATTCTCAGTTATTCAAGGACATCTCGGTTCAGTAAAAGCATTTTGTTGTATTTCTTTCCCTCGACCTCAGTCTACGAAACGTAAGATATTATGGGAAATAGTATATAAAATATTTCTCTATTCCGTTCTTATTTTTGTCTGGGAAAAAATAGAACACTGGTAATAATGAAATCAAATGATTTATTTACTGAATAATTTAGTACGGACAAGTTTTCCTATTATGTTCCTAAAATACAGTCATGAAAAGCTGATCACGTCAACCATTAGGTGCGAGAACAAAGTAATGTACCAACAACATAATAATATTATGCGGCATTGTTCAAATACTTAATTATAATAGCCACCGTACTAATATTATTTGTCTATCAAGCCGCCGCAGGGCTATGATAATACTTCATTTTTTGACCAGTTGTATAAAAAGCCGGATGCAAGAACTTAACACGACGATACATCATTGAAGACTCGTGATAACATCAAGAATTCGTGGTTCATGTGAACATAGCCATTTATAAAATTTTATCAAAAAAGAACCGACTTCAAATGAAGTAGATACATCCAATAAAAAAAATAATCATCGAAATCGTCGCACCATATTCGTCCATTTATCGCGCACATACTTAATGCAAATTTGAGACTTATATGCTTTTAACATGGATGTCATTGTTAGATCTCGCTCAAATTTATGTGGAACCACATGACAAGCACCAGCTTTCGATTAAAAAAGAATCATCAAAATCCGTTCACCCAGTCCAAAATTCTGAGGTAACAAACATAAAAAAATACAGTCGAATTGAGAACCTCCTCCTTTTTTGAAGTCGGTTAAAAAGCCATTGCCGTCGTCAAGAAAACTTACAAATCGTGAAACTTAACGATAAAGCAAAAAACATGAATCGTCTCGTGTGAATGAGCTGTAACAGACTTCAAATGTACTTTCATCAAATTATTTTCAACGAAATACAAGTAATTTTCTACTTTTGTCGACCTTTCGTAATAACGTTAAGTGGTCTTCTCTCCTTTGTGTACAACAAAGGCGTTACTTGGAAACTTCTGTCGACATTCTTTTATAAGGGCGCGAAAATTAACACTTTGAGTCTGACAACAATTTCAAAGTCATGCATTTTTATGGTAGCGGGTAGCTACGTGATACTAGTCTCCAATATTTAGTGCGTTGGATAAAAGTAAAGAAAATAGGTTTTTAATAAACTTTAAAAAATCTGATATGGAACACATACAATGAAGTAGGGGCAAAACGTCGATAAAACAAATACTACTGCAAATGTCATTTAACATAATAATATTATGATATCATACTGTGCATCCAATAACTCTTTTATTTACCCATGAGTATAATTTGCATAAATACAAACACCAAATTTAAATCATCTCCTTTTTCGCCAGCATGATTAAAAATAAATATTTCAACATTTATTTTTATTTTCACCACAGAAAAAATAATATTGTTTTGTTGTCCATGTTGAAATATAAACCAAATTTTATTTTGAAAATACATAGAAATACGAAGGACAATGCGCACTTGTGTAAATTTACTTACGTATTATTATAAATGCGAAAGTTTGTGAGGTTGTATAGATGGATGGATGGATGATTTTTGCTCTTTTACGCAAAAAGTACAAAGCGTTTAAACATTAAAGTCCGATTTACATTAAGTAGTTAAGTAGATAACCAAATTTATATATTTTATATTTTAAGTTATACGAATGTAAGAGTTTAATTTAGTTCACCATTTTGTATAGTTTATACATAATAACAAACCAATTTATTGACGACCCGCGTGGCGCAATGGTTACCATACCGGATCACCGCGCCAAGGGTCCTGGGTTCGATTCCCAGCGAGGCGGAAATTTGAATGATGAGTTTGAATTTCTGTTCTCGGTCTGGGTGTGAATGTCCTTGTCTTGTGTGTTGTCCATGGCACCCACGACACAGGGAATCCTAGTGTAGGGCTATGAGTGTGGAGTGTTAATTATTCCTTAGTATAAATATAAACATATAAGTATTCCACATTCACTACTCAACTTCTAAATAAACGGTGGTTAACGGTGTTGGTAGCAATGTAAGTACTTTTGTGTATAAATTAGATGTTTAAGGAATAATTGTTAACCGTTTATTGGTTCAAATAAATGAAAAAGCGGATAAAATACAGGTTGACCATCCTATATAATAACATACAGACTGCTTATTATGCCATGACAGAAAGCTATTAATAATATAGCCTAATACGATTCTTAAACAAATTAAATTAACTACGGCTTAAAGCTGAATAGCTCGACGAGGCGTTCCCTATAAAACCAGAACTCAAGAAAATTTGCTACTATTAGGATGAATATAAACCGTACGTGGGCTTTGCACCGACTTGAAATTATCCGTATAAAAATAAGGGTTCAAATTCTACCTCAAACTTTGCCATTTTTTATAATTTAAAATTTTTTCGTATAAACAATATCTCTGCCATTATATTTTGTCTGAAGATAATCCAAGACCACAGACAAGAAGATACATGTCTGTGTCCAAGACTAACGCCCCAACTCAAAGTCACTAAGGGTTACTTAAATGGCTTTACTAAGGAGCGATTAAAATAACCGTTAGTGACTGAGTTGGGGCGTAAGTTCGCTTGACAGATCTCACCCTTAGATACCCATCGAATTCCCAATAGTTATTTAACGTGTTTAAATTGATATTGCTTACAATTCACTTCATACCTTTATTACTCTGTTACTTATATACTTTTATACACTTATATACTATACTGTATATATGACGTATAAATTACTCAAAATGTACAATAAACGACTCGTCGGGCATATATAAACCCTGCGAGGTTTGCAAGGTCTGACTCTTGTATGAAAGAAAATATGTAAATGTGTGTAAAATAAATAAAAAAATTTACTTATTATACCTTTATTACTACATATCTATTTATACAAAGCTATATATTTTCAGTAACTCATAAATAAACGATCCTTTATCACATAGGTATTTATATCACATATAATTATATTAGCCGAACTGAATGCCTCGAGGTATCCACCAATGACGCCACTGGCTTACTAAATTATTCTTATTTGAAAACATTAAAACCAAACGTTTATCCAACGTCGAAAACTTTGTCGATCACTTGGACCGACACAAATAAGTTACATACATAGTCTTGCTGTGGGGCAAAGCAGCCAATATAGAACAAATTTTCATTCTCCAAAAAAGGGCTGTTAGGGCTATCTATAAACTTAAGTCTCGGGAATCTTTGCGTGAAAAGTTCAAGGTAATAGGTATACTTACAGTAGCTTCCCAGTATATCTTCAATAATGTAGTTTTTATAAGGAAGAATATAAACGCGTATAAACAAAATTTTGATATTAATAATCGCCAAACAAAAAGAATATATCAATTAGTTACGCCTTCGTTCCGCCTAAGTAAAGTGCAACGATCTTTCATAGGGCTTGGTGTACATTTCTATAATAAAATCCCAAAAATAATACGTGACTTGCCAATAGAATCTTTCAAAAAACGTGTAAAAACACAATTGTTAGGCAAGGGATATTATAGTGTAAACGAGTATTTAAATGACAAAGACGCATGGAAATGATTAGCTCTGCAACCAGTTCCACTCAGAATAGTAAACTTTTGTATGATAATATCATTTTTGTAATATTTTTTTAAAAGATGTGCTGAGGAGTTTCTTTAGGCTTTTCTTCTCCTCCATGACAAAGCACCTTCCGAAAAGCCAAAAAATGACGTGCATAAGTGTATCAATGATACCTATATGAATAAAATATTTTGACTTTGACTTTGACTTTGACTTTACGAAGGCTTCAATTACCGAATCGATATCTCGTTTAAATTCACTCTCAGAATCAGATTGCTCAGTCAAATAAAGTAAATTATTTTATGCCCGGTTTCTGAGATCCTTTTTTCGAGAGTTTATCTATTCAAAAACGCTAACGGGTCGATAACTTCCGAAAAAGCGTTTCTGAGCACGGCGATAATAGATAAATTCCGTTTTATCTAAGATTAACTTAACTAAGCATATATGGCCGTTTACCGGTTCCATAATTTTATTTGACGTTTCATTTTAACATTTCGTGGACAGAATATGACAAATTACAAGTTACAACTATTTTGAGGTCATTTGTGTGTGCCGTAGGTATATGGATAGCCTCAAGGACCTCAGATTATTGAAAATACAAATACAATTATTTGCAAGAAATCAACAATTTTTTCTAGATTGACAATGAATGACAGAGGTGTTATTCTCAAATACTATGTTACCATAGTAACCAATGGTAACCAAAATAAACGTTAAATTGACGTTTTTAAATTTTATTGTTGATATTTGACTATGATGAACAGACGCAAATAAATACCAAATTTCAATATTTTTTACATATTTACTACCACAAAATAAATACAATTAGTCAAAACGACAAAATAAAATGATAATATCTATTTGAAACTTATCTTTTTATTATCTTTTGAAGAGAGCCATCTAGTGGCAGTTTTAGATACTCGTTATTGGATTCATAGTTATTGAAAGGCTCCTCGCGTGCTCAGAAACCCAGTGACTGTTATCGAATGTAAAACTTAAGTTTAACTTTATTGATTCAATAGCTGTTGATCGTTTAACTGGAGACTTCAGAAACCGGCCATAGTGGTTCATTTCACATTATTATTAGTAGCCCTGATAACAAAATGGAGGGAAATATGTCTGGCTGTTTCAAAATTTAACTGCTTTACTAGGAGTTTCAATCTATAACTATACAAATTAATAAAATTGGAGTGTCTATTTGTAATATTAAAATAACCGCTTTTTACTAAGTGAATTTGGATGTATACACGGTACATATACCAAAACAACATTTTTTACAATTTTTGTCTGTCTGTCTGTCTGTCTGTTTTTTTCCTGATAATCTCTGAAATGGCTGGACCGATTTTGACGGGACTTTCACTGGAAGATAGCTGATGTAACAAGGAGTAACTTGGTTACTCTTATTTTAGAAAAATATCCCAAGGGGTGAAAAACCCAAGGGGGTGATAAGCATAATTTCCGCGTGCGAAGATGTGGGCAACAGCTAGTGTTTAATAATTTTCAACTTTGAGGGTCACAGCAATTATCTTGTTTAGTTCAATTTATTATATGAAAAGAAAATTAAATTAAGATGAAAAACAAATTAAAACAATTTTAGACTCAATTGCAAAACCTACCACTTACTTAATAGTTATAGACGAAGTAATGTCTAATTTCGGTTTTATTACTGCAGAAAGATAACCTCACCAACCTCAAATAATGCCAATTAGTGAAGACAGTAATTGAACAAACTAAAGACAATGTATGAGAGTCTGGTGACGTTGAATTCATTAATTCGGGTCTCATTTGCAGTATTTATATAGGTTTTTCACGCCGCAGCAAGTCTATGTTAGGTAAACCTCGTTAAACAAGGCTCCTTTTAGCTTGGTAAACAAGTTTTTTCTCTAACATAAGATAAATTTGCTACTTTACTTGAAGAATAGTCGCCGACGGCACTTAGTTATTTAACGTTCATAATTGAGTGGTAAAATTCTACGAAACACGGTTTGCTTCAGAGAATACTTGGGGAATTCTTAAAAAATTGAATATTGTAAGTGTTTTTGTTTTATTAATCTTTGTATACAGCCAGAATAGTAAATGTTAAGTTTAATACGCCTATATTATATAAAATTTTAACACTTCAAATGAACTACATCTAATACAACTTAAAATGAAGTACATCCGATAAAAAAAGAATCATCGAAATCGGGTGACGTGAAATCGTTATTCGTCCATTTATCGCGCACATAATGCAAATTTAAGACTTATATGCTTTTGACATAGATCCCATTATCAAATCTCGCTCAAATTTATGTGGGACTACACGACAAGCACCAACTTTTGATTAAAAAAAGAATCATCAAATTCGGTTCACCCAGTCGAAAGTTCTGAGGTAACAAACATACAAAAATACAGTCGAATTGAGAACCTCCTCCTATTTTGAAGTCGGTTAATAAATAGAACGCGTCAACTGAAAATCATCAAGTTAAGTTTGTAAAATTATCATAATTATTGTCTTCGTAACCTATAATTACTGCAAGAAAATCCTCCCAACTATTTCCCCCCTCATCTTTCCCACTAACAATAATACTCCAAAGAAATTTTTTTGCGTCGTATTTATTCAACAAAGTCTCAGCTCCACCAATTCAATTCATACCCGTTTAGAGGCTTACTCGCTGACGGCTCTCATTTCTGAACAAATAACGGAAGAGGCACACAATGTGTGAGTTCGTGAAATTTATTTGGCAGATGCCATAGCCATTCTCCTTATTTATGGATAGAATGCGATATCTACGTGATGGGATTCCTTCGATAGTTTTATTATTCGTTGTCGCTGTGCCATTATGCTGAATATCTTCCGGATGGAATCTAAGGTTAGCTCAACTATTTGAAGTACAGTAGAAAGTAAAAAATGGGGACTACAGCGGAATAGCAACAAGTAAATTGAAATACAGTGGTACTTCGTGGTGGTAGATACTTTCCATATCCGTATGAATAACAAATTCTGGGATGACATTTCAATTTTAGCCGTTGAAAGGAAATCCGAATACAAACATTGAAAATACCGTGCCGTGTGAGGTTTGAGATTCAATTTGTTCAAACTATGTGATCTCAGTTTCTGTGTAAAATAGATTGTTGATTTTTCATCAAGAGTAAAAACAATTATATTTTTCTGCTATCAATAAAATTGACAACAACATTAGGTATAAGTGATTTGAAAATTAAATGTAGAAAACTAGTATAAATAAAAAAAATAAAAAAATACCCACCTGCTATCAAAAAACCTATCTTGATATACCTATTCTTATGGTGAGCTCTTTAATTTGATACCCATATTGCATTATTCGATTTATATTTATTTTCTGATACTTCAAAGTACGACATCTTACAGCCACCGTATTTTTTTTTAAATTTAACTTATCTAAGAACACTTGGGTTATCATAACGAATCTAACGATATCTTAATTAATCCGAATCCAATATCTTATTGAATCCGTTCAGTGGTTTGGAAGGTATGAGGTAAGAATATTACACACATACATACATTATGTTTGTTTGTATGTATGTATGTATGTATTGATATTTACAGATTTACAGTTTTACTGTGTACCTAATCAGTTTTTGATGAGAAATAAATTGTGTAAACAAACCGATGCTAATGTGGATCATTGATACATTATGATTTGAAACACATATCTTTTAGGGACCAAGGAGTCACTATTACAATTACTACGGCTATATTATTTCAGAAAGTGACATTAGTTTCTGTCAATTTGGTCCAGTAGATTAGTGATTCGACAATTTTTAAAAACCTTAATTTAAAACTTTTATTACCACAAATTAACTCAATGTAGGTAGTATAAGCTAAAAGCAGTAAATTTAATAAATCGACCATTCCAGCGAAAGCTCTCAGTAAGGTGACAGTTTAAGCACCTGAGCTTTTCATCTACAGCTTAACCGGAATTGGATTCTGAGAACCAAGGCGGTTATGAAAGATATAAACCGGGAATTTTTCCAACCGGCTAGTTGTAAATCAATTCACTGCACAATATCAATACTGAAAACGGTGTTAAAATCATTTGGTGGAAATTTATTTCGTATTTTATGTTTATAATACAAACAAAGTACGGAGTAAATCCAATATTCCTATACTTAGATTTCCTGTGTCGATGGTGGAATAGATATACTGTCAATCCATGACGCATTTAAGTATATTTTAAAATCTGATCTTTACCAAAAAAAAAAATAACCGACTTCTAAGATCTAGTCTTCGTAAAACATCCAGAACATTCTAAACTACTGGGCTTATTTTTTTCTTTTTAGTTTTTTTACGCAGTCGGATTTTTAGTTCTTTTTATTATTATTTTACACTTTTGCCTTTTTTACTAGACGAAAAAAATCGCAATGTTGTCATTTCGTTAAGGGTGTTAACAATTTAGCAATATCCTACTCTGTTACTTAAAATTAAAAAAGATGATAGAAACCTAAAAATAATTTTAAATGCCTATTCAACGTTACCCCACTAGATAGGTTTTAAGAAAAAAAATTCATAATAAGGATTAAAATAATTTAACTGAATCAACGTCTAGCTCAAATCTTGGTTCAAAAGAGCAGAAATGTTACACTCTGGTTTCACTTATAATATACTCACCAGTAAGCAAGCCGGAATTTTTGGAATTCCCACGAGACTCAGAATAAAGAAGACTTATGAAGCTTAAACATTGCCTCACTTGCGCGACCATAATTATTTTAGACAATTCAAATTAGGCACGTAAGTAGGTCATCATAATTCCTGAAACTATTTATAGCATATTTGAAATTCCCGTATGACATAAGATGGGAATGGGAATAAAGGATTAAATCAATAATAACTATTTTAAGAATATTTCAAAGGGAATACATAGGATTTATTATATATTATACGAGCGCTTGGTCCGCAGCTTTGCCCGCGTGTTCTGGGACAACAAGCACCCTGTATATTTTTCCAGATCATAGTCTATCTATGTGCAAAATTCCTGAAAATCCGTTCAGTTGTTTTTTTGTCAAAGAGTAACATACATCTATGTATATATCCTCAAAAACTTTGGCATTTATTTGCCCCGACGAAAAAAGAGGGCTGATATAAGTTTGACGTATGTGTGTATCTGTGCATGTGTATCTGTGTATCTGTATGTCTGCCTGTGGCATCGTAGCTCCTAAACGGATGAACCGGTTTTGATTTGTTTTTTTTATGAAAGTTGATTTAACCGAGAGTGTTCTTAGCTATGTGTCAGTTTAGGGTTAATAAAACTGTCGGGAATTTCTAAATTTTAATTTAAAATTATAATATTAGCAGGATTGTTATCACATTTAATGAAATTCCTGCCATTTCTAAATTCACAAGCGTAGCTACGACCCTATTAAATACACGTCACATTGTGTGAAACTTATGTAGGAACTAGGTTACGCGAAGTCAATGCGACCACGGTGTTAACTAAGTCAAATGAACAGCCCCATTGTGTTATTCTCACCCATACACCCGTGCAAGATTAAATTATTTGAGGCTGAAATCTTATTTAATACCAATGAACTAACACTAGAACTCAGCCCAGCGGCTTGTCGACACAGTTGAAGTCATCGACAAAGTTTAAGCAACAGCGGGCGCGATCGGTAATTGGATGGGTGACCGCCAGTTGCAAAATTTCTTGAGCGTTTTCGTGGTTTACAAGGTCACGTAAATCCGTTAGTCCCGTTTTTTTTTTGATTTTGCAATCGATATCGCTTAGTGTCTAAAATATTCGTTATTAGAAAATATATCTGATTATTCATAGAAATAGAAAAGTAGCAAGTCAACTAAAGTGTACTCGCGCTCATAATCCCGGCGGCTTATGTCAATACTAACTGAGCGGGCGCAATCAGTAGTTGGAAGACAAGTGGTAAAAATTTCTTCAACGTTTGTGTGCTTCGATTGTTATCGTAAGATAATAGTCGTTAAGCCATGTCGATAGCAGTGATAGCCTAGTGGTTAGGACGTTGGTCTCCCGAACGCGGGGGCCCGGGTTCAAATCTTGACACGCACCTCTAATTTTCAAATATTATGTGCGTATTACAAGTTAATTATCACTTGCTTCGGTGAAAGAAAACATCGTGAGGAAACCTGCACACCGGAGAGTTCTCCATAAAGTTCTCAAAGGTGTGTGAAGTCTACCAATCCGCACTTGGCCAGCGTGGTAGACTATGGCCTATACCCCTCACATTGTGAGAGGAGACCCCGAGCCCAGCAGTGGGACAATTATGGGTTGTTGCTTTGCTTTTTCTTTGCTTTAAGCCATGTCGGAGGCGTTCGGGTGGCATGAAAACTTTTGACACTTGGATTGGCCACTAACTGCTCCACCAATCCGCACTTAGCAACTTGGTGGAGTATGCTCTAAGTCTATCAAGATGAAAAACCCATTAGTAGTAGGTAATTAATGGGTTAAAACCACTACATAATATGGCGCCTTTACAATTGTTATGTAAAATTAAAAAGCTTGTTTTAAACATGGCTTTGGTTTCCATAACAGGATGAAATGGACTGATACCAAAGTAATATAAGAAGGGTTTTTGTCTAGTAAACTCCGCGGGATTAATAAGATTAATGCTGAAATATGAGGCCTTGAGGCTTGAGGAATGGGCGTGGGATTAACAGCGCAAAAGTGACACTGTTTCGTTAGTCTTATCTAATTATACAAGTGCTGGGATATTAATTTAAAGTAATTCCTGAAAGCTTGCTAGATATTTTATATAATCTCTCTATGATAGTACCGCAGCGGTAGGTTTCACGACTAATAACTATCCGATTTTAGGGCACGTTTTCTCATAAGAAAAAATAGTCATATTAATATTGTACAGCTTTTTAACTTTGTAAATTTGGTATGCAATAAAGTGTAATAAATAAATAAAATAAATAGTAATAGTAAAACTTAGGTACTTGCAAAGGAAAACGTGAAAATATCAATACGTATTTGATAACTAGCGCTATGCCCACCCAACAACATCCGTATAAACTTTCACATTTATATATTAGCAGGATTACAACCCTAAAGTAAGAAAGACGAACCCAACTTAAGATGTCTTCTCAGTCGAATCCCTAAAGCGAATTCGCTGGCATAACACAAAGTTATACAACAATAAAATGACTTTGGCAAGAATGTCGACGCAACGTACTTTGAAACGTACTGAAATATTCAGATAAGCATCTAGTTCGTTTGGCTTAACGAACCCGGTTCTACCACGATATTATCTGGTAAATGTACTCTGCTTATTTTTTAGGGTAATCCCCTGTCATTGTGCTATTACGAATTTGGCGAAAATAAGGCCGAATGTTTCGCGACTTGTTTTGTTTAATTTTATTGCGGGAATGTTGTTTTTAAGTGGCATTTTGTACTTTTCAGCTTTTGAACTTCTTACAGGTTAGACACATCTAAATCTAATGATGAAAGTAATTTTATTACTTGATAAGAATTTGTTGATTGAAGTGACCTTTAGAGCACGGAAGCAAGCCTTTAGCAGTTACGCATCAACGTTCTGACCACGATTGACTAATTTAAATCGTGTAATCTAAAGCAACTCAGATTGGTTTAAATTATGTTTATCATACACTCAGAATCTTAAATAGTTTTACCAAGGAACAATATCAAGAGATAAAATAATTCAAAATTTGGCAAAGGGAGATCTCCCGCCAGGCAAGGTGTGTTGCCTGGGAGGCGGCCGAGCCCCAACTGACGTTGTCGGAGCATTTGTATATATGCCAGTTATTCGAGAAAAATTCGATAGCGTGATTCAGGGTGGCGTCACGTCACCGTGTGACGTATGTGCGCTGTCGCCACAAAAACTAAATTTTTTTACATAAATATTTTTATATCAGGTTTCTAGACAATTCTTGAAGTAAACTAGCCAACAGGATAATATAGTAAAGTTGTTGTTACCACCTTTTTGCGATTAAATTACTTTAATGTAAGTGCTTACCTCTTAAAACATCTACAATTTAAACTTAAGACTTGATTAAAGTTAATATTCACTAGCCATCTAATGCCAAATTCTTAAATAATTCTCACATAATTTACTCAAATTATTCTTCATATCAAAACAATATAAAATGTCTTTATTAATTTGATAAAGACCAACTCTACACAAGATATAATTTGCTCTTTGTAACGTGCGAAATGACGAATCTAGTCCAATATTATTTAGTTTTGTATACACAAGTTGTTAACGTCTTGAAGAGAATCCTTCTTGTTAACGAGGCATAGTCATTCATCACTGTTGGGATGCAATTTCCTCCGCTGTACACAATAAACTATGCGACCAACTCTTCCGTAAAGGAGTAGCTACATTAACCGATATCATTCCTCCTTTTTCCTACTTTTTACTATAATATGAGTTACTCACGATATTTATTTTGTACTAGGAAATTGCCCTCCCTTCGCTTCGGGAAAAATAGTAAAAAATATATAATATAGCGTATGTCACCCGGGGATAGTGTTTGACAGTTAGCAGTGAAAGAATTTTTCAAATCGGTTCGGTAGTTTCGAAGCTTGTTCAATGCAAACAAACAATCAAATCTTTCCTCTATATAATATTAGTATAGATTATTCCTTCTTCACTCCTGTGACATACATAATTATTATGTATTTTAATTATTTTTTATTATTATAAAAGAGTATCTGCACTACCCGCACACAAGGCATTCACCATCCAGCCGTGAAGTGCGGGAATGCTGTTGTAGCACTGAAAACTATTTTGTGTTTTATTTCTAATACCTAATCAGGTACACATAGATAGCACAACTCCGATTCCCTATTACTATTTTTCAAGTAGCCACGCAATGAAAATTTAAGACTGAAAACAGTAATATCATACGGGTTACTCAGTATATTTTTTAATTATTCCTTCTTCATTTCTATTCCCTATTTCTATGTTTCAAGTACCTACAGAGCGTAAATATAAGACTGTAAAAATAGTAATAGCATGGCTTCAACGTATCTCATGCCAAGAAGAAGAGATTGGAACAGAGATCGGGAGAAAATCGTATTTCTTTTCAAAAGGTTTTGAAGTCAAAAGTGTTTAAATTAGATAGCGTGTTAAACTATACGCCTAACATTGTGAGAGGAGAAGAGAAGAAAGAGAGTGAGAAAAAGATAATATGTTGCTATGATTTGTGAATCTTTACTTCATTCGTGAAACCTTATTTATTCAATTTTTATTTAAATATGGCCAGAAAACCAATAACGATACCGTTTTGCGATTATTGCCAGTTTTATCGCTGAAAATAAAATACACGGTTCAAGCGATTCACGCTTTTGGTTTTAAAACGCAGAAAAGAAAGATTCGTGGAATTGAATAATTCAGTGCCTTGTTAACATTCAATTTGGTCGTTTCATCCAACTGAAATAACTGATGTTTGAGATTGATTAAAAAGTTTATTGACTGTAGCAGGTTATAACACTTACCATCAGGTGGATCTTCAGCTCCTTGACATGTGACAGGTGTGACATGTGCGCGTCGTCGCCACGCGTAGTGGAACACGCTGAGTATCCACTAGTAAATAATAAACGTGTGAAAGTAAGTGCATAAACTCCTTTATAAACGTTCGTTTTGTGTTGTGTGGAGAGAATGTTTTGTCAGAATTTCATTTGCAGTGGCTGTGCTAATTGACTCTTCTGTTAAGTTGAAAAGCAGGTATAAAGAGATACAATTTGTCTTTCTGTGACAGACAAATTATTGTACTTTCACGTGTGTATTAGTCAAATAGAGTTGGTCAGAGCGTTTTTTGTCATTATTAGCAAGTTGATGATTCTGTTGTTCAACGTTTTATTAAGGGCCTCTTATTTATGGCAATAGCCGATAAAAGAGATGAGTGTCCACCTGATGGTAAGTGGCTATCATCGCCCATAGACATCAGGAACACCAAGGTTATCACTGATGGGACCAAGAAGTACAGCAGAAAACGAATGAAAGAGTCTGCAGTATGTGGTAACCATGGAGTCCATCAACAGAATAAAATTTTGTTAAAAATGGGGCTAGTCTGAAAGTATCTCCTTTCAAACCAAATCGGAACTTAAGTAGCAGAGTTCTCACGTAACAAACAAAAACAAATTCAACCGAATTGACAACCTCCTCCTTTTTTAGGGTTCCAAAGTAAAATCGGAACTCTCATAGTTTTGTCATGTCCATCCGTCCGTCTGTCCGTCCGTTTGTCTGTCCGAAGCTTTGCTTTGTTTGCGGAGATCGTTAGTGCTAGAAAACTGTAATTTGGCATGAATATACATATTTCTTAAAACTCCAGAATCGTAGAATAAAACATTGAAAAAAAACATGAGAGATGTCAAGGGACACCTGGATGGAACGAAGTTCCTTTCGATTTAAGTATTGTATTGTTATACAGCGCCTGTTCAGACTTAAGATATTTAGTTTGGTTAGTTGCGGATAGATGGCGTTAGTAAATTAATTCTGAATTACGCTATCAACTTATACTTGTAACATACGTAAGTTTAAGGAAACTATTAAATTTTTTGAATTCGCTCTGGATACTTAGATTCATTTACCTTATATAGTTACGCAGTTTGTACAGCGCCATCTCTGTAAAACTAACTGAATCACTTCAAAAAAAGTGTCGTCATTCGTAAAATTAAAAAGTGTCGAAATTTTCCGTCTAGCCCCCTTTCACAACGCGTGATAAGGAACTTCGTTCCAACAATTTTTGCCAGGGTACCTTAGGTGACATGAGTAGGATTTTTTTACTAGTCGCCTATTATATAGTCTGGGGTATTGTTGAAAAGGTTTTTCAAAAATATTATGGGTCTTCTAAGACCATATTTGGAATTAGGGATCCGTTTACGAAATGCATATTTGGCTTTAAAGTGCTAATTTTAGTTATAGTGAAATGTCCTCCCCTCTCCTAGCAAAACGGTAGTTAGCATAAGTAGTTAATGCGTAATTGTCGATAAACTCCCTACTTCGGAAGCCCACATTGCGCGTGGCCTGACAATCACTTGCCCGGTTTTTCAAAGTTGAAAAATAAATTAATAAAACCTGAATTCTAACTGTCGTTTCCTGTTACAACAATTCTCTTTTTATGTACCGCTATCGCTTGCATAATTGAATGAATTTGCGCCTGAAATAATCGATTTGTCTAGACTAGACTAAACTAAGGCTCAATCCTTATATTGATGGAGAATCACGAAGAATAATTAAGCGAAATGGCTTTAAAAATTTCAAATAATGCATTGAACTCAAAAATCTTTATGAGGCAAAACTTGTTCATGATATAACCACACCATTGCTGTGAATGTCAAAACAAGTGACTAGTTTAAAAACGAAATCCTGTTAAATAGATAATCACGGTTAAGTAACTACTACACCTATTTTAGTGACTATGCTATTAACAATTAAGGAGTTGGATCCAAAATTGTGTGTAGTATCAGGCCATGTTTATCACAATAATTCATTAACTTCAGAACTAAATCAATAATATTAGGTATTTACTTATTAAATTGGAGATTTGTGTGAAAATTTTAAAATATAAAATTTTTGATATTTTTTTCTATTTTAACTAATCAAAGTACTCTAGCCCCAAATATCTATAAAATTTTGCCATTTTCATGGCAGTTTGTCCTTTTACTGTAGGAGTCTGCCAGACGGGAGGCAAATAAAGTCAGCGAAAGCGCTATATACTGCCTCACGGTTGTTGAACTTTTTCCCACTTAAAAAAAATTGTCTAAATTTTGAAAAAAAAGGGCAAGGTCCATTGAGTACGGTGGGTGACGGAGAGTTTTCTGTAACTATTGTACCTTTGGGGAAGAGCGATTGACCAGTCTTGGTTGTTGTATTGCGAGCTCCTCCGTCATTGTTCGCAATTCTTGGCAGTTAGATATCTGAAGTCACTGTTGTGCCATTCGATAAGATGCTGTGATGTACAAGTCCGGCACTGATCCTTCAGACAGTCACCATCATCTTTCTATTAGTAATCAGTGCTCTAAATATAATCTTTTTTTCAAGCACTGATTAGGTATTGTACGTAGGTCTTCCCACTGAGACAAACGCTTATAGTTATCGTACAAGATCAAATTTTCATCGCAGGTAACAATTCGATTTAGAATTTCCTCGTTTCTATACCGATTCACAAGTGCCATTCACGCTTCGACGCGCAAGTCTCGCTATTGGTCGCTCAGTTCGTTCTAGCTTTTTAACTTTCCGATTTGACGCAAGTGCTTAAATTTTGTTTTGACACTAACTCCAAACCCCGCAACAAACACAAAAGATTGAATTGGATATGTTTCTACTGTCGCCTTCAACTCGTCGTTGTCAACAATGGTTACAGGCCAACCGCGAGGCTCGTTCTTCAACTCAAAATTTCCAGATTTAAAAAGATTGAACCAATAATGAACCGTGTTTTGCTGCTTGCATAAACGCGGCCTAAGGCACTGTGTTATAGGTCCTTCCACGTCGTTAATGTTTCGTGTTGTTTGCGCATCGGTATTTTCACGTAGGTACTTCTCATCAAACTCTGGACCAAAAAATCTATCGGATAATCGTTGTAATTCGACGGTTGCATTTGTGACTTCAAATTGCATCCTAACGAATTCAAAAAGTCCACTGGCTGGTACTACAACAGCTGTCTTTTATCTAGACGTTTTTTTTAAAAGTATTTGATAAAAAGCCTTAGAGAATTCAATAGAGCTAAGATATTGAGCGTCTCTAATATTACTCGAAATTCTAGATGTATAGAATCTTTTACTGTTACAGAATTTAATTTACGAGAATCCAAACAGACTGAGACTACCATCTTTCTTTGTAACTAAAACAAGTGGATTGCTCCAAGGAGATTTTGAAGGTTGAATAATTCCTTCTGCTAATATTTTATCTATTTCCATATTTAAAGAATTTAATCTAGCAGTTAATAATACTGGTAAAGCTAAGAAACACTGATAATCATCATACCTTTAAACAGGTTTTAATTCTTCTAGTCAAGATAGGAATTGCATTAGACATGTTTTTCATATTGCGTTTTCAAGTTACGTAATGGCATGGCCTGTCGACCGACGCCGGTAAGATTTCGTCTTATTCAAGAAAAATCAAAGACGCGGAAATCTATTACAAGTTCAAAATAACAGCTAATTTGAAACTTTCTAATGAAAATCCCCAAAATAACAAATCATTTTCCCAAAATCATCTTGCTTACGCAGCAACCAAAGAAAAAAAAACAAGGGACGCTTGCACCACAGATACGTAATATTAATTTAATTCTGCAAAGTACAGTTAAGTCTTGTAAATAGTTATATTTTCAAAAACACCAAAGTCTTATTTAAATTAATAAAATCGAATTAAGAACAACGTTTCATTAAACTCCAGTCACATCACTACACTTCACACAACTAATTAAGCAATGTCAAATCTAGAAGTTATTAACTATCAGGCAAACATGTCAAATGGATGAATGAACAAAACAAGCAAAATTCGAAAATTGTGCGAATGTTTCAGTTTATCCATGGCGCCAAAAACTACCACAATTTCACAAAAACAAAACAATATCTAAAAACAAATGACGGTTTTTGAATAAAAATTTGAATTTCTAATTACGCGCCAAACAACAGATAATTAAATCTGAAGATACTGGTTATAAAAACCTATTATTATGTATGTCTATTGTATACATACAAAGCTGCTATATATGCGTGTGTAAACAATATATTCAAAATCGTGTGGTCCAATGACGAAACGGCCTTCGGCCGACTGCTGGCAAAAGTTATCAGACTAATCGAAGACGGTAAGTATTTCTGAGATAATCCGTAAGATATTTCCTCGTGGAATACAGAATAAATGCGAGAGTTTCCAGGAGCTTTACCGATTGGTTTTATCAATTGAAGAACTAGAAATTTCTTTCTCGACGGAGTTACCGATAAAATCCAATATTAAGAGAATTTTTAAATTACAACGGAGGTTTAACATTACCTTCTTTATCGAGGAAAAACATATTTCTTGTCATAGCGAGATTATGATGTTATCAACACTCGTCTCGTAAATATTTATATAAAAACCTACGCAAATACCAGTGCGTTCATATTGACATTGGCACGAAAAGAGTAAGCAATAAAGAAAATCATAAGCAAACTGAATCCTCGCACATCTGACGTCACTCAGATCGTAACACTACCCATAAAAGTTTATGGATTCTGTGAACAGTGTCTATACGATATTATTACATGAATTCTGGAGAAAATACTTTTGATGCTGACTGATTACATTTTGCATCTAAACAACGCTTATACTGAGATTCAGAATTGAATCACAAAGAAATCACGAAACACTTCTGTTTAGGATATGATTGGACGCTCGCGGCAACACAGGAGCAAAATAGCACGTGTATCTCAATGTATTTAACTCTTATAGCTCACCTTATGATAAACTAGCGTTTTTTCCAGGTTGATATGTTTCTCCAGATCAGATCAGTAGTTTTGTGTAATAGTAACAAACATTATATACAATTATTCTCACAAACTTTTACATTTATAGTAGAACTAGCTGTTACCCGCGACTTCGTACGCCGAAAATAAAGATCCCTTCATTATAAAACATGTTTTTCATAAATTGACAGCAAACTTGTCCATACTATGAAGAGAAGAGACCCGTGCCTTGTAATAGTCCATTATGGGTTGAAGCTAAAACACCTACACTTAGTACATATATCGTACTAGCTGTTACCCGCGACTTCGTACGCCGAAAATAAAGATCCCTTCATTATAAAACATGTTTTTCATAAATTGACAGCAAACTTGTCCATACTATGAAGAGAGGAGACCCGTGCCTTGTAATAGTCCATTATGGGTTGAAGCTAAAACACCTACACTTAGTACATATATCGTATTATGTAAATGAGTAAAATATTAAACAAATCATTAGTGCTGATAATGAAATGATAACTACGATCTGATATTGTAGCGTGATTGGTAGTCAGCAAGATACTAAACTCTTCACCAAAATTACAGCAAAAGTGACAATGTTCTTACAACCCATTAATTACCCATCGGGAGAAGCATTCATAGCCCGGGCGCAGCGGCTTGTGTCGGTTCTAATAGTAATCGATGAAGTTAAATAATAGCGAGCGCGGTCGGTAGTTGGATAGGTGACCGCTAGTGGCAAAAAATTCTTGAGCTCTCCGAGCTTCGGAGGGCACGTAAAGCTGTCGGTCCCGGTTGTTGTCGTAAGATAACAGTCGTTATGACATATTGAAGGTCCTCGCCCGGCGTAATGACTTCCGACACTTGGGTTGATTTCTAATCCCTCCATCAATCCACACTGGAGCAAAGTGGTGGAGTATGCTCTAGGCGTCCTCAAGAGTGAGTGCTCAGTAGTGAGCCATTAATGACCCACCCATAGGAAAGGTCCCAAAATAATTGAACTTTTTAGAATTTAGAGGTTTATCTAAGTCAGGGCCTGAGAGTTTTTGAATTTTAAATTTACATTGTAATTTTACAGAATACACAAAAAACATATCTTTCTTTTCTTTTTGAGCAGCAGCAAATCAGTGATTCCTTTATTGTTGCTAATGTTCATTGGCGAAAGTGACCACTTACCATGAGGTGACTCATCTGTTCGTTTTACAACTTCTTACTTCAATCTTACTCTAAACTTACAACCTCTAGTTTTAGCCCTTAGGGAATGTATTACCAAACAATCATGTTACAGTTATTTTTGTTTTATGTAAGATTATATACTAACTACCAACTTTCACAGTTTTAACTTAAAAAACCGGGCAAGTGCGTGTCAGGCCACGTGCAATATAGGGTTCCAAAGTAGTAAGTTTATTGACTATTACTCATTAACTACTTATGCTAACATAGCCTTGATAGTTTTCCTTATAAATTCATCGTATAACCTATTTTTGAGAATTTTTTCACTTGTCCAACTCCAACCGTTTAGCCGTTGGGGGGACACTTGACTTGACTTGCGTACCCAAAATTAGCACTTTCAAGCCAAATATACGTATTTCGCAAACGGAGCCCTACATCCAAAAATGGTCTCAAAAGACCCATAGTATTTTTGTAAAAACTTTTCAACGATACCCCACACTATAGGGATAAATAAAAAAATAATCCTCACGTTACCTGTAGTGGAGGTACCTCGAAAAAAAATTATTTTCAGTAGTTTATTCTACAATTTTGGAGTTTTAATAAATATGTATATCCATGCCAAATTATAGCTTTCTAGCACTAAGGGTCTCGGCGCTTTGCTTTGGACAGACGGACAGACTGACGGACGGATATGACGAAGCTATTAGGGTCACGATTTTACTTCAGAACCCTAAAAATGACGAAGTTTCGTATAAACATTCCCTGAATTAACCCTTTAAAAATTGATTTTTCAAATTATGTTAAAGTTAATTTTTGTTTATAACAGTTGAACTGAGAACCTGTTACTTTTTTGAAGTTGGTTAAAAAACCGGCTAATAGCGTGTCAGGTCACTGGTAATATAGGGTTCCGAAGTTCTAAGTTTATAGAACTCAATAACTACGTATGCTAATAATATAGCCATGATAGTTTTCCTTTTGAATTCATCTTAATGGTATTGCCATGAATTTTTTTACGTGTCCAACACTTACGAATATTTCCCAAACAGACCCCTCAATCGAAAAATGGACTTAGCAGACCCATATTATTTTTGAGAGACCTTTTTCACGATACCCCGCACGTGCGTGACGGAAAAAAATTATCCCCTTATTACCTCTAGGAGAGGTAGGTATCCTAAAAACATATTTTTAAAAATGTTATTCTACCAGTTTAAAGTTTAAATAAACATGTATATCCTTGCTAAATTACAGCTTTCTAGCACTAAGGGCCTCTGCGCTATGCTACGGACGGACGGATGGACGGAAGGACGGACGGGCATGATGAAACTATGACAATTCTGTTTTGACTTCGGAACCCTAAAAAGAGTCATAAAATCGCTTCATAAATAACGAATCTATCAACTACATATAACAGAATTTGACCTTATCCCTCAGGAACAGGTCTGTTTTCCGTGATAAAAAGTATCCTATGTCCTTTCCCGAGCTCAATTCTATATCTGTACCAAACATCAAAATCGGTTCAGTTGTTTAGGCGAGAAAGAGTTATCCCTCAGAAACAGGTCTATTTTCCGGGATAAAAAGTATCATATGTCCTTTCCCGAGCTCAATTCTATATCTGTACCAAATTTCATCAAAATCGGCTTAGTGGCTTGAAAGAGTTATCCCTCAGGAACCGGTCTCTTTTCCGGGATAAAAAGTATCCTATGTCCTTTCCCGAGCTCAATTCTATATCTGTACCAAATTTTATCAAAATCGGCTTAGTGGCTTGAAAGAGTTATCCCTCAGGAATAGGTCTATTTTCCGGGATAAAAGTATCCTATGTCCTTTCCCGAGCTCAATTCTATATCTGTACCAAATTTCATCAAAATCGGCTTAGTGGCTTGAAAGAGTTATCCCTCAGGAACCGGTCTATTTTCCGGGATAAAAAGTATGCTATGTCCTTTCCCGAGCTCAATTCTATATCTGAACTGAATTTCATCAAAATTGGTTTAGTGGCTTGAAAAAGTGATCCCTCGGGAACAGGTCTATTTTTCGGGATAAAAAGTATCCTATATCCTTTCCCGGGCTCAATTCTATATCTGTACCAAATTTCATCAAAATTGGTTCAGTGGTTTTGGCGTGGAAGAGTTATCCCTCAGGAACAGGTCTATTTTCCGGGATAAAAAGTATGCTATGTCCTTTCCCGAGCTCAATTCTATATCTGAACTGAATTTCATCAAAATCGGTTTAGTGGCTTGAAAGAGTTATCCCACAGGAACAGGTCTATTTTCCGGGATAAAAAGTATCCTATGTCCATTCCCGAGCTCAATTCTATATCTGTACCAAATTTTATCAAAATCGGTTTAGTGGCTTGAAAGAGTTATCCCACAGGAACAGGTCCATTTTCCGGGATAAAAAGTATCCTTTGTCCATTCCCGAGCTCAATTCTATATTTGTACCAAATTTCATCAAAATCGGTTTAGTGGCTTGAAAGAGTTATCCCACAGGAACAGGTCCATTTTCCGGGATAAAAAGTATCCTTTGTCCATTCCCGAGCTCAATTCTATATCTGTACCTAATTTTATCAAAATCGGTTTAGTGGCTTGAAAGAGTTATCCCTCAGGAACAGGTCTATTTTCCGGGATAAAAAGTATCCTATGTCCTTTCGCAAGCTCAATTCTATATCTGTACCAAATTTCATCAAAATCGGTTCAGTGGTTTTGGCTTGAAAGAGTTATCCCTCAGGAACAGTTCTATTTTCCGGGATAAAAAGTATCCTATGTCCTTTCGCAAGCTCAATTCTATATCTGTACCAAATTTTATCAAAATTGGTTCAGTGGTTTTGGCGTGGAAGAGTTATCCCTCAGGAACAGGTCTATTTTCCGGGATAAAAAGTATTCTATGTTCATTCCCGAGCTCAATTATATGTCTGTACCAAATTTCATCAAAATCGGTTCAGTGGTTTAGGCGTTATTGAGTAGCAGACAGAGTTACTTTCGCATTTATAATATTAGTATAGACTAGAAGACTAAGCAAAACAATTTGTACCGAATATTTTCAGGGAAAGAGAAAGTGATAAATATTATAATGTCTAATGATAACTCATCTGTGTTAGCATATCTTTTTCTTGTGTGTGTGTCTCTAATTAAATAATTTTATGCTTGACCACAATCCCAAATATAGTCTCGGTTCGTTAAACGCACTAAGTAACTATTAAGTTATTAAAAATTTATTCACTCATATAGCTTATTATTCACTTATTAACTTCATAGACCCTGTAGCCTAGTTAGTAGCGACCCTTCCTACAAAACGAGGTGTCCCAGGTTCGATTCCTGGCCGGCGCAAATATTCATGTGACAGATAAATATTTGTACTCAGGTCATGGGTGTTATTGTGATGTGTTATACTCGATGTACTAAACTTGGAGGGGTCGTGCCCATTGGGACTTTTGATCAGTACGGTTAGGGCTACAACATACCAAAAATTCAGACCAATTCGCTGAAACCCAATTTCCATACAATTAGTGCGGAGTCCTTTGGCCATTCACGCCCACTTGAAAAATTTACCCTGAATTAAATAGATAACAAATGTCATTATGACATTAATCTATCAAGTGGAAATCTACATGATTTGTTCACTAATCATAGAAAAACTTTTTGAAATAATTTATGAGGGTGCGTTATACTTAGGGTACTAGGCGCGCAGCACTCGCAAGAAGTTGTCTTGGATAGCCAGCGCGCGCCGGGTCGTGGGTGCGAGCGAGAGGTACTTATAAGTAAGAGGTAAGTATAACATCTTACGTGTGTGCACACACATGTTTTTTTATGTGTCGAGACCACAGACATATATCAAGAATAGACGATGCATGTACCTCGAATTGTATGAAAACCAAGCGTGTCACTTTTTTTTGACACATTGAGCTGTCACAAGAATATTTAGTGCTGAAATTCCCCATCCTAGCGATATCAATTCGAAACTGATTCGTTACCGATTCTCGACAACTATTAATGATTCTCAAAATCGATTACCGATAATAATTAGGTAAATAGAAAATCGTATGATCGTTTGTAGGCGTAGAATATGTAAAACATAAAAAATGCCTTTGGTTGGTTGTACATAATAATATAGTATAGTGCTTGAATATGACCGAATAAATAGTTTTGTGTTTTATTTAACTTGATTATTTGTTAATTATAAACACAAGCTTCAAAAATGTAAAGATAAATAAAGAGATCATAAATATTATGATTGTTTATTATTTGCTTTCAAGAAATTAAATAAATGAAAATAAAAAAAAATATTTATAAACATTTCTTTTATGAAAATCAAAACATCATATGGACACATTTAAACTTACCTAAAGTTAAACGAATATTTTTTTCTAATTAAAAATTCAAAATAAAAAAACAGTACACCAATATTCGGTATTGCGCTTGAAATCAGCCTTCGTTTCTTTTTGGAACGAAGTTCCTTATCGCGCGTTCTGAAAGGGGGCTAGACGGAAAATTTCGACACTTTTTGATTTTACGAATGACGACACTTTTTTTGAAGTGATTCAGTAAGTTTTACAGAGATGGCGCTGTACTGTACAACTTTCTGAATCACGCTATTTTTTTTTGTGAAGAATTTTAACTTTACACAAATTTTTAATGAAGTACTAGGACATCATGAGCGACTAGGAGGTTCGACTGAACGTATTCACTGAACACAGACGCATTTAGTCGAACCTCCTAGTCGCTCGTGATGTCCTAGTAACTTATTTAAAATTTTTGTGAAGAATTTTAACTTCACACAAATTTTTAATGAAGTACTAGGACATCACGCTAGCGTGATTCAGAGAGTTTTACAGTACAGCGCCATCTCTGTAAAACTCATGGCGCTGTACTGTATGCTCTGTATAATGTATAAATGGCGCTAGCGTGATTCAGAAAGTTGTACAGAGATGGCGCTGTACAACAAAACTTAAATCGCAAGGAACTTCGTTCCATCCGGGTGTCCCTTGACACCTCTCATGTTTTTTCGAATCCGTAAAACAGTCATCATTGAAATGAATAGAACATAATACGGCTATGTTTTGTTGGAAACCAATATCTATGCCCCGTCGCTATAATTCATTTTGCTTTAATATTGGGGTCACTTGAAAACCTTTAATTATAATGTTATCATGAATAAAATCACTATACAGAAACATTAATATTGTAATGAAAAATAATTTTCCTGTTAAAAACTGTCTCTATGTAAATATTATTATTCATTGGTTTTCAAAATCGATTAACATCGAGACCACACCGAGTAAATGAACAACACTATATGCTATATTTTACAGAAACACGACAATATTCACCGTACTACGAAGCTAAGCGACGATTTATAGTAACGATTGTTTTACTTTCATTGCGTGTTCCAGTAAACAAGCCGTATAAATTTTGCTACCAAAATCAGCAATGTATTGAGTAGTATGCAGTACACAGTAAGTTAGTGCTTTTCGTTGTAAAACGTGGTAGAAATGCAATAAATATGAAAAAAATTATTTTAAAATAAATTACTACACAATTTTATAAATAAATTACTTAACGATGAAAAGAAATATTTCTTTTACCTCTGCTAACTGTATTTGTAGAATTCCTACAGTTTAAAACGTTTCAATTAGGCATTTTTCGTTATTTCAGTTGACATCTATTGCCAATAGCAGTAAAACGCCAACTAAATGACACGGCGCTCAAATAGGATTTAAAATCCTTTCTGTTACACGTGAAATGTATGAACATGCGGCATCTACTCTAGGTATACATGTCTGTGGTCGAGACATTAACGTGATCAGTTTACATCTAACGACCCAGTCAGTGAAATATATCATTATATTATCTCTATTCCTCTTTTCCTCTTAACGGAATTCGTATATCACATTCTGAATAACACTTCAAAGCACCTTTTGCAAATTCACAATATGGTCCTTATAACTTTCTCGATTGAAGAACCCTTGCAATGGATAAAGTGATGAACAAAATAATAATAAAGCTAACGCAAGAATTCGGGATAAAAATATATCGTACAAGCCGTAAGCCACTTGTTTGGTATAATACTTTTGATCTCGAAAAGTAATATCAACAGCACCGGTTCTCAAAGTTTCTGCCATAACCATTATTTGTCACTTTCACGGCCTTTATTGCGATGGAGACAATGGAAATATATTTGTGATTACGGATTGTGATACACGCGTAGCAGCCTATGGTTTTGTGGTAGGTATATTATACTGGTGATTATTTTTAACCCCCGACGAAAACAGAGTTTGTTATGAGTTTGACGTGTCTGTGTATCTGTGTATATGTATGTATGTATGTGGCATCGTAGCTCCCAAACGAATGAACCGGCTTTGATCTAGTTTTTTCATCTGAAAGGTGACTTAATCGAAAGTGTTCTTAGTGTATAATCATAGTCTTAGTGTGTAGTGTAAACAAAACTTTCCGTGGATTTTTAAATTTTAACTTAAGATTATTATGTGTCTGATACATGTATTGGGTGTGGATATTATAATTATGTATTAATTTGATTGCATTGTTCTTATTTGTATACATTTAAATTTTTTGGTTTTAATAAACGCTGAATTGATAACTTAAGGCACATTTTTAAATAAAACACAGGATATCTAGGACAGCAAGTTTAAATGATTATAATTCTTAATAACTAGCTATTATAATTCTTGAAAAGTTGTGAGATTGAACAATGTGTTACGAAAGCGCGCACTACGGGTTTTAACTTTCCTAGTCTTGCGTTTCGTTTATTTTTGCAGGATGTATTGTTTTTCGTTCTTTAGAAGTTTTTGATAAAATAATAGCTTAGGTTTAGTGATCAGATGGTAGTCATGATGGTGATCAGTGGATCTGGCAAAGTAGATTTCAGCTCTTTTGATGTCAATACAGAACAGTGAATTCATGACCCCAGGTCACCATGACACCTTGTCTTCTACCTTGTCAATAATTAAATTTAAAAAAGGCCAATCACGAGCAAGAAATTTGCTAATTAGCTAAATTCCATTATAAAATTAATTATGAACTTGCCCTGAATTTTTGTTAATTTGAGAATTATATTTCTGGACGGAAAGTAATAACAGGTAAGTTAATTAATAAATTAAACACAATTTTCGCGCAGAATATCTAGCGAACAGTATTTTGTCATTGTTTATCTCCTATGTCTATTTATCTCCTGTAACAATACAAAGATTGTCTGAGAGATATTGCCTAACCGCCGAACTAATTAAGTGATAAGGTTGTCTGTCGCACATAAAATTCTGAACATTGATGTTATTGTTTGGTGTACAATACAGCTTTTGCTGTCGAGGTTTTGTAAGTCAATTAATACAATAACATTGAGGACAGTGACCTTTTTTCAGATGTCAAAATGTGTCAGAATTTGCTTTCATCTTACGAAGAACGAAACGAAGAGGAAAAATCAGAAGAAGATAAAACATTACCCTGTTATTTATGTTTTGTTATTTCAATAACACTTTTCATGTTACTGCTGCAGAGGTACCAACATGACAGATAGGGTTCGCTATAAAAGTAAATTAGAATGTAATTAAATTAGAAGTATGTCATCTTCGACCTGATGTTTCGTTTTACGAAGATTAGAAGAATTAATACTACTAAATTGGATCCTGTAAGAAAGCTTAACAACAACACCGATTCATACAAGTACTGTAGCACTCATTGTGGCTTGCTTATTAAACTTAAGTAACTAAAACTTGAAATAGTTTAAGACTACAAGTTACTATTTTTACTTCTCATCAACAGTCACCTTTTATAATAATGATCTAGATTAATTACTTAGCGAGTCATCTGAAGTTGTGTGTAGCACAAACTCGCTCAAATATTTTATCGCAGCTATTTACATATGTAACTATCAACCGTCCTATATTGCTTAGTATTAATATAAAGATAATAATAACGACTCATCGTGTTCCGGCTGGGGGCTTCAAACTCTTTTTATTTCTTCTCTCTTTCTCGGCCAGCATCGTCGGTAATATATCTGGTGTTTCTGACGTACATGGCCGACGATAGCCACTTACTATCAGGTGGTTCGTTAGCTCATTTGCCGGTTTTTTATTTCCATAAAAAACTATTCGACAACGACATTTCTAAAAACGAAGTGTTGGTACTCGCCAATAGATGTCAGAAAGAGACTACTGTAGTAGTTTCTCATTGCCTGAAAGGATGGATAAAACGAATTCTAGCTACATCGATTTATCACCCGCTGCATACTACATTACATGAAAATCGTGGGAGCCGTTTCCGAGATTCCGAAGATATCTATACATGGATAGATACAAGAATTGCTCGTTTAAAGGTATTAGATAGACAGATAGATAGTACCTAAGTTTGAGAACCATTGCCTTGTACTTGTAACACCACAAGCTAGCGTTACCCTTTCACGCAAGTAAAATGAATTTTGTGATTAGACGCGCTAAGGCTGCGTCATTTATGAGCTCAAACTTAATCTCCTAAGGGTTAAACCACATTTAAACTATTCACATTAAATTCTATACCAATTCTACATAATGATTTCAGATCTCACAGTATCTTATAGATCAACCTCTCATACAATCGAGCATTTATGAGATTGCGCGCTAAGAGGGACATCTGATCAAGTATATTTTGACAATATAATGTTCTGGCGGCAGCTTTGTCTGTGTTTTCTCTGATAATAAGTACCCTATATCGTATTTCAAGTTACGGTCTATCCGTGTGCTAAACATAAAGATCCGTTCAGTGGTTTTCGCAGTCTCATAGGTGTGAAGTCTGCCAATCTACACTTGGCCAGCGTGGAGAACTACGGCCCTTAAAATGGCCATACATGATAAGATCAAGTTCACTTGATCAAGTTTGCAGCGGACATACCGCGAAGGATTGTAACAGCTAGCCTGTGTCTGCGTTCCCACCCACCTATGACGTGGATGACTTCAACAAAAGAGTGAATAGGATTTTATTAACTTAGTGCGCTCACCATCTTGGACCATATCTTCACTTACCATCAGGTAGGATTATGGTCAAGCATAAACTTATTTTAAGTAAAATAATCTAACATTTTAACAAAAAATTAACCGACTTCAAATGAAGTACATTGTACTTTTGACATGGATGCCATTGTCAGATCTCGCTCAAATTTATGTGGGACTACACGACAAGCACCAGCTTTCGATTAAAAAAAGAATCATCGAAATCTGTTGGCGCGATATTGAGTTATTCGTCCATTTATCGCGCACATAATTAATGCAAATTTAAGACTTATATGATTTTGACAAGCATCGTTCAAATTTATGTGGGACCACACGACAAGCATCAGCTTTCGACAAAAAAAAGAATCATCCAAATCGATTCACCCAGTCCAAAGTTCTGAGGTAACAAACATAAAAAAAAAATCCAGTCGAATTGAGAACCTCCTCCTTTTTTTGAAGTCGGTTAAAAGAACTTCATGCGGCATCCAGTAAACTTGACGGTGTACGGCCATCTATGTATGGAGGACTGCAAACCTGACAAGTAAACTTGATAATGTATGGCCAGCTTTATTCATTGTAAGAGTAGGTCTCCCCCAGCAGTGGAACAGTTCTGGGTTACGAAGTTAATAGTCATTATCTCTCAAAGACAATTTAAACACATTATAATTACCATAGTAATATACATGTAATCGTGTAATGGAGTTAAACGACGCTCACGTAAATGAGAATCTAATATGGCTGCCAGGATTCGAATTAAGTTAGCCTCGCTCCTATGAAACTGAATTCTAGGGTTTGAAATACGGTCGTTAGTGGACGTTTAATAAGGGCTGTGTAAACAGTGGCGTGCGCTAATATTGGAGTTCCGGATATTTCTAAATGACAAAATTAACTGCAGCTTCAATGAAATACCCGTTTTAATATATTTCTGTTTGAGCTTCGGTGAACTTGCATCGTCATTTGCGTATTAGAAATTATTTTAAATAAATGTAATGGATTTTTAATATTCAGTGTGGGTGACACTGAGAAAAGTAATTCAAACGCATCTTTAAAATTTTCGCCTCACTGTAAATCGAATCTAGGACTCTTAGCAGGCCAATTCGGTATGGTAACCGTTACGCTACACGGGTCGTCAATGGACACTTATAAGCATTTTCGTGCAAATAAAAGTGATAAAAATGAAATATCAAAATGAAATCCGAAACTGAAAGCTTATGAGCTAAAAAGAGTGACAAGCCGGGATCGAATTTATCCATAAAAAGGAGTGAAATCTTATAAAAAGCCAAGTCAAAGGGTGATACTAAATGAAATCAAAGGATTTAAGTGGATTTAAGTGTCAATCTTTGAATATCTTGTGTGATCCTTATCATCTATTCATGATACTGCAGAGATCGTCTAGTTTACAAATAAAAACGTAATACTTTGGTTATAACGTGTAGTTGAAAACATATAAGGAACAGTTTCTAATGACGTTTAAATATAATTATGTGATTTGGTTTTGTGAAACTATTATAAGCGGGAGAACACGCAGGTGGAAACTATTTAGTAATGAAAAATAATGCAACAGTCATAGACGACAGTTTTAATAGTTTAAAAAAAGTATCTCAACACAAATTTGTAAAGTAATTAATGAAAGAACGTTTTTGAATTATTAATTCCGTTGGCACGACAAGAAACGTTTACCCTACGACAATTAATTGCAACTGATTGCTCTTTTCATTAGCTTTTATACTTTGCAGCATAGGTAACGATTGTTTCTTCTCTACTTTGTCTTTATAAAAACATAAAGACATACATAGTTTATTATTTTTTGTAATTTTTTAATCCCCGACGCAAAAAAGGGGTGTTATAAGTTTAACGTGTCTTTGAAAGTTGACATAATCAAGATGATTCTTAGCTACAATAGGAATGTTGACAAATTTTAGGATTCAATTTTATTTTATAAATATAACCTTAATGTTGTATATTTCGATGAACGAGGTAGTGGGTTCTTCAATTAAATGCACTTTATTATTGTAACTCACTTGTTTTAATCGTGTTTATTCCCGTTGTTCCCTAAAATATTATAAAAATAATAATCTTCAATTTAAAATCAAAAATTGATAAACAAAAATCAATTTCAAATTTTCCACCAAAAACGTCACGTGACGTCACTATCCGATATTCATTACTATAATATATTGTGTGTATATAGTATAATATATTCAATACTATAATTAAAGTGGTCTATTGAAGTTCGTTGAATTTGCTTATAAAATACGGACAACGACGTCATAGCCTCAAAATGGCGCTTGGGGTCACGTGACAGTGAGTACTATTTTTACCATTTTAAATTAATGATATTTAATTTATTGTGATTCAGTTTGATTAAAGAATAATATTTTAGGTGTTTAATGCTACCATTAACACTTTAAACATAAATTTATATCAATTTACAGTTATTGTCAACATCCCTATCTATGAAGATCTGCTCAGGCGTTTTTCAGTTATCAGCTAGATAGATAGAAATTAAGAATTATCCTACTAATATTATAAGTGTGTTGTTGAGTATATGTGGATGTTTGTTACTGCAGCCGGGACTCGAACCCGGGACCACTCGCTTCGCAGGGTCGCTACCAACTAGGCTACAGGGTCGTCATAAATTTACGAAGAGAGAAACCTACTATCAGGTACAACCTGAGAATAATAACTTTCACGATATTTTAAAACTCCTGTTAATTACTGTTGCTTTTCTCTGGCTTCTTTCTAATTAGCCACTGTTGAAGTGCACTATTCATTCACCACAAGTCCAAACAGGAAGCTATAAGGAAAAAACTAACGACTGAAATTGTATTAAACGAGGTAAGCGCTTTTCTCTTTTTTCGCAAAACTTAATAGAAGCACCGGAGCCTAATTATCTGCTTACTTGACATACGCGAACATATTATTATTACCTATACTTGCATCGGTGAAGATTATCATAATTATTCTTTATTTCAAATACATATTCATAAGATTATAGTTTGCTAATACGTCATCATTACAGTTATTAAACTGTGACCGTACTATAAAAACAATACATAAACTAAAAACATTTATTTCGCTTGCTGGAAATGCTGAGTATATTTTCTATTATTCACTATCTTTTCTGATATTCTCGGATTTACTTATTTGGCCAAGGATGTACTTTAACTTATAGATATTCAAAGCGACCCACTTTCTTCGTTTTCCTTTAAAATTCGGTTAGCAAGGGTCACTAGGAAACTACGAAAACATCAATTTGTTTTATAACTCGAATAGTATTACTATAAATAGTTTTATTGGAAAATGTGATTTGTGAATAAATATAAGTTAGGGATAAATCCCTTCTGTTGCAAAAACAAGGTTTTCTTGGAAAAGATTTTGTCTTACTTTATTTGATTACTCGCTTGGCACGCGATGTAGTTGTTACGGAATTGCGTGTTTTCTTTATATCAAAGGAATCTGATGGTGAATGGTCCCCTGTCGTCCATTTATGAAACTGAAGTTATCATAGATGCGTTGTCTATCACGAAAGAAAAAATCGATAAAAACCAGCACAAAAAGACAATTAGGTAGTAACATAGACATAGACAATAGCGTAACATCAATTAAACGCACCCGAACAAGATCAAATTTTAATTTAATACAAATAATTTGTAAGTAATAATTTAAGACAAGTATTTTACCGTCACTTGTCTAAGGACACTTCGTTTGGAAATATATCACAGACTGATCATGTAAATCCATCCAGCGGTTTTTAAAAATCGAGGTTATAAACACTATAACATAAATAGTTAGGTAGGTACAAAGGTAAAAAACTGCATTGAAAGCGCTTTTTCTAAAAAAGTTTTTTTTAAACTTTTTAAAAAGAGGTTCTTATTTGTTTGTTTATTTTACCACACAACTAATACAGATATTTAATTGCAGATATTTTTTTTATTTTACAAAAAATATTTATCAGTACGTATAATCTATACTAATATTATAAAGCTGAAGAGTTTGTTTCGTTGAACGCGCTAATCTCAGGAACAACTACTGGTTCGAATTGAAAAAATAATTTTGTGTTTGATAGTCCATTTATCGAGGAAGGATAGGCTATTTAACATTATATATTTTAGTGGTTAGTTTTCTCCACAAATTAATGCGGGTAAAACCACGAGGCATAGCTAATTCATTGATAAAATGTGTAGGTGCAATCTACATTGAGTTAAGTTTAATCTTATAAATTTGCTACGAGGCAGAGTTTTAAATTTCATTGTTCGAGCAATAAATATGTTCTAAGAAATATTATTTCCAACATAATCTAAGGGGCTTATCGAGCTAAATCCGTGTCTGGATAATATCTCAACAAAAGTTTGTAGAGAACAAACTGAACTGATCTCCGCTGGCCTACTTTTTATCTCCTTATCTTTACGTTTTAAGAGTTGCAGAAATGGCCGTGATATCTTTGTGCGGTAAATTAAATATGGCGTTCGGTTATAAAGCTGCTTGCACATAAGATTTTAGTTAACTTTATCAAACTATGATTGTAGTTGTAGTAGTATATTCACTAAAGATAAGGTATATAACTATTAACGCTTTCCCGCGGCCTTTTTTCCTGAATAACATCCAGAGAATTTTCTACCTTTTTGCTAAACATGAAAATATTTCAGTAGTTTTTGTAAGAGTAACGAACATCTATATAGACTTTTACAATTATTATTAGTAGGAATCATGTAACTGGAACAAAATATCGCTTTAATATGCAAAGCTCGTGAGTACCATTCCCAATTAAAATGAAAATCGTATTGTTCACAAAATAGAAAATTTGAAATTCGACGATTGTCAAACATGAGTATTCGTCATACCTAACGGATCATATATAACCGCGCGTGGTTTGCGGGGAATTCTGTATTGGTTACAGCGGTTTTACAAAGGTACTAACATTCACAAAAGCGCGGTATGTATAGTGACACATTTATAGTTTGTCGGAATATGTATATGTCAAATATTAATAAAAATCTGAAGTAGAGTAAGTGAAAAAACATAAAAAACATTTAAATTAATTGTGTTCCAAATACAATATATAAACGAGGTAAAATATTTATGTGTAACGTACTTGGTTTTGCAGCTGAAAGATCACAACCAGAGTTAAATACCTTCTCAAAATAATAAAAAACTTTTGCAAAACTCGAAGTTTCTCCGAGTCGATTAATTCGAATCGGTAATCGACAACTTAAAAACAAAGGAACTTCATTTGGCCGTAATTGAATCAACTGAATGAATGAACTTAAATTACACTATAGAATATTTATGAATGTAAAATGAACACTGAGCTTGTGTCTGTGTAAATTGATTCTTAAACACTTTCATTCAATGTTTAGTGATTGTGTTTCAATCTTTAGTTAATTTTTGCGTTAAGCATCTACAGACGATCATTAAATGACTGTATGTATGTACTTATTTTCCATGTTTGTATGAATGTTGTTCAACCTTTATCATTTATTGCCCGTGGACCAACTGCATAGACAAACTTGTTGAACAACTTGATGTCATTACAAGACAGGACTAAATAGGAATTGACGAATTGCACAAAAAAGTATCTACCACAAACTCTATAAATTACCCTTTAGCTACTAGTCGGTCTACGGGCACTTTTTTGCCCGTAGACCAAGCAATTGGTCCACGGGCATTTTTTTACCCGTAGAAGTTGTAAATCGATGGCAATACCAAAAGCCGCCGAATGACTCGTCGTGTTCAGTTTGGGGGCTTCAGAGCCAGGTTTTTCTTTCTTTGTATTCTCTGTTTCTCGGCCAGCAGCACATCAGTGATGCCGTCGCTATCGCTGATGTAAATAGGCAACGATAGGTACTTACCAGTGCCAGATTAAGCAAGTACGGGGCCCGTAGCAAATTCTTTCAGCCCTTGTATAAAGTGGTTCTTTAGTATAAAGTCTAAAATATGCGGGGCCCCCTTTCACGCGGGGCCCGTAGCAATTGCTACTATTGCTACGTGGTTAATCCGGCACTGTTACTTAGTTACCTTAGTTACCTACCATCAAGTGGATGAATTTCATATTTCATCCGACTATTTCCGCATTAAATAGTTGAACAAACAATTCAACGTACCTACTTATTTGTCAAACCACATAACGTTGTAGATCTGATAACAGCACTAAATGTCGTAACAAGGTTCGTACAAATTGAAACGCAGCCAGATCTCATGTTTTACTAACAAGGTATTTAGCTTCTGTTTGCGCCCGTTCTAGGTGTTAAGCTATGTGCACACCAGTTCCCTTTCATATGCATAGCGTTATTCGAAAACATGCCTGAACAACCATACTGGCTTCATCCATTAATGGCCCGCTGTTGAGCATGGGTCTCTCCTCTTGAGTAGGCCTAGAGTATACCCCACCACGGTGCTCCAGTGCGGGTTGGTGGATAAACAACCATAAACTCGTCCTTTAACTATATAGCCATTATCCCTCAAATGATCCATTTTTAATACTAAAGTAGTACAGTTATGGTTCTAAATCTTACTGTTTAAAAAAAACATATTCTGAATTTATCCTGAGATATAAAATTTGTGTTAGCTGTTAAATTACTACATATTTGACGAGTCTTTAGATTGAAAACACACTTCTTCGCTTGTTATACCTTCGCTGCTCAATTATAATAGATAATTGTTTTCTTGTTTTCTACTTAACTATAATACAAAGACGTTTTCTGTTTATTCTTGGCTAGAGACGCAGAACAACCATGGCTTCTTTGTTGCTGAGCATTGTATAAGACAAATAATTTTAAAACTAAATAACAGTTACGAAAAAACTTAACAAAAGGCTCTTTGACTTAACAACGTAACAACATACGAGATAATATTGTAAAATAGTTAATAAGACAGTTAGTATATATTTAACAATTGATTTTAATTAACAGATTCGTTGTTTGTGAAACACCTTTCAAATTTTTTTTGTTGTATGGAAAATTCATCAAGTTGTTCCTACTCAAATATCGTGAGTGTCTGATGATGGGTTCTGGAGCTATAGAGTGGAGCTTCTCAATGGTAGGGAATAACTGAACCATATTTGCTATTGTTATCGTTGACATTGCAATACCAGTCAATTATAGACCAAGTCAGAATCTGATGGCGTGTTTGAAAACCAAATTTTAATATGTAACTCCTGAATGGATGGCAATCACGGAATCATTTTTAAAGCTATTTATTGTTGGTGACGTTGACATTGATTAAACAGTACATCATTTACCAATACAGTGCCTGCGTTCACATACATTGATTCGTTCAATGATTGCGTGACAAACATCCAAACATTCAAACTTTCACATTTATAATATAACGCACATAAGTGTATCAGTGATACCTACATATATGAAAAAATATTTTGACTTTGACTAATAATAGTAGGAAGGATTTCCGTAGTTAAGTTGCAAACTTTTCTTTCTATCCTCCAGGAAATCCTAACATGACGTCGTGTTTAAATTGAAAAGATAACTTGTCTGCAATATTTCAACCTTTGGCTCCAAGGGTTTGGGTCAAATAGCGATGAGTCATCCAGTGACTCGGTACTTCTCTTTTATAACAGATCTATTTTTATGGGTAATTTAATGTTCAATAAGGTTTTCGCTTTCTAACTTCCTAATCTAACTTATCTAACCCATTTAACTTATGGAAATTATGCAATAATATAAATTTAATAAAGCGTGTAAAATAAAAAAAAACCCGCCTGCTATCAAAAAAGCTATTATAATATAACCTTTTTGAAATCCATATGGTGAGTTCTTTAAATTGATAGGTATATTGCATTAATCGATTTATTTTTATGTTTTGCTACTTCAACCAATATCATCCACCATGTTTTTAATGTCACTTATCTAAGAACACTTACGCTCCAACTCAGAGTCACTAACAGTTATTTAAATCGCTCCTTAGTACAAAATTTCTATTGTGATTCATTACTAAGGAGCGATTTAAGTAACCGTTAATGGCTCTGATGATGTCCCAATCATTATGTTATCAAGACGAATGTAACGATATCTTAAATATAAGCTATATAAGCTATATCTATAATATAATCTTAAGTATTATGAATCCGTTCAACGGTTTGGAAGATAAGAAGTAATAAAGAATATTACACACATACAGACATACATACATACATACAAGATACGGGCGAAAAACTTACCCCCTCCTGGCAGTCGAATAAAAAATAAAATACATTAAAATTAAAATAGCAAGCAATCATTTCTAACGTCAGTTTACAATATAATTGCATCAAAATTGGTCTATTTGCTTACGACCTATGTAATTTTTTTTTGTGTGTGTTAGTGGCCTTGCAAATGAAGTTCTATTCTATTCTATTCTAATTTAATTTACACAACTTTGAGAAAGAGGATAAAAAACTCTTGGGCCTGCAAGTTCTAACGTGGATATAACTTTAGAAAATTTGATTTGCGCGTACCGGATTTGGCGACTGAAGCCTCTCAGGGGATTGACATTTAAACCAGGGGGTTATCACTGCGTCAAGAGCAATTGTCCACACTGTATTATGCTTGAATACCTCCACAACTTACAAATACTCTGTCTATTAAAATAAAAGCTTTGTGTCAAAGGTATAATATTCAAAACTGTGCAAAACTAACAGTCGAAAATGCTTACAAAAGATGAAATAATTTTTCGTCATACAACATGTCTGTGAAACTTTTATGGAACAATTTATTGCAAGTCTGTTTGAGTTTAGCCAGACAAAGTACCTCTCAAGCAAATATAATCCCTCTTATTTGAGAAAACACAAATTAAGATCAAACAGATCCTTTTGTATATAACAATGAGTTTATCCAAAAATGAAACAAGATGATAAAATATGAAACAAGCTTATTCGAATAAGACAATTTTGTCTGCTTATTTGTTCGAGATATTTTAAATGTAAGCGGACAAACAATGAAATGAGTCTAATTTTCACTAATAATTAACTTTTCTACGACCAAATAGCTGCTACTATTTTATTATTTACTAGTTTTTGCGCGCGGCTTCACCGGTCGTCAGTTATTTTGTGTCAAGAATTATATTTATTGACGAAGAAAGGTAGGTACGTAAATTTGAAGGAATATATCCCATAGAATAAATAGATATCACGCGACAATAACTCAATAGAAAAATAGATTTAACGTCATGTGCGATAGATTATAACTTTCTCACATGATGACTCTTCAGAAATCTTCCTATAAGACTTGAGCACACTCAGTAGAAAAAAAATCCTGAGTCCTGTTACTTTGAATTTTAGTTATTAATAAGATATATTTCGAAAGAAGGACAAAAGCTGCATGTGCTCAATTTTTTTCAAATTTTTATCATTAGTCTTGACGGTTTTGCGCAAGAAATCGTAATGTAAATGCCTCTGACTACTTATTTTGATATTTTAATACTTTGGACTACAAATACTTGACATTTTAAATATACTTCAAATTTTAACAGTTTTTTTTGCTTTCCTCTAAAATTGTAATTTTTATCTTATGCCTTTTTCCACTGAGGGTACGATATTATCTTATAGTAGTTGCTTAGACAAATAATAGTCTACTAAACAGAATCTAGGTTAGAAACAGTGTCGTTCATCACAGATACCTGACAGTTATTAATTCAGTGCTGTTCTGACTTTGATGTGTAAAGTCTATGAATAATTCACCAGCATCTTTGGTTAGCGCAGGGTTGATTTCAATAGCTTTGCTGTCAACGCTCTCAGGGTGTGGAGTGTATAGGGAATGGAAATTAATCACTTACATCATAACCTATCCTAGCCTACTGATACTTCAAATGTGAAAGTTTGTGAAGATGTTCAGACGTTTTAATTTTTGGATGTCTTATTCCATGACGTGTCAACCTTTGCATGGAATAGTCTTTTCTACACAGAACTTGGCACCCATTTAGATCACATTCTTTTGTTTCTGAACATGGCTCTCATTTCACATTTATGTTTTTGATTAGATTTAAAAAAATACCGTAATATAACTTCAGTCACGTAGATAGGCCTAAAACAATAAAATTATATTCAACGATATTCATAGCGTATATTCAAAGGTTTAGCGTTACTAGGATGATATCATCCCTATTAACAAGTTGACCTAAGCTTTGGTGGTGTTGTCAGACTCTAAGAGAGTAACTGTAATTTAAAATCTACATTTACTAGTGATCCAATCTTAAAGGACTTGTGCTACATCGTTTAAGATGATGTCTAGATGATGATAGACGAGTCAAAATTGGTATACAATTTTACAGGATCTTTGTAATTTAAAAACAAGAATGGCATAAAATTAAAAGAATTTAAGGATGAATTAACTTTTAATGCTAAAACGAATTTCTTTTTACTATTTATTATTTTTTAAACTAATATTTCAATAAAAGTACTTAAAATTTTTTTTACTAAATAATACTCGTCTTAAAATACGGACGTAATAAATAGGTTTTCATATTTATGTTTTATGTTCTAGCTATTATCCTAACAGAAAGTGGAAAAATATTCCTCGGTAATAAAGTGAACTGGTTTTATGCCTGTAAAATATTATTCGGAATGATTAGTAGATATTTTTTTGGTGTGCGAGAACCTTGGGAAGAATATATTAGTAAATAAAGTTCCAAAATGTATAACAGTATTCATAAAATAAAATGAGTATTTTTAATAAAACGAGTAATTTCAATAATTAGGGTTTAGCTATTTAATTCCTCCACAGAACGCAAAACGGATGAAAATATACGACTTGTTTCATACATTTGCCCTTACTGGATATTATCATGTTTATGTTATTAGGATGGTCATGTCATTATAATATTTTTTTTAATCCGGAAGTAGAAAAAATAAAAAATCGATATTATATTTTAAAATGTACTTACCAGCTACACCAATTTTTCCCTCAGATGCATCATCCGGATTCCTATACAAATTATTCTCGAGCTCTCTCTGGTTGTCTCGTTTCTCGCTCCTCGCTCGTAGTGCAACAATCTGAAAGCAAATCCGGCCCGTT
Organism: Thymelicus lineola; assembly: GCA_963932265.1. Taxonomy (NCBI): domain Eukaryota; kingdom Metazoa; phylum Arthropoda; class Insecta; order Lepidoptera; family Hesperiidae; genus Thymelicus; species Thymelicus lineola. The sequence goes on along the minus strand of OZ010704.1, from coordinate 2,102,672 downwards.
TTAGTGATGCGACACTCAAGTTCCTGAGCACATATGAATTCAATCTATTTGTTTGAATGCTGAAAGGACTTTTGCCCTTTAGTTTGCCTCTTGGGGAATACGATTGTGGTTGCGGAATAGAATATTCCTAATTCAACTGTGTTTCTATTATTATGTTGGCATGGGCATTTGCTGTGGGAAGTCTACAAAATTGACAATGTGCTCTTGCTTGTTAGAGAAGTTACGTTAGGTTTAAGGCTCGGGAATCAATTTTGGTAATGGATTAAGATGGAACCTTTTCAATCATGATTTATAGACAAAAAATTAAAAGATTTCCCATTATTTGGCTGATTTTTTAGGGTTCCGAAGTAATCAGAACCCTTACAGATTCGTCATATCCATCCGTCTGTCCGTCCGTCTGTCCGAAGCAAAGTATTTAGTGCTAGAAAGCTGTAGTTTGGCATTTATACATATTTATTAAAACTCCAAAATAGTAGAATAAAATAATGAAAAATATTTTTTGAGGAGGTACCCACCCCTACAGGTAACGTGAAGATTAATTTTTTAATCGTCACGTACCCTAATAGTATGGGGTATCGTTGAAAAGTACTTTCAAAAATATTATGTGTCTTCTAAGACCATTTTTAGAATTAGGGGTCCGTTTGCGAAATATTTGGCTTTAGAGTGCTAATTTTGGTTAGAGTCAAGTGTGAGGGACCCTGTTGGCTAACTGTCCAAGCGTTGGACAAGTGAAAAAATTCTCAAAAATAGGTTATTTGATGAATTTACAAGGAAAGCTATCACGGCTATGTTAGCATAAGTAGTTAATGAGTAATAGTCGACTTACTACTACTTACTACTTACTACTACTTATTACTTACTACTTCGGAACTAGATTAATATGTATAAGGTTGCGCGTAGCCTGTTATGCACTTGCCCGGTTTTTTTATTTTTGAGTGAGAGAAAAATGACTATATAATATAAGTGAGTCAATTTACAGTTACTTATGTAAAGTCATTACTTTTGATTTAATATAGATATATTTAATTGTACGTTCTTGAAAAAATACACATAATATTCTGTGTAGCTTAATTTTTCCTCGAATGACAATTTATATCTTTCTTTATTTCTTTAGAATACTTTACATTAAACCCTTGTAAATGTAAAATACATCGTGTTTTTATAAATTGAAATAAAACAGAGTTTGTTCGTTTAAAAAGTCATCTCGAGAAATGTTATTTCTTTACAAAAAAAATATTCTTCTTTCATTTTTAATCTTTGTACATTAAAAGAAAAATCTTCTTGCTTTAAATATTCATTACATAAAGTTTAAAGGTGCAAGTGGTATTGCTGCATTGTTCATATTGGAACGAAGCCAAACTTCTTAACTGCGTCAGTGCTTTTAAGTACCTCCTTATTTTATTTATGTAAAATGTAAGACTATTGTTTATCCACAGCGTTCTTGCTATGAAATAAAGAAATATAAACTTTTTTAACGTTCTTTGTTCTCGGACCAGTTAGTATCTAAAGATTTTGTATGTATTCTAGAACCGCTGAATAATATTTTATTGACCTAATAAGTAGATAATATTGTTCTATGCTATAATAAAACTCAAAGTGCCAGTTTGTCTCTCCGGGCATGACATAAAAAGCCTTGAACGGATTTCGATGAAAATTGGTAAAGTTGTTACTGATACTCTGGATCATATTTTAGACAACTTTTCATCCCGGAAAATTAAAAGGTTTACCGGGAAAACAGGTTAAAAGTTTGAATAAGTTAAAACTTAATTTCCGTATGCAAAGATGCGGGCAACAGCTCGTAATAAATAAATGTTTACACACTCATGCTCTCGTATTAAGACTTCTTATGTTGCGTGAAAAACAAATAACAAGACACAAACACCCACGACCCTTGAACAAACTCTCTATCTTTCTTTATCTCTCTAATTCGGCTGAAAATCGAGTCCAAGACGCTTAGGAAGCAGGCACCATACAATGGGGTTGTACTTTGGGTACGTGTTGTCAGTCCTTCACGATATTAAGGAATAAAAACATTTTATTTATTTAATCTTTACTGACCACAATTGAATATTAGGCATGGTATAAGTGGCGATAAACGGTCGATGAATTTAAAGATACTGAACTTTATCTACACTACTTTGATCTATAGCGGCTCGTTCCCACATAAATCCGACACTGACGATTAAATATCGTCGCTTACATATTTTAAGTCAGTCATAAAAATGTATGTACCATTGAAACTATAAAGACGAATTTTTATAAATTACGATCAAAAAATTAGCAAATGAGAATAAGCCCTTATCTTGTAATTGAAATTAAATAATTTTTAATTGGAATATTTACTAGTAAATAACCAATTTTTCCGATTTTAGCTCTAAAACTCGCATGATGGTAAATATAAGAAATAAAAAAATCAATTTTTACACTTTACTTAAAAGAGATATTTACATCAAAATTCCCGTAGGCATGAGACCCAGTACCGCCAACCGAATAGTAAATTTTCACACGAATACATAATTTTGAACTTACTCACCGAAATTCTAAATCTATTTTAGCGTCGAATTGGCAACGGTCCAAGTTACAAGTTCCGAATTGTACCTCGGCTGAAATGCCTCATATTTGCCTGTGAATGGGAGAGAACACTTTGTGACATGACCATTGAGTGAATGGTATTTTCCTCAAGAATGAGTGAATGAGCGTTTGAAATGACTTTCTTGAATTGACAACATGACTTACTTTTTTTTCTTTTCATAAGTTAGTGCTTTACTACAGTAGGAAGTCTAAGATGGTCAAACTGACTAATTTAAATAGTAAGAACATAAATTAAGGTTACTCTTAAATTGATTTACTCGATTGATTTATTTAGTTAAATTAATTTACTCTTGCCTTGAAGACGCTCATTTCCGGAAAGAGAACAATTTGACAAAATATCATGAAATTCGTACTCTAAGTGCAACCACCATTTTAAATGTAATATCAAAGTAATTCTAGCAACGAAAATTGTTTAGTACCTAAAACAATTGTTTGAAATTATTATTAGGATAATGGGCACAGTTATAAACCCATAATATTTTTATGTTCGGTATTGTAGTACCGTAAAAATTTGCCGAATCATTTGATTTGATTTAAATGTATTGATGTCTATTTGGTACATTCGCATATCATGTTTAAACCTACACAATTCATGCAATCGTTCGACTCACACTGCAAAGTTGTACATAAGCATCTACTCGTTAAAATCTAACCAAGCCTCAGTTTATTCGTAAAGGTACTAGAGGTAATAAATTAAAGTCTGGCGAGGTGCCATTACTCGCCGCCATCTTTGCGTGACGTAGACATTTTTCAGAATCGCGAAATAGATGACGATGCTTCGGCTTGTCAAAGTTGGGATGGAACTGTTTTTGTCGAGCTAGTTCATGATACTGTGAAGTTTGGTAATTGCATTTGATTTTTGGAAGCTCTTTTATGTCACGAAAATATGACGTGACCTGAGGCTTACCGTCATAACCAGATAATCTAATCAAACTTGATGGAATCAGTCCAATAGCAACAGAGTTTGGAAAATGCGAGAGTAATGGAAAAAATAATATATGAAACACAAATATGTATAGGAAATTATTTAAACTATGAGTACTATTTTCAAATGGTGAGCCATTTGAATAGCTTGATATATGTATGTCCACGGAAGTGAAAATACCGCCGGACGTCACTTTGTCTTATCGAGAGTGACGCCGCCCACTTACCATGTGTGCGTAATTTTTAGTACGGTCCGACGCGGTAATGACGTCCGATTAATAACAGCATGATAAATTTAGTTTACATATATTCGTGTTAGGTGAAATTGGAACTTAGACGTTTACGCAAAAATAGTCAAAATAAGTTTGTATAAAATAAGTCAAGCCACAATAAATTCCACCCGCTCCTTTATCGGCGATTTGCATAAAAACAAACTGCGTAATTCAAACTATTTTTGTGTGATGTTTTGCCACTTTCAACTGTATGTTCTTGAAGTTCAGATGTTCAGCTGTAGTGTTCTCAGAGTTAAATAAGTTTCAGTGAAGCGCACAGTCTGTTGTTTAACTCAAATGGCGGTTTCACGGTTGACTTTTGCTATAAAGCAGAATGAACTTAACTAAGTATTCCTGGTATATTCTGTCAAGTTATTTACGAGATCAAGATTTTTACGGACGTTTACAAGTCATTAAATGTTGCCAACGTACGATGCTTATTCTAATTATATACCGTAAGATATATGGTACTGATAATCCATATTGTCGTGATTCTGTTTACTTTTCCAGCAAAGGAAAACATCTAGTTATGCGATATTATGTCTTTGGTTCGTACTTGTGACATAGGTAGGTAGCTTGTCTGCTTGTTCGATTGAATTAATTTTCCTTATAGGAAATCAAAAACAATAAAAAATACCTTCAATCTTACTCCATAGCAATGACAACTACGAACGTAGAAAAGATGAAGTTTCTCTTACAAAAGCTGTTTCAATTAAGGGAGCATTATTTTAATCTAGAAGAACATCTCAGTGTTACAGTGACTGTGAATAGTGATTATACAGAAGTGGCTATAAAAGTAAATCTTTACAGCGGAATTAATAGCACTGTCTATTATGTCGCTTTCCTAGCTTCATTATACACACCACGATGATTTTATTGCTGTTTTTAATTAAAAAGGATCTACGTCTAGCCCTTTGTTTCAATAATTCTCTGTCATAATGTAATTTTATTCATGATTGCTGAGTCTCAGTTGTAAGAAACAAGGAAATGATGATAGTTAATGAAAAAAGACGTAACTGATATATAATACTCGTATATAATATTTATTTAAGACTCAATCATATATAAACACACTCCTTACAAGTACTTAATATATTTAATAAGAACGATATAATAAATATAAGTTAACGTTAGGACGCAGGAAAAAATATATAAAATGTACCTACTTAAATAATATGTGGACCTAACGCGTGTGTACCCGTGATGTGTAACCGAGACTGACTGGGGGGCTATCGGCGCGAGGCGGTAAGCATATCGCCGAGATAGTTCCTACAATATTCCCCCATTTTAAAAATAAATAAATTTGGGACTAAGTTACAAAAACAAAAATTATGGTCACCGAATCATTCATTTAAAATTAAAGGCACTTGTTCATTTGTAGTTTGTACACTACACTAGTAGTAGTTTGCTTATTCTATGGTTTCTATAAATTGCTTTTTTCTCGATTTGCTCGTATTATTTCTAGGTTATATTATTGCTCGTCTGTTTGTTCTTTTTTTAAGTTTTGTAATAATATATTGTTTTTTATTTCCGGTTGTATGTTATAATTATTTTAATTTTCATTCATTTTTCAATTATCTTAATTTATAAGTCGATTATTTGTTTGATTTAATATTTATTATTTGCTGTACAAACTTAATATTGTATTGGCTTTGGTGTTAGCTGTTAGCACAACAAGTATATTGTTTAATAATAAATAAATAAATAGTAAGAAAGTAACTTACAATTAATATGTTGCTGCTCTGTCTACAATTTAAGTCTATGCAGATCTGTTCGATCCATACATAATATTAATGTAGAAATTTAATTACACGCTTGTCGCAACTGACTAATTCGTATTTCAAATTATTATTTTTGCACAGTTTGACAGCTTTCATCATGAAACAAGAGTAACTGGGTTAAAATATAATTAACGGATTTAACCCTGAATAAAGCAATGGACATAATTATGCAGATTGACGGAAATATTGCAAGGCATCACCGATACGTTGCTGTCGAAGAAATAAGAAAGAGAGAAAGAAAAAAAGAACTGGCTTCCAAGCACCGGAACACGACGATTCCGAACAACGAAGAGTCCGATCGATTTTTCTCTACTCTGTCGATCATTTTCGATTGAAACAAGCCATCTTGTTATTCGAGCGAGAGTATTCAGTGATATTATAATATCCAGTCCAATATCGTGTTATTAGTGTAGTCTGTTATGATACGGTACTGAGGACTGAGATTACGAAGCCTGAACAAAGATCTCGCTAGAGTTATTGGTCTAGAGCAAGATTACTTCACACCATTATTGTAATGTTAGGATATTAGACGTACATCGTCATAGTAACTATAGTCACTAGAGTATATGTTTCAATGACGGTATTAGGATTCCTAGATTGAACTTTAGAATTGTATCTCAGGACTGGAATAGAATTGATCTAGTTTAAAGGATTTCTTCCATAGCTGTCTCGGGAGCCAGGGTTTTATTATAGCTGTTTATACCTTTAATATGGTCGGTAAATTAATTTTTATTTTCTACCTATTCGTATTAGCAATTAAGTTATAATTAAGTTATAGTCATAAAATTTTGTTGGTTTGTGAGGAATACATTATATCGTACGAATAGCAGTGTTAGGGGTTTCAGACTAAATCTGTAGTTTATGCTTCTTCGTCCTGGATGAGCCTTGAATATTTAGAAGCAATTGTAGATTCAACAGAAGAGTCCTTGAGACCTACTGAAGAATTCACCATAATATCGTAAAACATGTAAAACTAAGTTATTTATTACGAGTATCTCTCTTGAGTGATGATATTGTTTCGCTAGGAGACTCATGATCATTACATTAACAAATTGTACCCGCACAAAAACGTTGTTATTTATTTGTGTCAGGCGCTTCAAGTTGTCGTCTTTTGGGTCTCCGTTTTTAGAGTTATTGTAATTAGAGTTCTATTTTTATTTGTAACTATTACGAAAAAAATATATCCAAAATTTAAGACCTTTACATAATGTTCGTGTAATTTCCTTTTAACACGGAGAAAACCTCCGAACATGTGTTTTGGCAACTGTTTGACTCTTATACGCTTATAAGAGTCAAACAATTGCCAATTTAAGGCCTTAAGGCTATGGGTATGGTGGTGAGGCTAGGGTAGTAGGACTCTCCATTATTCAGTGAGGTGCACGAGAAGTACGACAAGCAAGCTTGGATTTAAGGCGGGTAGTGTGCATTATAAAATATAATTTTAATATATTATTATTATATCAAAACAAAGCATTTACGCGAGATGAAAAGAAATGTGTGAAGCTTTTGTTTGATACACATTCTTAGGAGAGTAAAAACTGTCTTGAGGTCCCACCTCCAAGCGCGTCCGCAGCGGCTTTATTCAGCCCGCTGGGAACGCCCTCCTCGGGCCAGCCGGCAGCCCAAACAGGCTGGCCCTGGTTGCCTCTTGGCTTCACCGTGGGTGACCAGTCCACGGTTACTAAGCCCCCCCGCCACGACAAGGCGGGCAACCCCCGGGGGGCCACTAAACTATTCTTTTTTTTTTTTTTTTTCGGGGGGGAAAATGCATTACGCATACCACCCGGGCGCAGGGGGCACCCGAGTGGTTATGTGGGACTCCCGTATAGGCTAATGAGACCCACGGTATACCCACTAAAAACCCCCCCATCTTCCTCCTCGCCGCCTTGTGACGGGGTTACGGGAACGCTTTCGCACACATCCGCGACCCCGCCAGCGGCAGCCGCCTACAAGCGGCTCCATCGCGAAAGCCCGAAGGCCCTCCACGATGGGCGCACCAGATGGTAAGGTGCGCCTCCCTCCTCGGCCTCCACCAGTACTGTAGCAAACTCCCCCTGAGTCTGCTACTAGGAGGCCATAGATACCAGATGACTGGTACCCGGTGGAGGATCAGGTCTGTGGTTCCTCCACCGACCACACCTCGGCCGCAGAGGATAGGGCAAGCGGCGCACCGTAATACCGACATGCCTCTTCCTCTGCGGCCCCACCAATGCCGTTTCGGCGGAACGGCCCCGCCAGCTCGCAGGGGGTAGGGAGAGTGGCGCACCGTAATACCAACACGCCTCTCCCCCTGCGATCCCTCCACGGCCGCAGAAGATAGGGAGAACGGTGCACACTATCTTCCACGGTCCCACCTCCTAGCGCGTCCGCAGCGGACTTGTTCAGCCCGCTGGGAGCGCCCTGCTCGGGCCAGCCGGCAGCCCAAACAGGCCGGCCCTGGTTGCCTCTTGGCTTCACCGTGGGTGACCAGTCCACGGTTACTAAGCCCCCCCGCCACGACAAGGCGAGCAACCCCCGGGGGGGGGGCCACTAAACTATTCGCTCCAACAAGTATAACCTACCTGACGAGAGTCAAACTCTTTACAGAACTTTATTTCGTTCAGAAAATTTAGGTTAAATTTATAATTTATTTATTCTCTCAGAAGTAGATATTTAGGAACTGAGTTTGAGACTCCAATTTTCTGGAAGACAGGGTGAATGAATGTGTGAAAAAATAACTAATTACTTAAAAGTCGATTAATGCTCAGACAACCCATGGTAGTGAAGGTAACAGGCACCATATATAGAACAAGTTTGCTTGTACTACATAATCTAATATTTTTTAGCCTTCTCAAACAAGAAAAATATCCATGAAAATAAAAGTAAACAATAAAATCATGTCTGAAAGTTAAACAGTAACATTTTAAACAGAGGTAATTCAAAGCATTCTTAGACCTCCTCAAGAGGAGAGACCCCTGAGGAAATCGGCTATCGCTGGTATCCCATTCGATTAACGAGATAGCCAAAGTGATCATCATTCTGACCCGGTTTGAGCCGTTTTGGTCCATTTTCGTATTAGAAACATCAGGTTTCAAGACCGCTAGATGTTTATGTTGCCTATTTTTCCAATGTTATTTTTACAGTTAATGTTACTTATGTCAATCGTGTAAATATTGTAGACACGAGATGTAATTTTTGAATTTAAACTTAAAGTGAATTATAAGTTTAAGTTGTAAGTAAATTTAAATATAAAAACATTGTTTTGAAAGTTCAGTTTCATACCAGCAATTGAATGATTGCCAAAATGGCAACACAAATTGACGTCAAAGGCGAGTCGCAACATTCGTCAGATTTTTGACGAATTTATGAGCGTTATTTGGAAAAATAAAAATAGGAAGTAGTCTAAATGACCTTTTTTATGGAAATAACTGACAAACGAGCTAACGATCCACTTGATGGCAATTTGTTATTGTCGCCTATGGTTATAGGTCACAGCAAAGGCATCAGTGATGCGTTGCTGGCCAAGGAAGAGAGAAGCAAAAGAAAGAAAATACTGGTTATCAAGCCCGAGTCGTTTGACAGCTGACTCAAGAAAGAGAATGGTAGATAGCAAGACAGGCTCCATGTTAATAATGTAAATAACTTAATAATAATAAAACTTACGTAAACTCCTCCAATCAAACAGCACAATTAGAGAAGCATGCAGGATTCGATACTAAATCCTCATATAACTAGTCAACGTTCAAACTAGGCTATCCCTGCCTCTTTTTATGTTATTTTTCATTACAGAGTGCAAAAGGGGAATTAATTTCAGCGGAATATTGTCTAAAGCAAAATTAACAAAACTATGATGCCTCGTATGCAATATGCCGTAGAGCAAGTTTTTTTAATTTTTTGTTATTCTTGTGTATTCTTTTTATATTTCCGCGCTGGAAACAATCATTTTCTGTATGTGTTTCACGATTAAAAGCAATCTATATTCATAACAAGCTTGTTAGTTGGTATTTCATTCTGTATTTTTGTTCATGAAGGTCGAATAAAATGTGTAGATATATGGAATATAGATTCTATATTATTGGTTTTCTTAACTAATATTCCTTTTTACTCGTCTGCCAGGAAGGGTTAAGTTTTTCGCGCATAATAATATGTTGTATGTATTTATGCAAGTAATATTCTTTATTACCTCCCAAACCGCTAAATGGATTCATATAATTAAGATATATAAGATTAGATTAGATTTGTCTTGATAACCCAAAATAAAATAATTGAAATTAATAAATAAAAAACACGGTGGCTGTGAGATCGTTTGAAGTATCAAAAACTAAAAATAAATCGAATAACATAATATGGATATGAAATCAAAGAGCTCACGATAAGAATTTCAAAAAGGTATACCATGATTGCTTTTTAGATAGCAGGGATTTTAATTTTTAAATTTATACTATGTAGTTACTTTGGTCTACGATTTATTTTTAGTTCTATTCACGATGACATTAATGTCTATGAATGTATTAATCAGGTGACATATTCCTTATACCAAATATCTTCTTCTTCTTTTTCTTTTTCTTCTTCTTTTTCTTCTTGATACTTCTACATTGCAACAACGATACAAGCAGATAAACCACCTGATATTAAGTGATCATCGTCGCCCATGGAAAGCAACAACACTAAAGTCATCGCCAACAAGTCACTAGCGAGTGCCAGTGCGAGTTAAAAGGAAACGAGGGTCGGATACTCGGCGTGTGTGGAACACGTAAAAAATTTTGTATGGGAAATGTCGAAAATCGAAAATGTGCCTAATGCATTCTAATGCATCCCGTATTATTACACCATTCGATAGTGGCGCTAACAAGGATCGAATTCTAGGAAGTAATGACATACTCATACATCAGGAAAAAGTCTAGTTTTTTTGGAAGTAGAATTGTTTTTGTTATGAACGATGAAGCTATCTTCTTTTACCCGCTTAATTTGTTACTAAATTATACTCTTTAAATAAATAATTTTTATTACCTTACAACCAGGTCTTTTTTATATCATAATATTAATTAATGCTTTCATACAATCCCACCTGATGGTAAGTGGCAATGTAGTCATGGATGGTAAAACGCATTAACTTAGTAAAATCACATTTACTCTTGCCTTGAAAACACTTACATCTACTCTCTAAATCTGAAAAAAAAACGAAAAACCAAAATTTCATCGTCTCGGATATTACTACCCTTACAATATTTCACGCGCCCGATCTACTTTACGACGTTATAAGAAAACCGGGCAAAAAATTGTCCCCTGGTAATTCCAAGGGTATCTGCAGATTAAGCCGCCTGTTTACTTTTATGGGCGGGTTATTAATGCGATAACCGCTCACGTCGGAAGTTCTACACGAGGAATTTCTGGATATAATTATCGTAATTGCTTTCAGCTTTATCCGTTTAGCTCAGCTCCTGTAATCGTAAGGCTTCTGTCGAGTTTAAGAGTAAGATCTATAAAGGGCATTTCTCTTGAAGTTAGCTTAGACAACAGTCAAATTTACTAAATTACTGAGTTAACAGGAAAAAATTTAAACTTATATTAAACGGTTAAGACTGACTTAGGTCCATTATTTATACAGACAGACCAAACTTGGAGATTACGTAGGTTTGAATGTTGGTACACATTTAAAAAAAAAACGGTGTTTGTACCACCAAAGGAAATCATTATACAGGGTGTTAATTTTTTTTTCAATATAGTACTTAGAGGGCTCTTGATTTTTTTTATTATTACTTGAAGTCACCACAATTATATTTGTGCATTTGATTTGCATCAGTTACATAGATTTGGAGAAAAAAATTAAAACCGTGGGACTCTATTCTCTTATAAAGCAGGCATTAAAACTTTAGTAGAACTAAAATTAGTGTTCCACCTTTTCTAGACAGACCAAATTTGGAGATTACGTAGGTTGGATGTTTGTACAGATTTGGAAAAAAATGGTGTTTGTACCACAAAAGGGAATCATTATACAGGCTGTTCCAATTTTTTTATTATTTTTTTCAATATAGGGAGTACTTAGAGCGCTCTTGATTTTTTTATTATTACTTTAAGTCACCATAATATTTGTGCAAAATTTGATTTCCGTCAGTTACATAGATTTGGAGAAAAAAAAATTATTTTTCGGTTTAATTGAGTGCTGTAGCCACTGAGGGGTAGTGGGAGGGTGAAATTTTATACATCATGTTATCTCTATATAAATGATCATTTGGACATAGTTTCAAACCCCAAGCTATGGGGGCACTTTTTCGAGGCTATCCGGCTATACCCTTTATAGCTTGGCAATACTATTTCATGAACATTTTTTGGTAGGCAAGCCTATAATATGATTGGTTTTGTAATTAAAATATCTACCTATGATATTAATTTCGATTGGTTAACATATCGGTGTAGTTACCTATATTTTCTTACCTGTTCACATCTACTTGCCAGGTAGCCATGAACAGAAATAAGTAGGCAAGCCTACCTAGGCATATTCTCTGTGTTAAAAAGTATCAATTGAGATAAAACTCATTCGGTTATCACAACAGTGAAGGTGACGAAAAAAAAATTGATTAAATTTAATTAACAATTCGATAGGCAAGTTATCATAGGCATATTTGTTTATAAATTATATTTGATAAAAAATATGTCCCATTGAGTTATCAGATCGGTGAAGGTCGATCTTCAACGGCTCTTAGACCATTATATTTTAATTCAGTACCGACCTCGTACAAAACATGAAAATAAAACGTAAAATTTCTAAATTACTTTTATTCTCTAAAACCCGGGAACTATTAAATAATTAGTAATTACTGCTCATTACAATGTAAGATAAAATATTACATAATAATATTTCTTGAAGATCAATTGCTTATAATAGTATCATTATATCACATAACATGTGTGTTTTTTCTTTTAGATTATTGTTTTACCCAATTACATGTTATATGCCTTCTCTGTTTTTGCTTGTTATATCCAACATCACCCACCATAAATTGTGTTGGGCTTACATAAGCCAGGGTACGAAGTTATTTTTATCCTGTCAACCCTTTTAGGCTGTGACTGGAACGAAAGCCGAGCTTTTTTGTATCGTAATATTACACTGAACTAACCTGCGTCAATTTTCCCATTTGAAATGGGCATCATTCATTATAACCCAACTGCCCCATTGCTGGTCTCGGGTATCACAATGGGAGAGATATAGGTACACCATAGTCAGCCACGCTGGTCAAGTGTGAAATGGCAGACTTCACACTTTTATTTCGTAAGAAGCGACCAAATCCGGCCCGCATGTAGTAGGACCCCGTGAGGAATTATATTGGTAATATTGATTTTAATTGTTAATTAAAACCATTATTACTATTATTGTTTCTCCATGGGGTTCGTCTGAATAGCTTGAGCATGAGTCAGCCGCCAAACGACTCGTCCGGCTGAGGGCTTGAGAGCCAGTTCTTTCGTTCTTATTCTTCTCTCTTTCTTAGCCGGCAATGCATCAATGATGCTTTTGATGTTGCTGATGTCTATGTGCGACGACAGCCACTTACCATCAGGTGGATCGTCATCTCGTTTCCTGGCCTTTTCCATAAAAAAAAACACACTGTTTTGTTTCACTGTTCATATTTCTATACTAATATTATAAAGAGGAAATTTTTGATTTTTTGTTTGTTATGGATAAACTCCAGCCAATTTCAAAAATTATTTCACCGGTAGATACATGTAGCTTACATTATTACTGAGAAACACAGGCCATATTTGATTGTGATTAGTAATATTTTTAATCCTGCTAAGCTTATTCTTCTATCTCTAATACAATTACCTGCAGAGCTAGAATTTGTTGCCCATATAGAAAAACAAAGTATTGAATTGACCAATTTGAAAATACTGGAAAAAAATTGTCTTTGTAATTTGAAGAATTTGTAGAGAAAGGTCGTATCATCTGTTAAAAGTACCTACTATTCTACAACAACTACTTTTTTAAAGCGTAAGCGACTTTTATTTACCGAAGAACTACCATCTTCTTTCGAGAATCAATTGACAAAATATGGTTTTGCTGTAATTTACGTCGATTGTCTTGTCATCTGTTATTCTGTCTTGTTATAAGTTTTTGTTATACTTGATATTATGAATCTTAAGAAATGCACCAGACAGAAATTCCAAATAATCTAACATTTTAACAAAAAAGAACCGACTTCAAATGAAGTACATCCAATAAAAAAAAGAATCATCAAAATTGGTTCACCCAGTCCAAAGTTCTGAGGTAATAAACATAAAAAAATACAGTCGAATTGAAAACCTCCTCCTTTTTTGAAGTCGGTTAAAAAATTAGTATTAAGTACTTATGTACTCATCAGTAACAAACACTTTAAGAAGAAAGTAAATATAATAGGAAATCATTCGGTTATTAAATCTACCTTGAACTTATTCCATAATTTTGAAATTAATAAAACTCGTCATTTTACGTTTAAACTTCCAACAAAATATTAATTCGGCCCTGCCAGTTTTTCTTGCGAAGATAGATTGATATTGGATTTGATCCATAGTTAAAGCAGTGCCATAAAGATAAAACGAATTGTTTAGACGATAGATAATACCCAAGATAGAGGCAATCCCTCGCGTATATCGAAGCCAGAATACAATTTACTGCCGCAGGGAGCACTCACAAGTTATAAGAGGAATGCATCAGCGTATTTTGTTTTCTTTCTTCTTTCTTTCTATTACACACACACACACACACACACACACACACACACACACACACTAGGATTAGCTGTGTGTGTTGTGATCCGTGAGTAGTGAGTGAAAGTGTGTGGATTTGCATATAATTTAAATCTTGCTTTTCTTGCTAAACAGGCCAAGAATTGCATTACACAGATAGGTGTTTCTATTCTTCTATAGTTGTATTACATTTGATCGTACGAGTGTGTGAAAAGTGGTTGTTTATATTAGTCTCTATTTTATTCAATTTTATTATTTTCTCACTTCTGACACTAGAAGATTCAATAAAGATAAAAGATAAAGCTAAAAGCACCAAGATAAGTGTTTTAACGTATATCGAAGCCGGAACACAATTCACCGCCAAATCACCCCAGGGAGCATTCGTTGGCTACAGGAGGAACGTATCACGAGCATGTGAATAGCTTGCAATCTCTTGACTTAAAATTATTGCAAAGTGATTTGATGAACTCAGTACTGGCAAATTTTGAAATGATTGTAAGGTTAAACGTAAGAATTAAAATTATCACTATTATTATTAATTTAATTAATTTATTATATATTTTGACCTTATTGGGGCGTCTTAGAATATCGAAATCCCACGCCGGATGGGTGTCGTAAGAGGCGACTAAATCCGGCCCGCTGGTGGTAGGGCCCCTCGGGGGATTATATTGGTAATATTGATTTCAATTGTTAATTACTTAATACCATTACTATTACTCCATGGGTTTCGCCTGGATAGCTACCACCCTTGAGCATGAGTCAGCCGCCAAACGACTTGTCGTGTTTCAGCTGGGGGCTTGAGAGCCTGTTCTTTCTTTCTTTATCTTCTCTCTTTCTTGGCCAGCAACGCGTCGCGACGATAGCCACTTACCATCAGGTGGATCGTCAGCTCGTTTGCCGGCTATTTCAATAAAATAGTCACTATGTTATAATGTGATTCCGAGAAGGCGGGCTGGTTAGTTACCATCCACTTGCTTGAGACAACTGATTTAGCAAATAGTAATTTACAAAAAACTAATCTAGTATAATTATATATCTCATGGAACTATAGATACACATTCAAAACTTCCTTCCATACATCCGCAAACAATATTAATTCTCTTCATTCATATAGAAGAGATTTTATCCAGCAAAGTTGTTGATATAGACTGCGGTAATTTATTTCCCCTGGACAGAGATTAATAACGGGCGCAAATATTTGTGTAGTTGGCTAATCATTTGATTAGCACTACTCCACTTGCTTGCCATTGGGCAAGTGTAGTCCATATTAGTAAATTAGTATTAATCACTAAATTAGCATCTTATTAATACTAAGAACCGGACCTACTAACAACAGTCCATTCACAGTTTTATCCGAGATTTTTTGCGGATGTCCAAACTAGCAGGGAATAGTGTCATTGCAAGATCGATTGCTATCCTTATCAAGAATAAAATATTATAGAATTTGTTTTCCTCAGCTACACATATGCATAAGAATACAATAAAAAAATGGTTGTCTTTAAAGTCGGTTTACGGACGGTAGTTTAACGTGACAACGTCATGACAAAACATTGATGAAATAGTGCTCGAATATAATATTATCTCTGGAAATTAACTTATAATTACGAGTAGTAACTTTTATCTTTATACTAAAACGCCATCTAGAACTCCTGAACTAAACTATAATATTTTTTCAGCAAGTTCCTTTTTTTACTTAATTATGTATATAGTTTTGTTCATAGATGGCGCATTCTAAATTGTTCGCTCGCTCGCGTAACGCGACAGATGAGTCATGCTTTTTCGTGCGTGCACCCGGCATCGTTTTAATTGACGTTATCACGTCAAAAGTTACACAGTTAAAAAATAAATCATAACAACAAAATTAAACATACACAAAATTATTGCTGCATGATGTTTGCATGTGTTCTGTGGCCTAGAAAATGAAGCTCACTCAGTGTAATGCCCTAGTGTTGGCTACGGCGCTTATTATATTATTATCACATAATAATGATCAAGTAGCAATAATTATCCACCAATGTATTGTTTAAAGTATAAACTAATACAGGAAAAAACGGCATATTACAAATAAACCCCTCAAACTTTACTGGAACAACAGAACAGACCTGAAATATGTGCGTTTAGCATTATACGCATAATATTTCCACTACACACACTGAAAATTCAACCAAATATACCGACCTAGCCACATAACTGAAAACACAGTGGAAAATCAAGATCTTAAACCCGTTCTTATTGTGTAAGTTTACTATAAATCACTACACACAAGCCTTAAACTTTTAGACATTCATTCGCTTTATATACATCACACCTCACAAAAAGCAGTTATCTGTCTTCTATCTTTAAACAAAAAAGGCAAAAGTGGTGGTCTAATGTATCAATGCACAGGCCAAACCTCCAGGGCTAGAAACTTAAAATTTCGCGCACGTATTCATCCTTTTTTTCAAAATTCAATCTCCAAGGGGTTAAAAAAGAAGATAAATATGATAAGCATAATTTCCACGTATGAAGAAAGAAAGAAAGAAATACTTTATTCCAACAGTTAATTACTACAGATAACAGATAGCAGAAGCTGCGGGCAACAGCTAGTACTTAATACGTCGTGCAGGATAGTCCGGGCAACGGACAATATCATATCGGCTCTCGTGCTTGGTTAAGGCCCGCACGAAAGTTTAGAATTTATCCTTACGAGGAGACAACCAAATAGTAGTCGATTGTGAAATTTTTTATCCGTGTTTCCATCGCTGTAATGAAAAGCCAATATTAAGAGTTAGCTACATCTTTTTCACTCGGCAATGTGTAGCTAAAATTGGCGATACACGATCAAGTATACTTGTTAAGTTTGCAGTTTGACATGATGCGGCATCCAGTGTGCATGAGATAGCTATATAGCCAGATAGCCATACCGTGGCCATACACCGTCAAGTTTACTGAATGCCGCGTCTAGTCCGCTGCAAACTTGACAAGTAGGTATATTTTATCATTTAAAGGCGGCTATTCAGCTCGTTTGTCGATTGGTTACATTTCTTATGGAAATAGCCTGCAAAGACGATCCACCTGATGGTAAGTGGTTATCGTCGCCCATGGACATCAGCAACACCAAAGGCATCTGATGCATTGCTGACCAAGAAAGAGAAAAGAAAAAGAAAAAATAGTATCTATAAATAGTCAGCTGTTGTTTTCCCCTACCGAGCATCAAACTTAAGACCCTTTAATTGTAATTAGAGCTACGCTAGCGTCATCTAGCGGAAATGTACGAAAAGCATTTCATCCATTTCGCATTCAAATGTAGGTTGTATGAAATTCTACGGCTTCAAATAAGAGTAATTTAGAATGGCGGTACAAGATACTTTCTTTTTTCTTCAGCGTTTTCCTTTTCTATGTTTTATTTGGCCTCTGCTTTTGCTTTAAAACCCGTAGTGACCGCTATTTGTTGGTTTGACCGAGTTCTCTGGACTGAATAGAGGATGGACAAAGTATTTCTCGTAAAAGTAATAGACAAAACTTCTTTCGATTCGATGACAAAAGAAATAGATGCATATTGTTATCCATGTTGGAACGGTCTACAATACTCGATCTCAAATCATTTATTTCATGTAGGCGTAAATTCTTTAGAGGGATATGCAAACATTGTATCTGAAAAAACCGTGGGTGCGGTAATACTGTAAGTATTAATATTATTTGAAGCTAGCATCGTCTCGGATAGTTGTCTTATTAAACAGTAGAAGTTGCTCGTAAGGAATTATTTTTCCATATTATTATAAGTAATATATGTAGAATATTGGTCTTGGTATAATAATAACTGCTAGTATTTGCCAACCTAAAGTTTCAGTCAGTCAACAGACGACTCGACGAATATAAAAATATTATTTTAAGTCATATTTTAGATCTAAATCCATATTTCGGAGATTGACGTAAAAACTACTGGACTACTATTGTAATCCGTTTCGAATACATTTCTGTTTGTTTTTCGGATGTGTAACAAAATAAATTTCGGAAGTCTGTTCGTAGAAATATAACAAAATATGTTTTAATAAAAATAGTTTAGATGCTATCTAGCTTAACATGTTTACAGCGAAAATTGATAGTTCAATAAAAAATTTCTTTATTTATAAAAATTTCAAAACTCCCGAAAGTTTTATTAACACAACATAGCTATGAACACTCTCGATTAAGTGTGGGTTGCTTATCACGAAGTTCGACTAAAGTTTATTAGTTTATTAAGTTTTAACTAAAGCTTATTAGTCAAAACCAACCTAGTTTCGTATGTTTTGACGGTTAAATTTAACTTTAACCGAATGTAACTACAACCTTACCTTAACCACACTCACCTTTCAAACAAAAAAATAGATCAAAATCTTTTCATCCGTTTGGGAGCTACGATGCCACAGACAGACATACAGATACACAGATGCACAGATATGTCAAACTTATAACACCCCTCTTTTTTCGTCGGGGTTATCAAACCAAGGGCAAACGTCGATGTATCATCAATCACACGCGCGGTGTTGGCTAACAATTGCCAATGATTTACGAGAACAGCAACACTGAATAGGAACCAACGATACACGCCCGTCAAGAACGGACAATGAAGCAAATAAAAAAACATTAATAATTTAGGTACAAACTTCCGCAATAACGGTACCGAATCGCTTTTATTGCTTCCAATTTCTACAATAAAATATCAATGTTATGGTTCTGTAAAAGGATTTTTATGTATGTGGACGTATTTACAGAGAAACCCAATAAATTTCGTCTTATTATTTTCGCGTAATGTGGGTTTATTTTGTATACATTTATGTACTTTTGAAATGTCTTAAGTGATTTGATTGGACGAGAATATAGGCTGAAATGAAGACGCGTCACATTTAGGCTTATTTCGTTAACGAAAGAGAAAGAACATAACTCTGAAGCCGCCTTACACTGCAAAAGGGTAATGAGCGGGAAATAGCAGGACGAAACCGAGTAAAAAAGTTTCGAACTTCCACTGAGAAAGAGTAAATTTTTTATAGAAATAGCCGGCAAACAAGCTGACTATCCACCTGATGGTAGTGGCTAAACACCAAAGGCATCACCAATGCGTTGCCGGCCAAGAAAGTGTGAAGAAAAAGAAAGAAAGAAAGAACTAGCTCTCAAGCCCCCAGCCGGAACATGAACACCCGGCATCGTTTTAATAGACGTTATCACGTCAAAAATATTATTATTGTTTGCCTTCTGAATATTATTGTTTACCTTCCAACTTCAATATTTCGACCTATTTTGTAACTCTTTGTACTCGTTTAGTCCGTTCTGCTCACTCGTTGGCGGTTGAAGCACTTCTATGAAATTTAGTATTGCGAGTCAAACGGAGTTCGTACGGAGTCCACTCCGCTCGCAGTGAAAGGCTGTCATTATGCCACGGGAGTAAAGCAAAAGAGAGCGGCGTATATATTATAACTATACTCGTATACCTGTATACTCAATAATAGTCATAATTTTCTCCTTGTTCTTAAAAAGACAAAGGATACATCAAAAATTGCTGGATTATTTATTATGTCACCTCTCAAAATAAGTAACAAAGGGTGTAAAACTTAATGCCTAATGGCATTGTCCACCAGTCAACCCTGGGTGGATGTGGAAAGAGCTGATAGTAGGTGTTAAATCAAGAAGAAAAAGAGAAAAAAAGGAACACAAAACAAGCTTTGTGTAATGGAATTAATGCATCATAAAAATGTACATATGATAAATATTACATGATTATGATACAATATGATTATGTTACAATAGAAGAGTTATTTCCTGAACCAATAGTCAAAAGTTTTCATACCATCAAACCTCCGCATTGGCCTATAGCTCTTTCAAATAAACAAAGCTTGACCGAAGTACAGAAGCGCCCAAACACCGCTAACGATCACTCATTCAATTCTGAACGCTCGTAGTTGCATAACTTCAATTGTCACAAGTAATAGTTGAGCAAATGATTCAATTCATTCGTATAACTTTTGCTGAAATTACTTAAAACAAATATTTGATGGCAAAATGCGGCAAGTTTGGGCACTTACGAGTAATTAATCATTTCCACAGATAATTAAAACCGTAAACTTGATAACTAAACAATTAATCTCGTCAGCTATTAAACGATTCGGAGACTATATTCAAGTTCCAAGACTTTAATTACATGCCTTCAAGGTGACCGTAGATGGCAGCCATTTTATCCTTCAACTTGAATTTGATCAACGAACCGTTTCGAAATAATTATTGTTGTATGCCGTTTTCGTCTTTGGCATTCCAATTCGAAAGGAACAAAGTAAAGCCTAGTAATGAGTTACTGAAGTGCCTTTTTATGTGAATAGGGAATAACGAGCTGAGCGGCAAGTGGTCACACCAAAGCCATCACAAACGCGTCACTGGTGATTATTACTGTGTGAATGATTATACCTTAGAAAGAAAGAAAGAAAGAAAGAAACATTTATTTCGACATACAGCATAAGCACTGCAACAGTGTTTAAAAAATCGGTGGTTTCTTATACAACAATTATTAATTGTATTCGGAGTTGCAACCATCAATATGTCGGAAAAGGGTCGCACTCAGAATACGACGTAGAAGGTAGCAGGTACTTTCTACGTCCTCTGATTTTCAGTACGCCCGTTAGTCGCGTGTAGATCGGCCTTAAGTACCTATTTGGTTGATGAAACCTATGTTTATGGGTGAGATTTATAAAATGCATTTAGACTTGGCCTTTGCTCAGACTACATTAAAAAAATTAAAAGTCATAGAACGTCTAACGCTAAGATTGATTTAGGACCATTATTTTTGTTGGGGTACAAAATTATGTATGAGAAAAAAATTTTGAGTCATAAAACGGCTAATGAAATGTGTATTATTATGGATGCATGTGAAGTCTGCCAATTTGAGAATTATGGGCTGTGATGACGATAATTCAAGTCACTAAAGCCCATTGTCCATTTCTGCCCAGTAATGGTGAACGCACATAAGTATATCCGTATCGTATGCGCCTACGGTGCATATATTATTATGTGCGATCAACATATATGTGCGTTCACCATATATGTGCGTTCACCATAATTGTCCACTGTCGAATTTTGACCGCAAGCGGTTGTCTAGTATCAAAACACGTCAACAGTGGACAATATCGTCTACATAGCTACGACAATAACTCGACTACCAGTGACTTCTCGCACTACCGGCTATTTACATCGCAAACATCAGCGTCGATAATATTGTCGCTGCACTGTTACTGCACCACATCGGATCAACACTGCAAACACGTTTTTGTAGTCGAACTCAGTGTCTATTTGTTTTAAGTAAATAAGTGAATGAATGCTTACACAGGCCGCAGTGGATGCCGGTAGCGAATGCGTTCCGTTTCCCGAGTTGTGAAGGCATGGACAACAAAATATTAATAAAACAATAATAACTCCACCAATTCGCACTGGAGCAGCATAGTGGAGTATGCTCTAGACCTCCTCAAGAGAGACCAGTGGGAACTTTTATAAGAACATTTATGTTCCAGGCAATTCATTTCTCGGGCTTTAAACGACGTATGATTTAGTCGTCGTTACTAAATGGGTTACAAAGTAGTTACAAATGTTGTTAAGAAAATAACTTAATTAAAACAATAAATGTTTAAATTCCAAAAATAATGCCACTGGTAAAATGTTTCTGCATTATACTTAATAATTATTATAATTTCTCCATATCCATAAAAGTAGAAAGTGTTAATATTATGTTGTACGAATAATCAGAAAACGGGCTGAAATGTAGAAGTTCCAATTCAAATATGCTATTCTACGTTGGTTTGACTTTAAAATACAATAATATTAAATTAAAATTAAAATTAAAAAACCGACAGTTTTATTTAAATGAAACATAGCTAAGAACACTCGATTAAACCATTATACAAAAAACTAGCTCAAAATCGGTTCATCCGTATGGGAGCTACGATTTCACAGACATACACAGAAACACAAACACAGACACACAGACACACAGATACACAGACACTGTTAAATATGCAGATAGATCTCGGATGAAGTGAAACGCAAGCTAGTTACCAACGCACTGTTTATTCGTTGTCATGGTAAACTCAAGATGGTGGTCGCAGCCACGCACACATATGTACATGTATATATTACATACATAACATTCCTCCCCCTAGTTTAATACTATTAACTAAATATAAAAATAAATTGTAACATATGCTAAAGGATAAGCACGCTCAACATCAATCAGATAGTTACAGTGACTGAGTCGGAATCCTGGGTATGCTCCTCAGCCGCATGAAACTCGTCATCGGAAATCTCGATAACTTCACCAGTTGCGATGTCCAACTCGCGTGAGTCCCTTGTAGCAACTGGTTGCTCACTGTGGTACTCATTTGCATCCTCGGTATCTGAGCCCGGTTCATACAATTCTTCTCTCCTCCCCCGGGCCACACGTTCTGATATAAAACCCGGTGGAGATTCGACCTCGTTCGGGACGGAAGGTGTTGAGGGCACGGTGTATGGTGGCGGCGGCGATGGCGGCGGAGGCGGCGTAGAGGCCTGCTGTATCGTGGACGGCAGGACCGACTCAGTTCCCAACACGTCTGTGGTGCTGTCATATACATTGTCCCACTGATTTTTACTATAACCATTGTATAACATTAATTGGTTTACGTGCCTTTTAAGATGTTCCAAAGTGACAATGTCTTTTACTAAATATAAAACTTTCCCTATTCTCCTTAAAATTACTCCTTTCCTCCATTCACTATTAGTTTTACTACTGTATTTTTTATAAAGAACAATATCATTAATTTTAAAGGTTCTCGTAGTTTTGTTCCCTTGGTGTTCAGACTGCATACACTGTTGATCATGTATACGATCAGATACCGCCGGTGACGACGGTGACGATGACTGCGGATTGATCAAATCTAATCGCGATCTCAGTTTATGACCGAAAACCATTTCAGCTGGAGATAACCCAGTGGTGGTATGAACGGAGTTCCGATAGTCCATTAAATATTTAAGTAATTTTATTGATGCATCTCTGATAGTGTTGCACGATATAAGGCACGACTTTAATCCCTTTTTAACAATTTTAACGAAACTCTCGGCTTGGCCGTTGCTAGGCGGATGGTAAACCGGTGAAGTGAGGTGGGAACAACCGTTGGTTGCACAAAACGTTTCGAACTCCAACGAACAGAAAGCTGTGCCGTTATCGCTTACAATCGTTTTTGGAACCCCAAACCTGGACATAAAATCACATAACTTTGCAATTACTGCAGCTGATGTCGTATTGCTATTCATTGTATAAACTTCAACCCATTTGGTATGCGCATCGACTACTACTAAATATATACAACCTAAAACTGGACCTAAGAAATCGATGTGAATTCGATGGAATGAATGAGATGGATATTCCCAAGGAGCGGGCGGGGCACGGGCGGGCAAAGGCCGTAGCTGTATACAGACCTCGCATGACCCTATCATTCGCTCCAACGCCTGGTCAATACCAGGAAACCAAAATCGGGAGCGGGCTTCAGCTTTCGTTTTGACGATGCCTAAATGTGATGAATGTAGCTCTTTTAAAACTATTTCTCGTAAACTTACTGGAATAACTACCTTGTGTCCCCGCATGACGCAGCCACTCTCGTAGGATAACTGAGATTTACACAAGTGATATGGTTTTAACTGCGCGTCATTGCAATTTCGCGGCCACCCTGTCAATATTAAATCCGTTACTCGTTTAAGAATCTTATCCTTCTGAGTTTCTTCACGTAACTGATTTAACGTTATCGGCATACTGCCGTCGGCCATGAAACAAACATATGTCGCTCGGTCGCTCGGTACTTCGCACCGGCACTGTTCGGTACACGTGCACTCGCCGTCGGGAACTGCGACTGCAGGTAAACTCGCACGAGACAAATAATCGGCACTATTGTCGGCGCTACGTATGTACTCAACAGTGTAGTTGTAGCTGCTTAGGAATAAAGCGTACCTTTGCAACCTATTTGCTGACAACTCAGGTATTCCTTTATAAGGACCAAATATGGACAGTAAAGGTTTGTGATCAGTTCGTAAAATAAACGGTTCTGATCTACCATACAAATACTGATGGAACCGTCGCACGCCATATATAATTGCAGTGGCTTCTTTTTGAATTTGAGCGTATCGTTTCTCGGCCGAGGTTAAGGTGCGAGACGCATACGAGATCGGTCTTTCCTCGCCATTCGATTCTCTTTGTGACAGAATAGCCCCCAACCCATTTGGTGACGCGTCTACGGTTAAAATCAACTTGGCATTTGGATTGAAATGTGCCAAAACTTGATCCGACGTCATAATCTTTTTAATTGTCACAAAAGCCTCGTTATGTACTTCATTCCAGTTCCATTTACAACCCTTTTTTAATAGTTCATACAAAGGGCTTAATATGCTGGATGCGTTCGGTACAAAGCTTCTGTAATAATTAATTAATCCTAGAAAGGACTGAAGCTGAGCAACATTAGTCGGAACAGGCGCCTTAATCATAGCTTTAATTTTTTCCGGCGACTTTTTCAATCCGTCCTTAGTTATAATATATCCGAGATAACTTATTTCATCTTCAAAGAACCTACATTTATCTTCTCGTAACGTCAACCCTGCATCTTGTAACCGCGACAGAACGGCATTTAGCCTTTCCAGGTGTTCGGTCCGGTCCTTCCCAGTAACTAAAATATCGTCTAACAAACAAAGAACTCCATCGAGCCCCGTCAACAACCCCTCCATCGCGCGCTGAAATATCGCCGGCGCACTGGCCAATCCAAACACCAGACGATTAAACCTATACAAACCTCGACTTGTGTTTATACAGGTTATGTTCTTAGACTCGTCGTCTAACATGAACTGGTTATATGCCATTGATAAGTCTAGCTTACTGAACTGTTGTCCTCCGTGGAGTTTTGAAAACAGTTCATTAATCGTGGGGAGCGGGTACTGGTCGATTAGTAACTGTTTGTTTATACTTACCGAATAGTCTGCGCATAACCTAACAGAACCGTCTCGTTTTAACACCGGGACTACCGGTGACGCATACGCGGAATGTTCCACCGGCTCTAATATCCTTAAATCTACTAATCTCTCTATTTCTTGGACGACTTTTTCACGTAACGCGAAGGCTACGGGGCGCGCTTTGTAAAAAACCGGTTTGGTATTATCCTTCAACAATATTCTAACTTTGTATTTATTGAAAGTTCCTAGTTTATCGGAAAATAATTGAGAGTAACTTTTCCGTAACTGTTCGATATTCGTGTCCGCTTTTTGACAAAAATTAACCGGCGTCAATTGCAAATTAAATTGTGATATAAAATCCCTGCCTAGAAGCGGCGGCCCGCCGTCGCGTACAACATATAAAGTAATAACATGCGTTTGCCCCGCGTAACATACAGGTAGCTGTATGGTACCTAAGCACACAATATTCCTACCGTTATACGTCATCAGCTGTTTACGTGTAATCGATAACGGCAGCTTCCTGAAATTAGCCTTGTAGTATCCCTCAGAAATAACGGTCACGGCAGAGCCACTATCTATTTCAAACTGCAACGAAGTATTATTTATCGAGATAGTCTCCACCATGGGTTCTCCCCTAACTGAACGTATATAAAAAATGTTACCGTCATCGTCACCCTCGTCACCGCCGGCTTCCATCTCCACGTAATTCACCTTCGGGCACATTTTACGAAGATGACCTTTAACGTTACACTTTTTACATATATACATTTTATATTTACAGTCTACCGCTTTATGATTTGTAAAACCACACACATTACACTTTATTTTTCTCGCACTGCTTCCATTGTCCGAGATTTTGAACACGTGTGGGGCGACCGCGGCGCTGTCGGCTAAGCCGGCACCGGCTGCCGCTGCTGCGCGGGCACAGTTCAGGTTCTCCGCTAACTCCACGACCTTTGCCAGCGTGAGGTCGGACAGGTTTTGTGCGTAAAGCTTCTCCTTTTCAGGTCCTGGCCGCATCCCCATGATGAACTTGTCACGGAGCGCCTCTTCAACGTTTAAGAACCCGCAATGTGCTGTTAGCCCTCGCAACCTTGCTGCCCATTGCGTGTGTGACTCACCCATCTGTTGTACGGCGGCGTAAAAATTATGCCGCTCGCCAAACCCTACTCGCTTCGGAGTAAAATGTCCGTCGAGAAGGTTTATTAAGTCTTCGTAGGGCACATCGTTAACCTCTTTAGGCAGCGCCAAATCCGTTGCCAGTTTATAAGTGCCTTCGCTGAGTGCGCTGAGGAGAATCGCTTTTCTTTTCTTTCCGGTACGATCTGTCTGCTCGTCGATGTCATTGGCAATAAAATATTGGTTCAACCGCCCTTTATATGTTTTCCACGTCTGTGTATTGTGGTCAAAAATGTTTATAACCCCAAATTGCACACCAGACATCGTAATTTTATTTCTTACACTCGCGGGTAAATCGTCGCCACTGT
This sequence comes from Thymelicus lineola, assembly GCA_963932265.1. Classification (NCBI taxonomy): domain Eukaryota; kingdom Metazoa; phylum Arthropoda; class Insecta; order Lepidoptera; family Hesperiidae; genus Thymelicus; species Thymelicus lineola. Next base: position 2,075,951 of record OZ010704.1, on the reverse strand, counting down.
TAAATATGCAGATAGATCTCGGATGAAGTGAAACGCAAGCTAGTTACCAACGCACTGTTTATTCGTTGTCATGGTAAACTCAAGATGGTGGTCGCAGCCACGCACACATATGTACATGTATATATTACATACATAACACACGTCAAATTAATAACACCCCTCTTTTTTTCGTCGAGGGTTAAAAAGGGTTTCAGGGTTTTGTTCCTCAAAAGAAAAAATATAACCCTTATAGGATCACTTCGTTGTCCATCCGTCTGTCTGTTTGTCGACCCTATTTACTCAGGAATGCGTGGAGGTATAATTCCAAAAAAACTTAAACTTATTTGATTAATTGATCGGCAGGTATGTCCATATAACGGGAATGACAGTTTCACAGCGGCAAAGTTAAGTTTGTTACTTAATCATTTAATATTGCTCTTATGTTCGGTTCTGTAAGTTTGTACAAATCCCTCGATGCCGAAAAATTCGCATTTGGCCGAGATATTTTTTAATTACTAATTATTCTCAAGTCCACGCAGATGAAGTCGCGGGTAAAAGCTAGTGATTAAATAAAACTGACACAAAATAAGCTAAAAGCAATTTTATTATTTCTTGGTTGTTGTATAGTGGGGTACAACTGAAGGCAAATCAGACCACCACCATCTATGGTTTTTTTATGGACATAGCCGACAAACAAGCTGACGAATGACGATCAATGTAATATAAGTAGGTAAGTGGATATCATCGCCCATGGATATCAGTGACACCAAAGGCATCACTGATGCGTTGCAGCTCAAGAAAGGGAGAAGAAAAAGAAAAAAGAACTGGCTCTCAAGCCCCCAACCGGAACATCATGAATCATATGACTGCTTAATCAATTAATTCGCTAATATACACCATATTAATTACTAATTAAGTTTATTACAGCTTCAGTAAACTCTTGAGAAAGGGAACAAATAACATCATGCAATGTGAGTACATACGTATTCAAATGGTAAAAATATAATATTAATAAATAAAATAATAACTTGCTGAAACAAATTGTTATTATTACGACAATATTTACGGGTTTCAAATAAGAGCAGAAAAAAATAAATTTGAGTCATTGTGAGTCGCCAACTAAGCTAATATTTTTATCAGTCAAACGCTTTTGGTCATACACGCTCATTTTATCCTCAACATCTCTAAATTATCAATATTGCCGTCACGTACAACCTCAAATTGGTAATGAAGGCGGATGCAAAGTTTTATCTCATTCCATATTTATCTTCCATCTTTTTCTTAAATTTAAAAATACGTGGCTTCTGAACTTCTTAATTTTAAAACTTAACTAAAGAGTTTCTGTTTTTCTTAGCTTTCAGTTCAATTCAAATTGTCCACAGAAACTCGTAGATATTTGTTAAATATAACTATATAAAACGAACCGATAGAGAACATTCTTAGCTTTGTAGATTGTTTATTCAACACTTAGTGACCCCAAAACTATTAAAACTTCTTAGTATTGGTGTATATTATTATTATTTGATGATAAGGGGTAAAGTTTTAGATAACGGGAGCCATGAATTGAATTATTCTATTTAGTCTTATACTAGAGAAAGTCTAAGTGTCATTCTTTAGATATTTTGCGTTGTCAAATTAATCTCTGTAGTTTAAGTTTAAAAATCCATTACAACGTGTAATATCGAAGGCATTTTCCATGCATTGCCTGCGATGTGCAAGTTTGGAAATAAAGATAGATAGGTACTTTTTCTGTTTTCTCAACTTATTGTTTATGATATCTTATGTGTTATCCGATCAGATCTGGATATCTTTTGACACAACTTTCCACGGTGTGAAGCGGTGAGAGAGTTTAGTGGTGGTTACGGCCCTCAGAACTGAGCACAACGAAGCAGAGAGAAAGAGATGTCCATTATTTAGCATTAATTTATTAAAATATCTTTTAATATAATTCGCGATAACCATTATTCTATCTCTGCTAGACTCAGATCTTTCACAATGTGAGATCGTTTGCCAGCTGTTACAAAAAGGCAAAAGGTTTTAATCATATTAGTCTTCCTCAGGAACAGTTGTTTACATAAGAGAATATCCAGAGGGAATTGCGGCCATATTGACTTTTTTCCGCTTGATCAATAGAGCCCATATAACTGGTCTGAAATAATTTCTTTTTCTTTGTTGTTCTCTCATGAAAACGAGGAAACCGTTTAGTTGTAAGATATATAAAGAGGTCATTTAAAAGAGAGGCGAAATCTTTTATTGTATTTATATAACATGTATGTATTTATACACTCTATCGTAAATAACGGATCAACCTTATATTCCAAGAGCTCAGGGCCGCCAGTTTTTACTTATTTTGTGACGGACAAAATATATACAACAGAGTAGTAATATTGTGTACAGTAAACGTATAACTATCAGTTAATTTAAGCCATGGGTCAATTCTCTGGAATCAGTTGCCAAAGGTACGAAAAAATTGGACTCCCTTTACTGAGAGTCTAATGACTGATTCTTACATAATGTTGTAGGAAATATTGAAAACAATTTGAAATCGATATTCCTATGCACATCCTACGGGCAGTATTTATTGCCAGACGCTAAATATATTAAAAACTCTGACGCCTACGGTAAACCATGAAGCAAAATTATTTCATTTGTCACTTCTGGAATAGTGCCCGCGAGCACATTACATTGCTAGCCTATGGACACGGACTTGAAAATAACCCCGGACGTCACCTTGTCTTATTGAGAGTGACGCCGCCCGCTTACTGTGTGTGCTGTGTGTGTGCTTACACCGTGTCAATGTGTGCGTATGATAGTTGTACGAATAGAGGAGTTGGTATTACTATGGGTGCCTCACTGAATTTGTTGTTGACATTCCGTGTGTTCTTTTTTTAAGTCTGTGCTTAATGGTAAGAAGTTACCGTCGTCTATGACATTAGTAAAATACATTACCAATGCGTTTTCAGCCAAGACCAAAAGAAAAGTAGAGAAGGCTACATGAATAGTAGTAGAATATACTAAGGCCAATATTAAAAATCGTGAAGCCTTATTACCAAGCTTTATACAAAGAAAATACGCATTTAAAAGGTTAATAAAGATTTAAATGTTGACTTTGCATTCGTTTATTTTAAGAAAAATTAAATTAGAGTTTTTAATGCTAGAGAGTCGTATATTTTTCCATTTCTCTTTAGATTTACATATATTTTTGTCCAAATGACTTTCCAATATTCGTCTACATTCAAGATAATTGTGGTCGTTTCACATCGACCCGCGTTGAAGTGGATTTAATTAAATAAATTTCAAACTGTTTAAATGATTGAGAAATTCGGTGAAACGGAAAAAAATGATGGATATTTTTTTAAGAAATTAAGTAATAATTTTACTTGCAGTAAAGATCGTTAGGTTTTTTAAATTCACTGTTCGATTAGGATTTAATATTACATTAGTTTTTTTAAGGCGAGACTAAGTTAAATGGTGATTGTTTCTTGTGATATTTTTGATTCGGGCGTCTCTTAAATAATTTTTTGATACAGAATTGTTATTTTTAAAAGATTAAGGTAGGACTATCCTAATTTTAGTATACAATATATTATTATGAACTTTTAGTATTTTGTATGTACTTAACACTTACTGTTTTGTACATATATTACGAGTATAATACATTAGTTTGCATTCTGAACTGTACCTGAACTCTGTCTGAAATAATAATTTATTACAGTTCTACAAAATGTCTAAAATCAAAATGAAGTGTTTATTCGACCTTCAGAAAAATAATTTTACTTAAAGTTATCGCTTCACTTTCCTAGAAAGCGGTATCATCATTTGAAAGCAAAAAATATAATCCAAATCAAGATTATTTTTATCACGTTTCCTATCCCCATGACATTATCATCAGCTATTCCATCAAATTAACTCGCAAATCATGTCACGTATAATTTGAGGGTAGCACGATCAATGCTGCTATACCACGTTCATTTTAAAAGCAGACTTTATAAATAAGATGCCATATTACATTTGACTTCATAAATTATTTTATTGAATAGGTAAAAATAACACTTATATTACTAGTGTTGCAAAATGTTTCAAACACATTAATGGATGTATATTAGAAATATTCATTAAATGGGTTTCAAATTTTATTCCATCTAAAGTCTCTCCTTGTTTTACATTCCTATCTGTGGGCTGACTGAATTAATAAAACAGGAGATACACCCTTGAGACTTGAAATATTAGCTTAGCTTTATAAAGTGAGTCAAAATCTTAGGACACTATATACGTAGAAATGGTAGGTAAGAGAAGTTTCATAGTGGATTTAAGATAAATATAAATCAGATATTAATATTTGCATAGTTTGCTCTTAAAGTCTCAAATTTTAATATCCAACTATGTATTACCTAACGATAGGAGATAAAAGCTGAAAGTTTTCTGCTCAAGTCACCTAACTCCGATTCCCACCTACAGTCGCCAAGGAACAAGTTTGGAGCTAAGTCGAATTTATCGGTATCACTTAGCGCTTCGGGATTTGCAGGTATCTTTATTACCCCTGCGGATTTACACCGTACAGTCTTTGCCAGTGTTCTCGAAATGTAAATCCAAAAAGTGTCCTTACTAAAGATATATCGAAGGTTAATTTACACGTTAGCAGCCCTTATTAGATGTATTCGGCATTTACTGGATTTTATTTCCTTCGTTTCAAGAGTGTGAAAGCATAATATGAAGAGAAAGAAAAGCATCTAAATGAAAGGTGCTGATACTCATGCACCTTTGAGAAAATTATTGTGGAAGCTTTAGGGTTTTCTGGAAACGCTTGTTGAACAATTTCAATGAGCTTTTCTCGAGTGGACTGAAGCAAACTAATTGCTTTCCTCGAGATGCACTAATTTATTAATTTAGTACTTAACTTGTCTACCTCCAAGTCCTCCAACCAATATTAATTTACAAAGATGACCATAACTTGTTTATAGCTATGACTTATACTATCTACAAGTAAAAATACCAAAAACAATATACACCACCTGATTGTTTGTGATTATTGTCGCCCATGAACATTAGTAACACCAAAGATGTAATCGATGCTTACGAAAAGTACTTGGGGAAAAAGTGCCATGGACGCCTTTCCAAAAATATGGAAAATCTACAAAATTGCTGGTTTTCTAACACTAAGGCCTAAACAAGTAAAAAAAAATCACGCGCGGCGATATTAAGAAAATGGTGGTCATCTAGATTAGTAAAATGCACTACCACCTCTTATAAGTATCAATGGGATTAAACCGGATAGTTCAAAGACTAACAATCTCCAAAAGATCTTCAATATTAACATTATACGTATGTTACATCATCAGAAATTCTCTTGCCATATTAACCCATGAAACTCTTAAGTTCTAACTTATCAATGAAAGTTTCTCAGTTTAACATGAAACTGCATACTCTATTGAAATAGTTTCCAGCAATTTGTCAATATAAACTTTATAGAATTCCTTGAAAGATACATTCAGTAACTTTAAGCATTTGTTACCAATTTTCTACTAATTAGCGCAACTTACGAAGGATGAAAGTTAAGTCAATTCACAAAATCCTATTTCTAACTCTTACCTTCAACATCAACATCTTCAAAGTTTGATAAGTTGCCGGTGCATGGACGAGCACTTTGAGACTGCAAATATCAATACTGTTTAAGTACCTTCAGTACCCAGTTTAGAAGATTAGAGAATATCATTTTCAACCATCAAAAGGTCTTATTCAATAGTTGTGTGTGCGATAAGTAGGTTGTTGTTTGAGGTTAGTGCTAGGATTACCTAACACTAACCAGAGTCACATTGTTGGTAGTAATAATGTTTGAGATAGTCATGACATTGCTCTTTGACTTGTTAATCTACAACGGTTTTAGATGTCTTTGTAAGCTGATAAAATGAAATTATATGTGTTACTGGAACAAAGGATTTTTTTCTGTGCAATGAAACTTTTACCAACAATCGTTTGTTACACTCGTTATCTTTTTACATTTTTTTTTCATTTACTTCAGATTCAAAGTCAAAATTTGAACTTTTGATCCATGATTTCATTTTAGGAAGATTATGATGCTTAGACTCAAACTTCTCATGTTTTGTAATATAATCGAAATTAATTGACAACAAGAAACTCAAAACAGCGTTCAATTACTCCTTACTTAAAAAGTTTCAATCACAATTTCGTCTTTAATACGATGGTCAATGATTGACTAACCTACTCGTTTTATTTTTGTTACTATTATTACCATTACTAGTACTTCTCATTTTCAGCGATAAAGTAAGATAATAGTCCTGTATGACGCTCCATGGATTAATTAAAGAATAGTAAAATAACATTGAAGTTTCAGTTATTACTGATTCATAAAATATGAAATAGCTCATTGTCTCAGACAGAAAATCCAAATTCAGGAATTACTTGTTATTGTTATTTTCAGCTAACAAAATAAATCTCAAAACATTTCTGAAATTTTATCTTTCTATGATGAGTGTATTTGTATTTTAATCATTTTCTGCTTTTAGTTATTTCTAATATTATTGTCTATCTTCAATCTCACTGTATTTTTATTGCTGGTTTTTATATCGTTCTTTTGTATGAGTCGATAATTAAAGTGTCATTGTTCATTCTTTATTCATAAATTACTCTTTCGCTAAACAAATTTATCCTTTCAATATCTTCTAATGGCATTGTTTAACCAAACCTTTTGTTTTATTTTCTCTAAAGTTTATAACAAGTAGTTAATAGCCCGTTTAGATAACATTGGCATCTTAATTGTCTTTGAAGAAATGATTAAATAGTACAAGATTCAAGGTAAGATTTTTGTTATGCTTTGTGTTTAATTCTCATCATTGACGTATACGGTCACTAATCTTAAAAAAATATTTAAACGTCAGTTATTCTGGATTTTGATAATTGTAGTAGCAATTATTAAAACGTGATCATCATAAAACATTATTTTAGTTTAAAGGGGTGTAAGAGAACCAGAGTAATTCAAAATCTTTAAAAAGGTATCTTAACTTTGTTTCACTCAGTTTAATTCCAGATTTTTTACCTGTTATCTATAAACGAGATCTGGGTGAAATTTTGGGTTGGGAATTTTATTGCGTGGGATTGCAATGTTGTTGGAATGCGTGTCGAATTGCATACATATAGAATTCCAAATAAGATTAAATAATAGTTATGTATTTATGTATGTATGTATTTAGGTATACATGTATGTGTGTATTTATTTATATTTACTATATATAATTGTTGCACCCCTAAATCAGTTCTTTAAATGTATTTTTGTCCTTCGTTCAAAGAGTTGTCTGGAAGAGATCGCTACTGTAGCGATAAGACCGCCTGTTGTGTATAACTTCATTTGCTGTTAATTTCTCTGTTTTTGTAATTTATTAGTGTGCACAATAAAGAATATTGTATTGTATTGTATTGTATTAAATACTTTAATAACAATATAATACAAAGACGTCAGAAAGATAAAAGAATGACAACATGACTCAAAGTCTCGTCTCTTGCAAGTACAAACATGTTGGAAATCAATAGAATTTGAACAACTCTGTATATATTTTACCTGCCTGGCTATCTAAATTGACCATTCTAAAATCGATCATCAGATTCGGTTTGAATAACTTCAAAAAAATTTTCATTTCAGTTATATAGGATGTCTCAGACTTGAATTTTAAAAATAAAAAAATATATATTTATGTAATATATTATTTACATTTTTTTCTACATAATGTATGGAGGTAGTGATGACATTTATACATAAAACAAAATATCGATCAAATGGCCACCGTTGCTCTGTTAGCAGGTATGCAATATTTTGACAAAATTTTGCAGTACATTTTGCAGTAAAGGCTGCTGGATATGACGAATTTGACGTGCAATTTCTTCTTTGAGATTCTCAGTTGTCTCAGGGTGGTTTGCATAGACCTTATTTTTCAAAAAACCCCAGAGAAAATTGTCTAAATAAGTTAAATCGCAACTTCTTGGCAGCCAGTTTTGGTCTGTGTGTGGTACATTATGAAAATATAATTATCTACCGTTTTCTTATTAATATTTATTTAACTTAATCGAATATCTTTTCGAGATCTTGCAATCGCACTACTTTACGAGCCTACCGTTTACTATAGAGGTAAGTAACACCCATTTTTCATAAAAATGGGTTTACGGCGCCATCAAATTTTCTTATGAACTGCGTAAAAGGAGGGATGAGGGATAAAATAAAACGTGGTTATAACAAGAAAAATGTTATATACAATGTTGTACCATATTTCAATAAACTGAGTTGAAATGATACTAACTAAAAAGTAACTATGGCAACGACTTAGCGTAAATTCAGGAATGAGTTCCGCAAATGAAGTCTGGAGCATTTTTTCCAGGCTTTCTTTCTTCTCTGTTCTTTCTTGAATGGTAACACATAGGTACATTTGGTGTTGCTGTTCTCCATCGACAAAGTGATCATGTGTAAACGTAATTGCATGCATCTTAACGCAAATAATCTTAATATATATAAATTAAGTGTCACGTTTTTTTTCCGCGATGGACTCCAAAACTACTTGACCGATTTTAATCAAATTTGCACACCGTGTGCAGTTTGATCCAACTTGAAAGATAGGATAGCTTACATCTCAATTTATAGTCGCAATATTTTATTGCAAATTATTTTCGCGTGCGAAGCTGCGGGTAACAGCTAGTATAATATAAATATTAAATACGCTTGACAGTAATAAACAGAGAGATGTAAAATTAATACGAAAGCGCATTAGTCAACAAAGCTGAAAAGATATTATACTCCTTTCATATAACGGTATTTCCCAAATCTGTTGAAAATGTCGGAATTCTGAGGTAATAAAGAAAAAATAAAACCGAATTGAGAACCTCACACTTTCTTTGAAGTCTGTTAAAAATCTTTATGATACTTCACAGGAACAAAATAACCGTCTCAGAGGATACTGGTTCGATTTCAATCGAAACTAACGTGTTTGGAGAGTTTCTCATACTATGATGTCATTCAATTTTGTACAATGTGCCTGAGAATACACTAAGCAGCCATTGAAATTTCAAGGCAATTAAATCTACCGCCAACGTTTGAAAATCCGGGGAAATCCCAAGTAGCTCAAGTAATTATATTGAAGCGGTAGTCCTCCTCAAGCTCATCACTGTTGAAAACTATCCTGGATTTCAATCTTTACTTTACTTTCAGATTTTAAGCTTTATGCTTTAAGTTAAATATTATTTTGACCACAACGATAAAAAAATTAAGAGTAATGCAATTTTTTGATAATTTAACTGAGTATAATAATTAAGGTTAGTTTAAAAGTTGAGTAGTTTGAAGTAGAATTTAGAGAGTAGCCGGTAATGATACTTGAAGCTGTTATTTAGTGTTTTTTGCTTTGAAAGTAATTTTTTTTATGGAAATAGCCGGCAAACGAGCCGACGATCCACCTGATGGTAAGTGGCTATCGTCGCCCATGGACATCAGCAACACCAAAGATATCACTGATGCGTTGCCGGCCAAGAAAGAGAGAAGAAAAAGAAAGAAAGAACTGGCTCTCAAGCCCCCAGCTGGAACACGACGAGTCATTTGGCGGCTGACTCATGGTCGAGGGTGGTAGCTACCCAGGCGAACCCCAAATATGGAAATATGGAATTTCTCGCAATAATTGCAATATAAAAACGGTATGTATAATAATTATCTCTCTTTTATGTAATAGCTATAACAAGCAGACAAGACACATGGCAGTAAGCTTTTATGTAAATAAATATGGTTTTTATTAAACATTGCACTAATGAGTTTAAAAACAAGTTTCAAATCAACCGAATATGAAATAATAATACAAAATATGTAAATAATACCGTTTCATTTGTATTTATTGTAATCTGGCCAAAAATTATTAAACTAACCCAATCGCGATATATTTTAGTATACTAAATTGGTTATAAAATACTTTTCATCCTTTTAACATAATATGGGTGAAGTTCGTTTCTATTTTGGATCTTCAACTATTATACATATAATTTGTTCTATTTTCTACTAGCCATTTGAAAACTACCAATACTATTATTATTAAATTAATAGTTTCTATTTTCTAGTAATCATTCGAAATCTACCAATACTATTATTAATAAATTAATAGTTTAAAAAACTAAAATCTAGCTTTTATATGGAAAGTGCACCGAAGAAAAAAAATACGACTATGATATTCACCGTTGAGGAGTTCCTTCATCAAAAGCCAACCTTGGTAGTGACAGGAACTAACTAACATAATTCAATACGTATATAAAATTTTATGTATGAGGTGTTAAAGGTGTAAGAGTGCCCTCAGAAGTTAACCCTAAAAGGATTATCACGTCTTCCTTATCATAAAAATACATTGTCATCGGAACCATAGAAATAATATGCAAAATTTTAACTTCGCAGGATGAAAGTAAGTAGTTCTAATTCAGCTTGCAAGATTTGACTCAAATGAAAAAACAATCAGGGCAAGCTAAATAAAAGTGTGTATCAACGTGTTACGTATGTGTAATGAGATCAATATATAATACACACATTCAAACAATTTATATACAAGATCCATCGAGAAATAATTAATTAATAAAGCAAACATGGCCGCATCCATCACTTGTATAGTCAAGATATCATAATGACGGCTGGGAACCTAAACATCTAAACTTTCAGATCATTCCGGAACAAACATCGACCGTTATCGCCCTATATTAAATGTAATTTCTAAAATACTTATAAGTATATTAAATTTAATTTCTAATATTGAAATTAAATTGATTAATTAGTTAAATTACTAGTTTACTGCTGCACATATTCATAACTATTTAGAGAATGGAGAGTTTACTGAACCAACATTCATTTCGTTTTCATCTACTAAGGTTCCAGTGGAGATTATTGAGGTCTCCCGAGACTTATAACTCGTCCGAGCCTGTTCAAGTTTGTGGCTACGTAATACTTAGAGTTTCAGTACTCAAACGGACGACCCATAGCATCGCAATACGGCAGCTATTTAGGTAATTATTATATTAGAGACGGACTTCCTTATTAATAAATAATTTGTATTTTCATAAGTGTCTTCAGCATTTAAAGACCCATCTTTGTGAAAATGTATATTTTTGTACTAACACTGGCGTATGTACTTAATTTGTACCGCTATATCTAAAATAGTCACATATAATTAAATCAATATAATTAGAACATAAACGTATCACTTGTTAGTGATAAGGTCGCCAAATGTACGCCAAATCGCTGTTGCGATCTCTTTCAGGCAGTTTGACTGGAATAATCAAATTTATTCATATACAGGGTAGAAGGTGTACAGAAAGAACAAAAATATAGCACAAAGGTAGTATTTCAGTAGATAGTTTGAATATTGAGGACAAAAGAACAGTAAAAAGAGACAGAAAATAGTACAGCAGAAAGTAAGAAAGTAGAAAAAAAGGGACAAAATGAATTGATAGGTAAGTTAATATTCACCGGTGTATGACCAATTCAAGTAAATCAGCACAATATTTTTTGACTCACAACCATTGAACTATTTTACCAAATACTGTACTTAGCAACAATAGTTCAGTAATAATAATTCAATAATGGTGATTACTTACACATACTTTGTGATTTTCAATATACACTCTAGGTTCACTAATATTTAGACTAACAGTAATTATTATCCGTCATATTCTACTAATATTATAAAAATGAAAGTTTGTTTGTATGCATGGATATTTGATACTATTTCATATGTATATTTTCATGGATATCTGAAATGAAATGAAATGAAATGAAATGAAATGAAATAATCTTTATTCATGTAGGTATCACTGATACTCTTATGCACGTCATTTTTTTAATCTACCAGCTTTTCGGAAAGGTGCTTTGTCATGGAGGAGAAGAAAAGCCGTAAAGAAACTCCTCAGCACATCTTTTAAAAATAAAACTTATATCTATTACAAAAATAGGTATTCTCTAACCTGTGCAGAACTGGTTGCCTAGCTAGTCATTTCCAAGCATCCTTGTCATTTAAATATTCATTTATGCTATAGTAGCCCTTGCCTAAGAGCTGAGCCTTTACACGTTTCTTAAAAGATTCCACTGGTAAGTCACGTATTTGTTTTGGGACTTTATTATAAAATTTTATACCTAGTCCCATAAAAGAACGTTGCACTTTGGAAAGACGGTACGAAGAGGTAGCCAATTGATGCATCCTTCTTGTTTGACGATTTGAAAAATCACAATTTTGTTTATATGCAGTTATGTTATTCCGTATAAACACTAAATTATTATAAATATATTGGGAAGCTACTGTAAGTATACCTATTTGTTTAAATTTGATACGCAAGGACTCCCTTGATTTTAGTTTATAAATAGCTCTAATGGCTCTTTTCTGTAATACAAAAATTTGTTCAATACCGGCTGCTTTGCCCCACAGTAAAATGCCATAAGACATAACACTATGGAAATATGCAAAATAAACAAGCCGAGCAGTGTCGACGTCAGTGAGCTGCCTTATTTTTCTAACAGCATAAGCAGCCCTAGCAAGTTTAGTTGTGAGAGATGCTATGTGCGGGCCCCATTGCAGTTTACTGTCCAAGGTCACCCCTAAAAAAACCGTGGATTCCTCTATATTTAATGTTTCATTATTTAATTTAAGAGATTTATTTACTTTTTTTACATTTGGCAACACGAATTCTAAGCATTTGGTTTTCTTTGCATTTAAAAGTAAATTATTTATAGTGAACCAATGTGAGACATGCGACAGAGCACTATTAACATCGTCAAAATTATTTTTATTCCTATCAGTCTTAAATATTAATGATGTATCATCTGCAAACAGCACAATGTTCGCATGGTTTTTAACATAATGTGGTAAGTCATTTATATACACCAGGAAAAGAAAAGGGCCCAAGATCGAGCCTTGCGGAACACCCATCACAGTAGGTGACCCTGATGACTTTTCATCGTTTATATTAACCTTTAGTATCCTATTACTTAAATAAGATGCGAGCAAGCTAAGGGCCTTGTTTTTCACGCCATAGTGACTAAGTTTAGATATTAATGTATCATGCTCAACACAATCAAACGCCTTTGATAAATCACAAAATACACCTATAGCATTTTGCGACGACTCCCATGCTTCATATATATGCTTTAAGAGCCTGGCTCCGGCATCTGTTGTACTACGACCTTTAGTAAAACCGTATTGCTCCGGATGTAATAAATTATTATTGTTGAAGTGGGTTAGCATTTGATTCAGTATGATCTTTTCGAAGATCTTACTGAGTGTTGGTAATATAGAAATTGGCCTATAATTATTAATATCCGTTTTTTCACCTGTTTTAAATAATGGTATAACTTTACTGCATTTCATTAGATCTGGAAATACACCAAAATCTATGCATTTATTAAAAACTACAACTAAACAAGGAGCTATAATATCTATTATGTGACGAATTATTTTTACTGAAATACCCCAGAGATCACCCGTACTTTTTACTTTCAGAGACTGGAAAACTTTAATTATGTCCCTGATTGTAATGTGCTTAAAGTCAAATACCACATTGCATTCCTTAACATTATCTCTTAATAGATAAAATGCTTCTGTTGAAGAAGAGGATAGTGTACTAGTTAATTTAACGGGAATGTTGCGGAAGAACTCTTCAAAAACGCTTGCCACTTCTTTATCAGAAGTGATTTTGTTTCCATTAATCATTATTTCATAACTAAAGTCACAAGATTTAGAGTTGCCGGTCTCATTTTTAATGATATCCCAGGTGGTTTTTATTTTATTATCCGAATTAACTATTTTATCCTTTATGTACATTGACTTTGCTTGAGTACAGATGATTTTGAAAATTTTTGAGTAATTTCTTACGTATTCCTGAAATGAGGGAGAAAAATTATATTGTTTTTCGTCATAAAGCTCGTATAATTTGTTTCTACTTTTAAAAATACCTACAGTAGCCCAGTCGCTAAATTTACTATTTTTACTTTCTTCTATGTATCTGAATTGAAATATTCGATTAAACTCGTCATTAATATTTTTAGACAATGTATTGTAAAGATTAATAGGATGACCATTTTGAGAATACACTGATTTACGCAATTTTGTTTGAATTTTTTCTTTAAAAAGTGATATTTTTCTCTTTGTCACGGGTCTATATTTTATTATTTTTTTCTTATTATCGTGGCTGTTACGTACCGCTATTTTTTGCCCACAGTGGTCTGATCTCAACTTGCTAAGTGTAGTATATGGCCATATAGAAGGAAGAAGGAAATGTATTTGCAATATGTCAACCGGATTGTCATTCTATTATTAAAGCTGAAAAGTTAAATACGCTTTCCTATTTATATCCCGAAATAAACCCTAAACTAGGAATATTACAGTGGCGACGAGATAAAAATAAAAGAAAAACTCACGTACGTATTCATATTGATCAATAATAATGTCGATCGGAAAATTGAATGAGTTTAATGTGTTGACGGGAAGATGGTCATCATACATCGACCGCCTTAACATGTATTTTAAGGTAAATAAAGTGGAGGAAGTAATGAAATTACCCACTTTAATTGCCACCATGGGGGACGAGGCATATGAACTTTTAGGAAACTTGGCCAGTCCCACTAAACCGGCGGACCTAACGTTTAAAAAGGCAGATGAGCTAATGAGCCAACATTTACAACCGGTTCCGTCTGCCTTGGCAGAGCGATACCGGTTTAGACAGAGGCGGCAAAAGATGGGCGAAAGCATTTCGACGTACGTAGCGGAATTGAAACGGCTGTCAAAATTTTGTAAGTTTGGGGCTTTAAATGAGGATATGAGAGATCAATTTATTTGTGGGCTTTATAGCGATATTATACGACAGCGCTTGTTTGCTGAAAACGATTCGGTTACATTCAGCGAAGCCGTCAAGCTTGCAACGACGTTAGAAGCTGCGGAGCGGGACGCGGCTGTGGTGGAACCGGCGAAGCTATCAGCAAATATAGTCGGGGCAAATGAATTACACGCTATTTTACCATCGTGTAATAATGTGCAGCATGGATTGCCCAACGGCGATAATAGAATCAGGTGCTATGCTTGCGGAGCGGGAAACCATGATTTTGCAAACTGCAGATTTCGCAAATACGTGTGCAGCAAGTGTAAGAAAACAGGCCATTTGCGGCGAGTATGCAAGGAGGCGGGTGTTTCTACAGCCTCGGTTGGGGCGACGCGGGCGGGCGCCCGGCGTGGAGGAGCTGCGGCGGCAGCGGCACAGCGCGAGCGGCGCGGAGGTCTTAATTTTGGTAGTGCCGATTGCAATGCAAGTGTGGAGTGCGGCGGTGACATCGAGGAGGACCTTCACCAGTTATGTCTAAATAACTACCGAGCGGTGAGTTTGCCGATAAACATAGACAACGTCACCGTTAAAATGGAAATTGATACGGGTACGGCAATTTCTTGTGTAAGCAAAGCTACATACGACCAATATTTTAAACATTTAGACATAATAAAGGATAACACGGTTCTAAACTTTTATGATGGCTCAAAGATCAAACCACTCGGAATTATTACACCGACCGTTTCGTATGGCAATTGCCAAAAGCAATTAGAATTATTTATCATTGAGGGGGGCACAACTTCCTTGCTAGGAAGGCAGTGGTTAGCGGAACTAGCGATAGATATTCCAAAAGTTTGTTGTAATTTTGTAGATAAGGCAGTTAGCTTAGATGATGAAATTTTTAATTTGTTATCCAGATATAAGGTGCTGTTTGAGGGCGGATTGGGTCGGTACACGGGAGGACGCGCGACACTCCGGGTGAGAGAGGGTGCGACGCCGGTGTTTCACCGCGCGCGGCCGCTACCGTACGCGCTGCGCGACCGTGTTGACGCGGAGCTGGACGCCATGCTGCGGGACGGCGTCATCGAACCCGTCGATTGCTCCGACTGGGCCTCTCCACTGGTACCGATTAACAAGCCGGATGGCTCGCTAAGAATTTGTGCTGATTATAAAGCAACTTTGAACCCGTATTTGTTGGTCGATCGTTACCCTCTTCCTAAAATAGAAGAGATTTTAGTTAATTTAAACGGGAGTAGGTATTTTAGTAAACTAGACTTGTCACAAGCTTATAATCAGATTGAACTCGACGATACCAAACGTTACACAGATAGTGACTTGCGACGCCAGTGCGCGCGGGGTGGGCGCCGTGCTGACTCAGGAGGCGCCGGGCGGCGGCGAGCGGCCGGTTGCGTTTGCGTCGCGCACTCTCAACAGTGCGGAAACTAACTATTCACAGATTCATCGAGAGGCTTTGGCGATAATATTCTGTGTGAAAAAATTTCACCAATACCTATACGGGCGTCATTTTATTTTACGTACGGATCATAAGCCTCTTGTGTCAATCTTTGGTCCGAATACGGGTATACCTACTATGACGGCCAGTAGAATGCAGAGATGGGCTATTATCTTGTCGGCTTATGACTACGACATCGAATATGTCAACACTAAAGATAACTGTGCTGACAGTTTATCAAGAATGCCCATTAATACCGGAAGTTGTAGTAATAGTTATGAGACGATACCGGAACAAACTTATTTGCACTTTGCACAAGATGCTTTACTACTGGATTATAATGAGATAAAAAAACAAACGATTAAGGATCCGCTATTAGTAAGGGTGCTTAGTTTTATTCGAGGCGTTTGGCCGGAGAAATATGACATAGAGGGCTTGAAACCATTTTTTAATAGGAAGTCGGAATTATATGAGGAGTTGGGTTGTGTCATGTGGGGCCACAGGGTGGTTGTACCGGGAGGATGTCAAAACAAGGTTTTGACGATCCTGCACGAGCCGCACATGGGCATAACGAAAACAAAAGCTTTAGCTCGGAGTTACGTCTGGTGGCCTGGCATCGACGAGGCGGTTGAAGCGCAGTGCCGAGCGTGTGCTGTGTGCGCAGCGGTGGCCGACATGCCGCCGCGTCACACACCACGCAGCTGGCCATATCCAGTTAAGCCTTTCACTAGAATTCACGTGGACTTTCTGGGCCCAATTAATGGCAGGACATTCTTGATAATAGTCGATGCAATGTCCAAATGGTTAGAGGTTTTTCAGGTTCCTAGTACGGCTGCAGGTCCTACGATAGAAAGATTAGGTGAATTATGGGCTAGGTGGGGAATACCTAAGCAGGTTGTTAGCGATAATGGACCGCCATTCTCAAGTAGGGAATTTCAAACCTTTTTATCAGCTGACGGGGTGGAACATATTTCTACGGCTCCTTACCATCCTGCTTCTAACGGGGCAGCAGAAAATGCAGTAAAAATTATCAAAAACGTTATTAGGAAGGCAACTATTGAAAAGTCGAATATTCATCGTGCAATTAATAAGTTTTTACTATATTATAGGAATACCGAACATTGTTCAACCGGAGAAAGTCCAGCTATGTTATTAATGGGTAGACGAATGCGTACACATTTGGATATCTTAAAACCAGACATAATGTCTAAAGTAGTAAAAAGCCAACAGCGTCAGGTTGACGCTGCGGGAGGATCAAATAGAGATTTCCAAATAGGGGAAAACGTTTGGTATCGACAGTATTCTAAAGCTGAGAAATGGCTTCCTGGGAAGGTAGTAGAGTCTTTGGGGACGACCGATTATAAAATATCGGATCCGAACGGTAACCAAATTCATCGACACGTCGACCAACTTAAACGCAGGATCAAAAGTCTTATTGTGTGTCCAGCTGACACTAAAAACCAGTCGGAGCCGTCTGCGGGAACGTCGACGGCGTGCGAGCCGGATGGGTCACCAGCCAGGGGTTTGGCAGGAGGAGACATAGATGGCGAGCAATTCTCTACTCCTTCAAATGATCAGACTCAGACGGAATCCTCGCATCCACAGTCTGTCACCCCTGTACCGACTCAATCTCGTCCAATACGAAGATGTCGCGTATTTAAACCTCCACGTTATAAAGATTAATTTTATTGTATATAATACGAGTGGGAACAGTGGAATGATTTATTTTAGCAGCTTAGTTTTGTTTATAATTGATTTATTTTAGTAGCTTAGTTTTGTTTATAATTTTGTAGAAATTTAGTGTGAGGGATTGTAGTATATGGCCATATAGAAGGAAGAAGGAAATGTATTTGCAATATGTCAACCGGATTGTCATTCTATTATTAAAGCTGAAAAGTTAAATACGCTTTCCTATTTATATCCCGAAATAAACCCTAAACTAGGAATATTACACTAAGTATTTCTTTGTCTAATATCTCACAATTGCAAAATACATTATCGATACAAGTACGTGAAGTTGCAGTTATTCTGGTAGGCTCAGTAAACGAAGGATTTAAATTAAAACACTTAAACAATGCGAGTAACCTAGCAGCTATAGAAGATTCTACTAAAATGTCAACATTAAAGTCACCGCAAACTATTAATTCTTTTTTCGACACAAATAACCGTTTAAGGACATCCTCTAGAGTATCTTCGAATAGGCAAAAATCCCCAGAGGGGGGGCGATATATACAGACTATAATAAACCGCTCCAGCTCCACACAGGCTAGCTCTATAGTGCGCTCAATAGAAAGACTAACAATGTCCTTTCGATCTTTACAAGGTATATTGCTGTGCACTAAAATTAGTGATCCTCCATGGATTGCAGTCTCTCTATAGAATGCACTTAACAAACTGTAATTGAATACATTAATATTATTTCTTACACTTGTTAACCAATGCTCAGTAATGCATAGAATATGTACATTATAATCTTTAACAAATAATTCAATTTCTAACTCTTTGCCCGATAAGCCCTGTATGTTTTGATGTACAATATTCATATTAAAGTGCTTATCCGTTGTCATTAAATCTAGTTTAAAGTATTAATTAATGTACCTGAGCTGGTACATTTGTCAACTATAGGAATAGTGGTAGTACTACCACAATCAATATAAAATGGGTCAATAGACTTTGTTACACATGTAACACTATCATTTGTTAAATTATAAGCTAACAGTTTAGCTATATGTCTTCGATACTTTAAAGGTAAGTACATTTTATTTCCACTTAATTTAAAGGAAGAAAAATAAATTAAAATGTGTGCAATTCACACGTGGTAGAAGTGAAACTTTCCAAAATTTTGGTCAATAAATCGAATCTTCTACCTAGTTCCTCGCGCCATCTATGAATACAACTTAGCACTTTTTAAAAGGTAACCACGAACATAAGAAAAATCGATCGACCAACCGATTGTTGTTTCTTAGTTAGTTGCTAGATGGCGCGCTACAGTAATTTTGTGTAAGACGGCTGCTAGATGGTACCTACTTAATAATTTACGTGTTGTTGTCGAGGGGTTTGCGCAGCAAAGAGCTCTTATTTGTGAGTATTTTTATATCTTGTTGTGCTAAATAATAAATTTTATAAGATGCCGAAAACTAATGCCGAAATGTGTCGTCAATATCGACGCAAAAATAAAACTAGAATGAAAAAAAGTTCTTTGAAAATATTTAAAAGAGCATTTGAAAGTATTTAAAAACAGTATAAAAATAAAACTAAAAAAAAATAAAACTAAAAAAAAGAAATACTGGGAGATGCGAACCTGCGCATCAGGTATTGTGAATCTACGTCCTGACCATTGGGCTACGGAGAATTTAAATTGAAAGTCGAAATTAGCGGTTATATTATCTTACCTGTCGTTGCATCCGGTTTCAAATCACTAACGATTCTAAAGAAGTTTCACTTCAAAAATATATTTATTTGTGTCAAAATAAACTATTGCATCATTATGATGGTATGTCAAATTGTACAGTTTCTGGTTTAACTTATAAATATAATTATTTTGTTTATCACTAAACTCATTGGAATAAGGAAAAGCACATAAAGTAAACTTGCATTTAGTATTTCTATGTAACAATAACAATTTTTCAACACATTTAGTTAATTCCCATTTCATTATATTTAAACTGTCACCGATCATTAAAATTAATGAAGTATTCTCATCAAGATTATCACAATTAATATGGTTCACTAAGTACTGGAAAGTGGCTCCTGGTGAGCATAAGTTTGTCACCGAATGTGCCAGATTACTACTCATAATAGACCCAAAATTTTTACCCAAACTATCACTAATAATAATAGTTTTCCTTTTTGATTTAATTAGTGGTGAAGAAGGTTGGGGGATGCTCTGTTTGAGACTTCCACTCTGCACTGCTTCAGAGCACTTACAGCTATTGTCCTGGTCAAGATTTAGTTTGTTGGACAATGATTCAAATCGCTCCATATTCTCATTGCAAACTTCTAACAGATGATCAAATGATGTTATATGCTCATTTATTTGCAACTGAGCTTTGCTATATAAGGTGGTCATATCCTGCAAAGACTGCTCTAAGCTATCTATTTTACTTTGTAGGTGCAGAGATTCAGTATCATACAGAGACCTATTATATTCTAATTCAGTCTGCATGGTTTTAATTTTATTAATTAAGGAAATACGTTCCTTTTTACTATGGCCTAATTGCTGGATACAGTTTTTGTGTTTTATTACTTTTTTGGTTTTAACAATAAATCTTTTTAATTTTATGTATTTTTTCAACTTATTGCTGCTGTTAAAGTTAATTCTGGGCTCTATGGTATTATCACAAGATGTCAGGTCAATAATGGGGGGGAATTCCTTATTATTATAGGAATCGTAGTTGACCAACTCATTGAAAAGGCTCTGTGTAGCATCACATTCTTGTAAGTCCTTCAGTTGTTCTAACTGAGACACGGTTTTGTTGGCCTCATGCAGACTAATCTCTAGCTCCGTGATGCGACTCAAAGCCTTCTCATGCTCATTACTACATTGATAGAAGGAGTCCACAACATGTTTGAGCTGATCTCGTTGCTCCAAAGTGTCCATGTATTTAATGTGGAGTTCGGCGAGTTGATTCTTATAACTAGTGTTCAAGTCAACAATCTTTAATATTTCAGCTTCACTTTCTTCCCTCTCCCGTAGCAGCTGAGTGTTGAGGTCTTTTGAGATCTTGAGCTCATGAAGAGCCACTTTCAATTTGGATTCTAGGTCTTTGAAGGCCGCTTGACGGGTCATCATTTTTCTACAATTTAAGAAATCTGAAATAAATAAACTAATGTAAGGACTCTTGTGTTATTCAATAAAGGTTCCTAGGATGTAATAACCTGACTTAATTTGCAATATTCAATTAGAAGTGATTTCTCAATTTAAAATGTCAAATTACTATGCAGGTAGTCGTTAAAATATTAGTGTTTAATATATTTAGTTTATTTATATGGTTCTTTAATAAAATCCTCTAACTGGTACTGTACGGTAATCTGGTACTGATTATTCCAGAAATAGATAAATATCCTTTAAAACAAAACGATACACCTTTAAGAGTACTGTATCGTGCACGGAGTTAATACGTTTACACTTTTATTTTATCGTTTATTAGGCAATCCAACAACGTTACAGGTACAACAGTCAATACAATTATAAATATACATACTAAGGCCAAAAATGAATTACACAGTTAGTAACTTAGATTATTAAGAGCTATTTTACATAGTAATTATGTGTGCACGCGCGTGCGTGTGTGTGTGTGCGTGCGTGTGTGTGTGTGTGCGTGTGTGTGTGTGTGCGTGTGTGTTTTCTTAGAATTCTACCGCTGCAGATAATTATTTCACTCTCGCGAGGATTACTACGGTCTTTCGAACTTGAAAGACCAATGTGGGAAACGGGTAAAGGATTTTCCGAGCTGTATCATAAGAAATATAAGTCGTAGAATTAATAAGTAAGGTAATAGTTTAAAAACGAAATACATTGTTTTATAGTGTCAAAGAAGTTTTTGTCATTATGATACAAAATGCCTACTACTGAGCTAATTTGAAGAAAAAAATTACGAACGTAGACCTAAAAGTTTTTCAACTTTTCTCAAAGAATCGGATGTCTTTAAAAAAGTCACAAACCAAATATCAGCTGAACCACTCAATATTGCTCCCTGTACATAAAATTTAAGTGAGTAAGATTAACGCGGAATTACGTGGAATTTATCATACCTTGAATTCAATTTGGTAACTTACTTGAATTCAATTGACGTTTCACGTGAAGATAAGGCAGTGAATCTCTCATATACTAATGAGCATTTCACAATCCTACGAGTAGTATTGATAAATTTCCCGTTAGTGGTTAATTAGTAGTTACTTAACTGATGTGACGATAGAATAAGCTTACAACTCAGGATTATCCTTGAAGCTAAGCTAGCTAGTGTATACATTTATTTAGTCAAAATAATCCTACTACACCGTAATATTATCGTGTTCCGGCTGGAGGCTTGAGAGCAAGTACTTTAATTTTTTTCCTCTATTTTTGGTGTTGCTGATGTCCATGGGCGACGATAGCCACTTACCAGCTGAAGCGTCAGCTCGTTTTGTCGGCTATTTCCACAAAAAATATTGATATTTAGGCATACGAGGTAACAAATATTCATAAAAACTAGTGTTCGCTTAATGGTCGCTACGATTCAAACAAAAAATCAAATTAACAAATTCAAAGCTTTTTATAATAATTTACGACTGTATAAATATTAGCTTATCGTTTCGTTTGACCTGAATGCTGACTGCATTGCAGATGTCGAAATGTCGTTCCATAATGTCCCAAAAATCAAAGAGTTACCTTTCTGTGTGTGATTGTTACTAATTTAATTTAGAAGGTAGATAGAACGCCTCATCTAGAGAGCTGATTGCACTATTCGTTAAATAGGTCCATTTCTTACAAAGCAGAACAAGAATTGCCACGAAAGTATAATAATTTATTACAACATCTCGCTTTAGTTCAAATTCAATTCTAGTTTATGTTATAATGTTTAATGTTTCGGGGAAAAAATCATCAATAAAATTTATTTTTAACCGAACACAGAGGATTCAAAAAACGAAGGAGATTATCAATACGACTGTATTTTTTTAACTTTTTGCCGCGCATACCGATTTTGATGATTCTTTTAAAGTCAAAGTCAAAATATTTTATTCATATAGGTATCACTGATACACTTACGCACGTCATTTTTTTAAATTTAATTTTCGAAAGCTGGTGCTTATTATGTAGTCCCATTTGAATTTGAACGAGATCCAACGAGTAATTTTTGAGTTATACCTTATTTTAATGTAGGTTATTTTTTGTCAAGAATTATAAGATATTATTGGAATATATGAAGACGGTATGTTATGTTACGTTACATAATATCATTAGTTACCATTGATTGCTCTAATTATGCTGACAATGTTATGATTGTTATTGTAATTAATACAATCTATCAATTTATTCATAATTCGTTTGAGAATTAGGTTCAAATGTAACCGAATTAGTCCTACTAATACACTAAAGTATAATGTCATAGAACAGATATCTCGAACGAAATGTGTGTTCCGCCCGGAAGGTTCTATTTTCTAAATTGAGATCCGGTTCTCCTTTCAAAATGGAACGAATCCATTGAATATTGAAGCCACGTGGCGCCAATGCATTGGGTAATACATGGTGTTTGCGGTGTCGGTTCTATAGGTACGCTAGTAATAATATTTCAATGCGGCAGTCAGTTATTTTTAAGTGGTTGTGATTTGTTGTATAAATTCTTGTTTACCCTGAACATCAAAACTTCTAATGTGACTATTCATTAAGTTAATAAGCACGATATAGCTAATAGTGACACATGTTAAAAAAAAATAAAAATTAAAGCACTATGCTAGGCTATTAAGATTTTAAAGCACTGCAACATTATTTGAAGTTTTTTTTAATTTAATAGATTTCATTTTTTTTATATAGCGTCCGTTTACAGAGCATGAATACTTTTTATACGGTTTTATTTAGCTTACCCTGTTTATTTATTTGTTTGGGTCAAATCTTATAAGCCTAATTAGACCTACTTCAACTTATCCTAAGGAGTTGAAATTTTACATTGCTTTAGTTCTGATGACAATGCATTTTTGTGACAAGCTTGACCTGATTCTACTACCAGGCTTGGCTTCAGCCGAAGGAACTCCTTAATGGTTAATAACACTGTCCCAATTTTTTAAAGTGAAACTTTTATTACATCGTCTCAAACTTTTTGGTCTGTGTGTCGCATGTCGCGTGACGGTCGGCCGCGGAGTGGGGATAAAATGAAAGCCATATTGGCCTCGGCTGCTCTGTCGAGCGCCTTTAATACCCTAAATTTTTTAATACCCTAAATCGAATATTTATCCAAAAAAATTTAGTTAAATGTCTACAATACGAAAAAAAGTTTCACTTATACCTACCGTGGTGTCATAAAACCACACAATTGCTTTTTTTCTTCAGTATCTACATTGACAATATAAAACCGTGTATTTTTAAACGCTTTTTATTACTTTCACTTCGGAGCATCAAATCTTGTAACGTTAATTTGAATGACTTCCCTTTAATGAAAATTGATGAAATTTGGCAGACATGTGTATTTCCGATGACAATACACGAAAATCATATTTTAAACTAATTTTCATTGTTTATTTGTTGTTAAATTAAAAAAAACGATTTTCAGACTTTAGACGCATAATTCTCTATGTTCTATTTTACGTAGAAACTTGAAATTTTCACAACTTGTAGCTAATTTTATAAACTAAACATTATTGAAATAAAAGCGTTTAAAAAAAAAAATTTTTTTCATTTGACTTATTTAACTTTTACTTGTTATATGTAATGTAGTCATTTTCATTGACAATGTAGTGTACATTTTTCTTGATTTTTCTTTTTATTTTAATTGATGATTTGCTAAAAAACTACAAGAGAATAACTCGTACAGATACTCTGTTTCTTAACCAATTTTTTTAACAACTTCAACTAGGAAGTGTTTAAACATAAAACTTACACATAAAAACGTTGTGAAAACTTTAGCAAAGTGTCTCTACCTCTCCCGACATCTCAATTTCATATTTTTTTGCATGAAACTTCACTTCGCTTCTGGGCTACGAACTTCCTTTCAAGTTTCCATTGCTCTATAGAGTTTTCATATTAAAAAGCATCTCTGAATTTGATTTGTTCCTATACTTGGTAACTTTTGTAATAAAAAATTGGTCAAGTTCGAATGGATAGCACTAATGGGTTTTTTGACAGCTAAAATATATTTTTATTTCATAGTATTTCTTTCATTTTCTACAAGGGATATATTAAATATATTTCTCGACCTAAACTTATCAAAATAAGTTCCGAAGAAAAATCGGAGCCCTTATAGTTTCATCATGTCCGTCCGTCCGTCTGTCCGTCTGTCCGTCTGTCCGAAGCATAGCGCCTAGATCCTTAGTGCTATAAAGTTGAAATTGGCATTAATATACATAGTAATAAAACTATAAAATTGAAGAATAAATTATTGAATTTTATTTTCAGGGTACTGGTACATTCCCATATAGCTAACTTGGAGATGTCGTCGTGGACCCCATAGTGTGTGGTTTTGTTGAAAAGGTCTTTCAAAAATATTATGGGTCTGCTAAATTTGTTTCTCAATTCAGGGGCACGTTTGCGAAATATTCGGCTTTAAAGTGCCAATTTTGCTAAGAGTCAAGTATCACACCCCGGCAGCTAAACGGTTTAAGATGGACAAGTGAAAAAATTCACGAAAATAGTTTTTTTACAAGGAAAACTATCGCGGCTAGGTTAGCTTATCAGTAATAGTCGATAAACTTATACCTTGGGAACCCTACATTGCGCGTGGCCTGACACGCACTTGGCCAGTTTTATGAACAAACAATGAAGAGCACATATTTTGTAATCAAGATATCACTTCTCCATTGTACTGAATTTCATTACTACTAGTGACTACTACACTCATTTCCAATTTAATCCCGATGTTGTTCAAATATTTATACTATAATAAAACTCAATGTGTCTGTTTGTCTATCACATAAAAACCCTTGTACGGATTTCGAAGAAAATTGGTAAAATTGTTACTGATATACTCTGGGTCATATTTTATACAATTTTTCATCCTGAAAAATTAAAAGGTTTCCCGGGAAAACAGGATAAAATTTGAATAAGTTAAAACATAATTTCCGTATGCAAAACTGCGGGCAACAGCTAGCTGTTCAAAAATTGTGTACGAATGAACATGAAAACTTATAATAATTATCCATTGGATTTGGATAATTTGTGGCCAACGTATCTAAAATTGCTAATTTATAAGCTACAGTGCGTTTGGTCATCCTACGAGTAACTGTATTTCTTTTTATAATAACCTTGAGGGATGACAACCTTATGGTAAATAATCGCCGTCGCTTATGAACTTCGGAAATACCAGTGGAGTCGACAATGAAACGCCGGCTTTGAAGGAGAATTATTTTTACGCCTTTCTTGAAGAACCTCATGTCATAGGGCGTCCGAAATGCCTTAGAACAGTCTATAAATTACTATAAAATAATAACAACTGGCCTCAATGGTTTATTATGCTGGTGAATGCACAAAAGTGTAACAATTAATTTTCTTTTTGAAGTTTATAAGGCACGCCCTGAATATAAATTTACAGCTTATTCACATGAGGGCGATTCGTGTTTTTGCCGTGTCGTCATTTTTCACAATTCGTATTTTTTTTGACGGCGGCAATGGTTTTTAAATGGCTTTATTCACACGAATCACGAATCGTGAAAAATTATGGATACATCTCAATGATGCACCTTCTATTAAAAATCACATCCTCAAAAAGTCTATCAAAAAGTTAAAAAACGAGTCGCCAAAAATCTTGTTTCGGCAATGTGAACATGCACCCGTCGTTATGTATCGTTTTTTTGCCGAATCGTCAATGACGGGTCCCTTGTGAATCAGCTCTTACTGATCCGATAAGCAAAGGCTACGGAACAACTGAACAGTTTCGTATTTTAACGTTCTTTTGTTATTTCATTCGATTCTCAATTGTTTTTTAATCGCTATGTACACGCATACATAAACGATTCGATTAAATGTTTATTTTGGACGATAACTCTATGCGCAACCCTGATCGGCATTGAAGGAAGTTATAATTTTATGTTCTTATTTTATGGATTTTTATTGGTTGTTTATGAATACAAAGATGTTTTGATTCACAACAAGGGAATACGGGAGCGAGAGTTTGTGAAACTTTATTTTATTTCCTTTTCTTTCACCAGGAGTACGAATCCCAAAAACGAATTGTGACACGAGTTTAGAGCGTTGCTCGTTTGTTTTATGTAGGTATTCATACACGGTTGAGTTTTGGTACTGGGTCAGCTACGTAATAAGTTCGTTTAGGGTTCTTTTAGGGTTCTATTGCCAAAGATAATTACGAATGAGGCCTATTGTATCGTTTTTGGAGGTGAAATTAATGAAAAATAAATAAAGTGTTTCAAGTAGCAGCTTGATGGAAAAATAGTTATTAAAATAGCATTCATTTCTAATATTTGCAAAGTAGCAAAACACACTAGCGCAAGGAGAAGATTCAGTCCTTCAAATACCAAGATTAAACTAGTATTTTAAAAATGAAATGCTATCAAAAAAGCTATGATGCTAAATCTTTATGAAATCCTCATGACGAGTTCTTTAATTTGATACGCACATTGCAGTATTCGATTTATTTTTATTTTTTGATACTTCCAACAGTGTCATCTCACAGTCACCATATTTGTTTTTTTTTGTAATTTCACTTATAAAACACTTGGGTTATCAAGGCAAATCAAACGATATCTTATAAATATAAATTATGGGTGTATTTTCCTATACATAAGTTAATCATCATAATCAGTCCCACTTTGTTTTACAATTACCCCTAAACTAAAACTTTCATAATATCCCACAAAACAAAAATAAACATCACAAACAGATACTCTTGACAAGTTTTAACAAAACAAGGAAAACAAAATAGAACCGAAACAATTATTTTCACTAAATTGAAACACAAACGAAAACAATTTGGACAGTAGCATTGTGGAGACACTGGGAGCTCAGCTAAATCTCCGCCATACATCTTTCAACAACTGGCAATAAAAAACCGGCGACGCCTTCAAAGGCTATTCTCACTTCCCCACACTACTACCATAGCGTAGAAACTCTCATAGATACATTTCCTTTGATATTGAAAGAAAATTCGCCTACATTGCGTTTGATAGTGTTGACATGGGACACAACAATAACATACTTACGTTATCAAAATTTTCTAAAAAGAATATCGAACTATAAGAAAACAGTCTTTGAAAAAGATATGAATCTCGCCATTATGTAAGTATGGGACTCGTCATTGACGATTCATCAAAAAAAAGATACGTCATGAAAGATGCAGGTTCACATTGCATAAGGAAACGAATTTATTCACGAATCGATTTTTTACTTTTTGATTGATTTTTGGACCGTACTGCCACCGTAAAAAAATACGAATCGTGAAAAATTACGATACGGCAAAAAATACGGCGAGTTCTCCTGTGAATTAGTCGTAAACCTCTGATTGACAAGTTCCCTCAATTCCATCACTGATTCCATTATCAGAACTGAATTAGGAAAATATAGGACCAGCCTGGTAGTCTCTTTTAAATAAAAAATCAAAGATGAAGTTCCAATGATGATTATGAAGTTTCAAGGTAAAAAACATTTAAAAAATATAACCAAATTGACTTACTATTGTATTTTCAAGTTACAAAAAACAGTGTAACTAAATCCATAGTGCATTTACTTTAAAATTTTCTTATCCTCAACTTTTCCCTTACACTGTTACATTTTTAGAATGCATGACTCACTTGGCTTTATTACCCTCTCTAAAGACGTTAAGACTGTAAGAATTCGTTGACTGTGCGTCTACTGGCTTTTATATCCATTTAGCAAACATACTTTAGCAAAAAGACATCTCCCACGCTAACTACTCATGTCTGAGAAGTAGCTGAGCTCGGATTATACTGTTGACGACTGGTATGGCATAATGGTTAGCATGCCAATGAACTAATATATTAACTTATATTCGTTCACTGTAGCATGAGGACGTTCGAGTCACTGGTCCTGGGTTTGATTCCCAGCGAAGCGTAAATTTTAATGATGAGCTTGAACTCCGTTCTCAGTGCATGTGTATGTATCAAGAGGGCTAATATATATCTTACTTTTACATACGATCTGACATAATTATGTCAGCGATTCAAATCTAATTATGAGATCGCAGAGATCTGAAGATCGGTTTAATAATACGGGCCTAAGTGTTTTGTTGATGGCACCCACGACACAGAGATTTTGGGGCTACCAGAGTATATTATTTTTATTCTTTTATTGCTGATCGTAGAACGTTGTAGAAAACTTATCACAAGCATCATCATCAAGCATTTTTTTAGTACTAAATATTTGATAAGCAGCAAAACTGATTCAACGTAACTTCTTTCCATGTTCTGATTAGGCCTGATCAGGAAACCTCCTTGATTTTATTTGAATTTTATTTGGTTTCATGCATGGTCTTGAGTTGATTAGTATTCATATGGGCTTTCGAAAATTTACAGTTGATTGATTTGTAATTGATAAAACCCACGTGAACCGCCTAATTGTGACTCCTAGCCAATTTTTCCTGTGCATAAAAGACCTTTTATATTAAAAAATATTTAACTACTACATATTTACTAACAAAAACAGATTCAAAGTACGCACAATTTTGAAGTGAAACTTCTTTAGAATCGTTAGTGATTTGAAACCGGATGCAACGACAGGTAAGATAATATAACCGCTAATTTCGTCATTCAATTTAACTTGTCCGTAGCTGAATGGTCAGGATGTAGATACACAATACCTGATGGTTCGCGTCTCACAATATTTCTTTTTTTTTAGTTTTATTTTTTTTTAGTTTTATTTTTATACTGTTTTTATACTATAATACTCTTTTAAATATTTTCAAAGAATTTATCAACAAAAAATAAGAATTTAATTCTTTCATTCTGTCGATCGACCAGCCGATTATACAGACAGTAAAAATGCTAAGTTATATTCATAGATGGCGTGAGGAGTAAGATAGAACATTCGTTTTATTGCTAGATAGATTTTTAAAAAGTGCTAAGTTGTATTCATAGATGGCGCTTCGATTTATTGCTATAAGATTCGATTTATTGCTTTTTCATATCATTATCTTGAAACCAAAATTTTGGAAAGTTTCACTTCTACCACGTGTGAATTGCACACATTTTCTTTTTTCTGGGTCTTTGAAACTACAAACAATGGAAAATAGATGTAAAATTTCGCGGTCGAGTGTCATTGCGAGTATGTGCGTGAGAGGTGGTTTTTAAAGCCCACTTGATAAGGACAAAGTGGCCAACTTACGGCTTTAGAGGAAAGGAAAATAGATATTAACTTTCAAATTAAATACTACTAGCGCTTGGCCTGCGTTTTATGAAATATTATTTGTCCTATTCCAGATCATGGTCTATCTGCGTGCAAAATTTCATCAAAATCTGTTTAGTAGTTTTTCCGTAAAGAGTAACAAACATACTCCTAATAAGTGTAAATTATATCCTAAAAGTATTTAGTAGTATATAGTATATAATATATACTATTATAAATAGTACTATTATAATAAGTACATATTATATACTTATTAGGAGTATGGTAATTCATTCAACATTTGTAACAGCAATTTACAATAATCACAATAAGAATTATTATATTATGTACATGATATTATTATGATAAGTATATAGTAACCACATGAAATTACTAATGTTTTTGTTCCTCCCTCTGCTTAATGGCTATCGCAGGAAGTTATATCATTCATATAATATTCATGGAATATTCTATCGCTTTACTACATAGACGCCATTATATTATGTATATTCAACTAGTATATAACGGTGTATTAAGAAGTAAGAAAAAAGAACCTTATGTATTTCAATATGTAGAATTTTGAAACTAGCGACTATTATCTGTTATTTCTTCTCATTTCTCTGATTCTCATTGACGGCAAAAGCACTGTATTTCAACTTAATTGAGGAGGTTCAGATCGTAAAATTCAATTTTGCGTACTTTTTTGTTTCGCTAGTCTTAAACTGTTGGAGGGTTTAGTAGTCGACTTAAAGGTATTGGATATTCTTATCATTTTATCCGTATTTTCAGACAATGGAAAACTGCTACAATACTGTACACTCTTCCTGACATCTGTTAGCAAGTAGTAGTTAGCAACACTAAAGCTACTTCAGTAGATGGCATTGTGAAACAACAGTAACCCGAGCAAAGCTCGGTCATCCGCGTACTTAGGTACTATATACGCATTTATCTCTTTTTTCAGACCTGAAATTGCTGGGTACTAGTAATCTACCAAGCTCGTAATTTCTTCGGAAATTCTTACTTAGGTATTACGTGGGATAAAATGTGAGTAGTCAAATGTTAACAAACATTAATAATCTAACATTTTAACAAAAAAATAACCGACTTCAAATACATTGTACTTTTGACATGGATACTATTGTTAGATCTCGCTCAAATTTATGTGGGACTACGTGACAAGCACCAGCTTTCAATTAAAAAAAGAATCATCGAAATCGGTTGGCGCGATATTGAGTTATTCGTCCATTTATCGCGCACATACTTAATGCAAATTTAAGACTTATATGATTTTGACATGGATGCCATTGTCAGATCTCGTTTAAATTTTTGTGGGACTCCTCCTTTTTTGAAGTCGGTTAAAAAATCAGGTACCTATGACGACACTCTTACCTAAAATAGTTTAAGTTAGGGCAAATGTGACAGATAAAACAATATAATATATGTGATTAGAGTGTTGCCCTATCTGATTCTTAAGAGTTTATTAAAAGACATGTTTTCACATTTATCCAACAAACTATACTGTATTGTCTTTAGCCAATTAACCCCGTTAACGTACATTAGAACAATAGAATACAATAATACAGAATAATATAATCTGAAACCCTTAGGCATAAACAATTTATATTCTTGTAACCTAAGCTGTTGACATTAATGCGCCCAGAAAATGTGTCTTCACTAACAATGTCACAAGTGTCACACCCGATTACTACGTCAGAACGTGACTGTTTTTATTACTCGTAAGTAATTTGGAAGTCTGCAAAGCAAACTCAACGTTGTTTGCATTGACGTAAAGTTGGTATTGTTTTGATAAAACAATCCAGACAGGTGTTTGTATAATGTCAAAGTTTATGTCACACAGATGCTCAAACTGTAAATCTGATAAAATATTTGAGTGTTATTATTTTGTTTATGTTGCTTTACCCGACTGCTAGGAAGGGTTATGTTTTTTCACACATATGTTGTATGTATGTATCTATGCATGTAATATTATTTAGTATCTCATTATCATCCAAACTGCTGGACTTATTTAATACTAGGAAATCGCCCTCGCTTCGCTTCGGCAAAATAGTAAAAAAAAAATATAATATAGCCTATGTCACCCGGGGATAATGTAGCTTCTCAACAGTGAAAGAATTTTTCAAATCGGTTCGGTAGTTTCGGAGCCTATTCAATGCAAACAATCAAATCTTTCCTCTTTATATATTAGTATAGATATAAATAATTAAGATATCGTTAGATTCGTCGTGATAACCTAAGCGTTATTTTATAAGAGCTCATCATAAGTTTTTAAAAAAGGATAGCTTTTTTGATAGCAGGCGGGGTATTGTTATGCCGCGTTTCCATGCTTGCCAAGGCTCGGCAAGCGTCCACAAGCCCCAAGCGTCCACAAATCTCGCTTGGAATTTGGAAGTCGTTTACACGCTTGTGACTGCGTCAGTGTGCTACGTACATCCAAGCATGGCGGACACCGAACTTGTATCGGCTATTAAGTTTGGTTTAATGAATGAATGAATGAATTTTATTTATTTGTAATAGTATAGGTACATTGTATAATAGGTCTTAGGTTAGATTGGTAAAACCACTATACATACACTATACATATTTATATTTTATATTATAAATATGTCATTATCTTACTTTAATAGAATTATTACATTTATAACTGTTATTGCACTTTGTACGATTTTTACATTTCATGTTCATCTATATATACATATAATCATAATATCATCTTATACAATGTCAAATATTTTGGATCAATTATTAAATTATCAAATTAAATATTAATGTCAACAATAATAAATCTAAATAATTAAATTATAATTTGACGACCCGTGTGGCGCAATGGTTACCATGCCGGATCGCCGCGCCAAGGGTCCTGGGTTCGATTCCCAGCGAGGCGGAAATTTGAATGATGAGTTTGAATTTCTGTCCTCGGTCTGGGTGTGAATGTCCTTGTCTTGTGTGTTGTCCATGGCACCCACGACACAGGGAATCCTAGTGTGGGGCTATGAGTGTGAAGCGTTATTTATTTATTAATTTATAATTTCAATAAAGGATAAAAATATTAGGTACATTTTCAAAACTAAAAAGTTTTATCATTTAAATATTCTTTAATACTATAATACTGTTTATTGTGTAATAATTGTAATAGTTCCGATTTAAATTGTTTTAACCTCATCTTAGTATACTTGTCAGGCAAATTATTAAATATACATATTATTGCCTATATATACATATTAACTTACTTTTATTTCAAATACAAACAAAGTAAAACAAAAGCAAGCAAAGCCCGACGACCACAAATATGGTGGATAATAAAGATTCATAAAAATATCTGGTAATATTCCAAAAACGATAAACTCTTCGTTAGACCAGCCACTCTTTTTTTTGGAAATATACATGTGTTCGTCGCGAGATCACTGCGGCTACTAAGAACGCGCCAACGTGAGAACGCGTCGCAAGCGCTTGCCGCAAGCGCCCTTTGATCTGTGTCCAAAAACCGACACTAGATCGGATCAGATACAAGCGTCCACAAGCTTACGCAAGCCAAGCCAAATGCCCTCTTTATACGCTTGTGCTTGTGGACGCTTGCCGAGCCTTGGCAAGCGTGGAAACGCGGCATTAAATTTTTAAATTTATACTAGTTTATATTATTATGTTGGGCAGTTACGTAAGGTTAAGTAATGTAAGATTATGTAAGCTTAACTATTAATCTCATCAAAACATATTTATGTTTTTGAAATGAAGTTGTTTGTGAAATGAGAGCCATGTTCAAAAAAAGAATTGAGATCTAAATGGGTGTCAATTTCTGTGTAGAAAAGCCTAAAATTTTAGTCACAGGAACATGTAATTCAAGCTCTACATTTGACTTTATTAGTTTTTAATTCTAAATAAGCTAAGGGGTTTTAATAAATGTGCCAAATTTCATGTATGTAGGTTGAATAGGTCTCGAGTTAAGGGGTCAAAAGTACCTCGAAATGGTTCGCCATAAACCTGTCAAACGAGTGCTAAGTTTGACAGGTTTATGTGGAATAGTTTTTGAGTTATGATGGGGTCAAAAGTGGCTCCAAATGGTTTGTGTAATATTACACACGGTGTTGCTTGCCAGTTCTGTTAGCTTGAACATAGCTTGACACCATAGCTGACTATACACGATCAAGTATACTTGTCAAGTTTGCAGCTCTTTAAAATACTGGCCTTTCCTTTTATAGAAGTTTTATTTATTAGCTGACTGACAAGCAGGTGAGGCATCTGATGATAAGTGGTTTGTCTATGAATATCAGTAATATCAAAAGTATCACCGATACGTTGTAAAAATAAAAAGAGAGCGAAGAAAGCATGTAAGAAGACTTTGTACTGTAGCCAGCGGGCCTATTATGAACTTTTATAAAACCATTTATGTTCCAGGAAACTTATTTCTCGGGCTTTAAACGACGTTTGATTGGCTAAAAAGTATCACGTGACCGCTTTTGTAACACGAATTTGACGTTTACACTGGAACTTGGCTGGGATTAAGAGTTCATAATACACCTCCAGAAAAAACACAATATGTTTACACAACGTGATTACACATTTTGACGACCCTGTAGCCTAATTGGTAGTGACCCTGCCTGCGAAGCGAGGGTCCCCGTGTTCGATTCCCGGCCGGGGCAGATATTTATGTGACAGATAAATATTTACACTCGGGTCATGGGTGTTATTGTGATGTGTTATATGTGTCATCCATGCCACCCACGATACAGGTGAAAACCTACTGCGGGGGTTTGAGTGTGTTAGCGTTTATTTATTCGAAAAAAAAAACTGCAACGCAGTTTATAAGATCCATATCGGGGTTGAAAGATTTATCTAAAGGCACGTCCCGAGAGACTTGATTATTATCCAATTTTCCATCGTTTTTAATTATACAAATAGTTTGTAGATAAAACAAGTGATCGCCCTTAAGTTATAAAAATGTATGAGACTTGAAAGGTGAATGTTCGTTAAAGATTTATTGCTCCTGTATAATTGTCTTCAGATATATTCCGTCTCTTCTCGACAAAATTAACATTTTACTACACTCGATTTACTAATAAAGATCTTCGTATACAATACCAAATTGACGTCAAATTCCACTCTTACTAATCAACTCACATTTCACGCATGAGGCTTGAATTGAGCAATTATCTGTAATTGGTAAAGGAACTTTTAGCAATTGAGATAACAGTTCTACAAATTAAATGGAAGTTATAACAAGATCAACACAGCAAAAAATTTTTTTAAACACAATTATAATAAAACGCTGACACACGTAACTTTAAACCTAATTGATTATTTGGTTCTGTTATAATATAAATGATATTTCAGTTCTTTATTTTTTTATGGTTTTATTTAGCTTGTCCCCGTTTGTACCAATCTGCATTACTGAAGTCTTAACTACATATTTAAATGATGTATGTTATTTCAACAACAAATAAAATGAAAACTAGTTTGAGCTACACAATCTTATTTTTATTTTTCACTGCAATATTTCAGGGTCTTATGTAAATATGTACATGTAAACATGTTACTTTGTTATTTTCATGAATAAATATAATCATACGTAAATAGTTATTTTGTTCTTGTTTCATTAAGTTCGAAATGAAACCCTTAAAATTCAGTTTTTGCCGTATGTAAATAAGTTAACCAAGTAACGACAAATACCATTTCCAAGATATCGCAGCCTCCCTATACCTACACTTGAGGTTAACGTGCGTACGTGCCCTTATTATCGAGTTGTGGTTATTCTGAAGACATTTGTGGAGGCAAAGGTGTTACGAGCCGAGAGAAATCATGTGTTTCGGAATGATGTCGTGGGTAATAATGCCATTGAAAGAAAAAAATTTGCGAAGAATTCAAAGGGGACCAAATAAAAAGAAATTTTATTACAAAATTTTCTAGAATGGGGAAGTTGGAGAAGCAAAAAGTTCTGATTTCTTTGAGTGATTCAGGCGCTTGTTAACTTGCAAATCATAATATGTTGGAACCAATGATGTTAAAAGTTATTCATATGATCAAAAGGAAAATTAGACTTTACTTGTCTACGCAGTTTTTTTATGAAGCGCTCATGATAAATATAAGATTAATTTAAGGTTGTCAAGAGATATAATTATGATCTTGTGTTAGTTGTAAATCATTAACCACCTCATGATAATATCACGAACGTTTGATAGTTAACAAACAATGAAAAATATATTAGAGCTCTTCCATCCATCTACGGGTCTCATATTCCGAAGGTAAATGGCCAAAATTGGAGTAAGTGGCCAAGCCAAATTTTGATACCTTGGTTTGGAACCAGGAAGTTCTTAAATTTGTATTGGCCCCTGTGCTGTCTATGTTTACCTGATTAGGTATTACAAATAAAACACAAAATAGTTTTCAGTGCTACAACACACTCGCTCACTTGACAGCTAAATGTCGAATGCCCTGTGTGCGGGTCATCTTTTTTGTTATACGTATTATGTATGTCACATACTAATTTTACTTAGTATATGACATACATAATACGTAATTTTACTTTTGGCCACTAATTTTCTGGTTCCAAACCAAGGTTTGAAAACTTGGTATGGCCACTATTTCCTCCTTCAGTGGAATTAGAAAGGAGGATACCCTAAGCGCAAGACAACTGATCAGCTTCCTGCGTCTTTTTGTAACGGTGCTAGCTAAATGGGCCGAACTCAGAAGACTATATTACGGAAAATCCGGTGAACCCAATTTTCCTCAGTTTACTAATGGAATAAAGGTTCACATTAAATTGAACACAGTTGATGGCCATTAACGACTTATTGAGCATTGTTAATTTACATAATAGAAGGCCAGACTAAGGAGCATTTGCTTCTTTCTCATTAGTGATTTTTATCTCTTTGAACTGAATAAATTTTTCCAGCGAGCGCTTTATTTGAAACTATTAAATATTTTCATTAGAATGAAAGAGTTCACGGAGAATAATCCTTTAGTCATGAATTTGTTATAAAAATTACTTCTGAGTGAATTATGTTTTTTCATTTACTAAAAACATAATACCTGTTGAAAAACAGATTTTTTATTGAAGTTATACTTCTTTTGGCGCGATGGAGAAAAATGATGAGAGTGAATTTTTACGATGCGCGCGCACAACGACACCTAAATTCTACATCGTGAAGTTAGTTCTAGGTGGGATGAGAATCGATAACTATGTTCAAGTTGTATATTCTAGTATTTTTATATTTAGAACACGTGTTTCGTAACAGTACAATTAAACAGTGTGGATAAATAAATATTATTTTGGTGTTTTTATTAAATCAATTTCATATACGACGGTGATAGTATTTACTAATAATTAAATAGATCGGACTAACTTACCAAGTGACGTCCGATCCTCAATTATGTGAAGTAATCTCGTCCTCATATTTTGTACTATGTAGTACGTGCTCTGTGCTACTTGCCGTCACAATGTTTAAAGATAAGCGCGTTCTTCATTCTCTGTGGTACGTCCCTAGCTCCATCTGTCCACCACTGGCAATGTCATTGTTTCAAAGCTCTACAACACAACTTTCAGAGAAGGGGTTAGAGTAGGCAATACAGATCATTACGAACGTTACTTGCGAAATACAAATTATTCTTCAAAGGATACCAGCAGTATGTAGGTATATTCTTTTAAGAATATTACCTGGGAAGGGTTGGGTCTAGGATGAGGACGAGATTACTTCACATAATTGAGGATCGGACGTCACTTGGTAAGTTAGTCCGATCTATTTAATTATGTTCCGTAATCTCGTCCTCATATTTTGTACTATGTAGATGTTCAAAGAAGAAAGTTGGGTTGATAATAATTCATTCATTAATAATTTCGTGATGATAATCACATACAATTAACAAATAATATTTATATTAAGTAAAGAAACATACTCTTTTTATTGTATCGTATATACCACAGTTTTAAAAAAAACGTAAAGAAATTATAATAATAATAATTGTTAAATTGTCAGTCTCATTATGTGTAGGTGTCTTTATGCAATGAGCATATATTTTGAAATACATAATTGATTGAGACCACTAATCATTGGTCTTTTATAAAATGAAGCAAATGTGGAGGAAAAGGTGAACTAACCGGCTGCTTTCCTTATAACCTCAATAGTCCACAATACGAGGCTTTTGAAGTAAATCATGTCTCTGGCCTGTAAATATGGAAGTGTCTAATCCACTATTAACCCGAACTTGTTTAATCTATCGGCTGATAGTTGCAGTGAGGTTGGTTGGTGCTGTTTCTTAACAGTTAGAATTAATGATTTACAATTTTGGCTCACATATTTTTGTAAGTGTAAATAATATAGTAGGATAGTTAGCCGGGCAGATATCTGTATTTTGTTTGAAAAACTGTAAAGTTAAATTATGTTGTATTTGATAAGAACCACAAGTTTTCATAAATTTAATTTTGAAAATTTTGGTATTATATAATCAGAATTAACAGGAAATATCCTTAATGCAGATAAAAGACAGCCTTAGTAAGGAGTGTACCTCTAAGCTAAGAGTCTAGAAATAGTCTAGAATCTACTATACTTGGATCCCATATACTCGTAATATTATATCGTATTATGAGTTGAGGATCTTATTTTATTACGGAAATTGCTGACCTGATGGTATTCATTGAACTATATGAAACAACCTTCCAAAAGGATCCACATTGTAGCTCTGGCAGTGTGAAATTCATGCACCAAGAGCAGACCCGTATTGTTTCCTGATAATGAGGCTAACATTATATCCATTGAGAAATTAGGGATTACTTTTCTTAGAAATGTTCTCCTGACTGTATGGCTGCAATCAGAGTAAGGCTCTTATATGTATAACGCGTGCAAGTCTGTAGAAGGAGATAAGAATAAATTAGTTATATCGAGGTTTAAATCTTATTTTTTCAGATATAGCCATGGAGTTCTAAAGTGGATACCAGGGCTGTGAGAGCCACATAGGAACCACAACTTTTGTCTTGTCTCCTATAATTTGCTTCAGCACTCTTCTTATAAGCGTGAATAATGGAAATGCATAAAAGAACATGTCATTCCATCTCAAGGTGAATGTATCTATAGAATATGCTTCTGGGTCTGAGAACCATGTTATAATTGTAATCCCGACATATGGTGTTATTCCTATCAGCAAAGAGGACCACCTGCGGTTCATCGAATCTGCTTAGTATACTTTTATTTAATTAATTTATTTATCTATATTAGATAAACCATTGAATTATCACTATGTATTGATAACTATTGTAAATAAATTGTTACAATTGATCCATCCAGTGTGATTTGTCATCTAAGGCGTATACAACTTTCATAAACAATGTCACTCAGTTGGCATTCGATTTCAGATTTTGAACGTCTGGAATCACTATCTGTCTGTGATGGAGTTTTCTTTTGAGCTGATGTAAAATGCATACACCCATATGACGTGTCATCTCTTATTCCACTGCCATAGCTCTCTCGCTAAGTTATTGATATGTGGAAACCTTGTAGCTTTCATTTTCTTAACGTATGCTATAGCAATTGTGTTATCTTTCCAAAGCAAAAACCTCGCAGTAATTACTTTAGATGCAAACGTTTTTAAACATTTAAAAGCTGTTCCTAATTTTATTTGAAAAGATTCTCTTCTTCTATCCAGTGTCCGTGACTCCTCACATTATTACAGACAAGTCCGCAATCTTTTTGCGAAGCATCTGAGGAAATCTGTAAACTAAAATTAAATTGTATAATTTTCCTGTTATTACTTGGATGTGTGATGTCCACCATTCATCCAGATGTGATTGAATCTCTTTTGATAATATTATTGTTGCATTATAATTTCCATTATAATCTTTGAAAATCACTGTATTGTAGTTTTCCAGGGTTTTCGTATAGAATATACCATATTCTATGGATTTACAAGCAACTACAAAAAGACCAAGTAATTGGACAAATTCCAAAGTATAAAAACTATGTTTTGATTATTTATTTTTATTATTATTTATTTATTGTTATTATTTATTTTTATTTCATATCATCCATTAATATACATATTATAATAAAACTGTACTTTTTGTCTCCTTGTCTGCGCGTTTGTTCCGACCATTCTCAAGAACCGCGTTATAGTTAGGTGCAATTTTCACTATTGTATTATTGCAGTAAGCTTGGATCATCATTCAGTGCCTGTTTTACTGCAATCGGTTCATTAATAAATTCATAAATAATAAAAAAGTCATGTCGATTTAAAAAATACCGTCCATACATTTGTTTACTCAAATGTGGTTACCAATAGGTTTACCGAAGCGACGCAAGGGCGTTTAGTAGTTGTTAACAAATTCGATAACATGGTCCCTCTTCTAGGGAAGATGATATTAGATATGGAACATGGAATAAAATCTAACATAAATCTTAAATAAAGACAACCCTGACAGAGTTTTAAAGAACTTTTTTGTGAGTTAATAATAAACCTTAGATTCCCCAGTAGTCAATGCATTTTGCACACAATCATCATAGGAGTCTACAATGCACAAAGTATCATAAAGGTGACACCAAATTTTATAAGTTTCTTAAGGTTAAGTATCAACCTTCATATCCCATTTGACTCAGGATTATGAGGACAAAAATTGTCCCTGAGCAAGAAATCATGATTGTATAGAACCTAGTTCCAATAGCTGTCCTAATTCGAGAGCAAACAAACTATTTTCTATTTTAGAAAAAATATTGTACTGTGGACAAAACAGTTCGTGTGGTCTTGCATTTAAATAGCAATGTATAACCCTTATACTGCCAATAATGGTTGGATTGGATGTAATATCACTTTTCACACCATTGGTTATAAAATAATCTTAAACCACCGCATTGTATCTGGATCATGGTCGCTCTTGACCCCGATGTCAATGATACCTGAGTCACATGGGTGTTCAGACCAGGAAGAATTAGTGTCCTATGTGTAACCGATCATGGAATAAATCAATAACATATTTATTGAATGACTCAATACTTCAATGTGCTGTTTATTATTCGGTGACAGAATCATGTCATTGAAGCCTCCACACTGTAGAGATTGCTATAGGTAGAACTACTTGTTGGTCACAGATTCTATTGTCACATTTGATACCACTGTCATTCATCACTGCCACAACTTCGCCATTTAACTTGGGTGGTACTAGAAGATGTCAGTTCGAGAGGAGGTCTTGTTTCTTTAACAT
Organism: Thymelicus lineola; assembly: GCA_963932265.1. Taxonomy (NCBI): domain Eukaryota; kingdom Metazoa; phylum Arthropoda; class Insecta; order Lepidoptera; family Hesperiidae; genus Thymelicus; species Thymelicus lineola. Next base: position 2,034,515 of record OZ010704.1, on the reverse strand, counting down.
GGTAGCTTTTAGGTCTGCATTGATGATCTACATCAGTGAGAATAGTTGACCAACGTGTAGCTATGCTCTCATATAAGTATATAGAATTACACGTAGTTTGCTTACCATCCTGACCTAGGAGCTCTTCGCCGTCTGTTGGCAGAGAGCTATCCTTTACCTAGTGTTGTTGTATTGGCGAGGTACCTGTTCTTCCGTAGTAGTCTGCCCCCCCCTCCCTTTCTGTCTGACTGCATCTCTGTCAGCTTTGGAAGTCAGAGTCGATGATCGGCTGTGGATATTAGAATTGGAGGAAAGGAGCGGCGCCTGCTTCTATGATTTCTCGAGCATCGGCTTGATCGACTCCGATCATGAGGCGAACGGCTTCTGGTTGTGCGACTAGAGTCTGTTCCATCTTCGTCTTTCGTAAAAGCTCCATGAATCCCTTCTCGCTGCGTAACATGCGGCACCACTAGCTAATCTCTCGTGAAAGCATATGCGTGGTGTGGAACCTATTTTATAGGTGGTCACAATATCCTGTCGCGTTACATGCGGGACCACTAGCTAACCTCCCGTGAAAGCATGTGCGTGGTACCTACTTGTAATAGGTGGTCAAAATATCTTATCGCGGAACACGCGGCACCACTAGCTAACCTCTCGTGAAAGCATATGCGTGGTGTGGTACCTATTTTTATAGGTGGTTACAATATCCTGTCGCGTTATATGCGGGACCACTAGCTAACCTCTCGTGAAAACATGTGCGTGGTACCTACTTGTTATAGGTGGTCACAATATCTTGTCGCGGAACACGCGGCACCACTAGCTAACCTCTCGTGAAAGCTTGCGTGGTGAGGTACCTATTTTTATAGTTGGTTACAATATCCTGTCGCGTTACATGCGAGACCACTAGCTAACCTCTCGTGAAAGCATTTGCGTGGTACCTATTTGTTATAGGTGGTAACAATATCTTGGGGCGTAAAATGCGGCACCATTAGCTAACCCCTCGTGAAAGCCGAAACATGGTAGTTACCTATTTGTTATAGGTAGACACAACATCGTTCTCATGGTTAACCTCTCGTGAAAACTCCAGAGACTAGTGTGTGCAATAAAATTTGTCGAAATAACATCAGGGGCAAAAATCTGCGTTTAATTAAGCTAATATAAGTTATCAAAACATACCGCCGTTTCTAAGACGGGACCTATTCATGCGTTTTTCCAACTCTAGAATCCGTTGACTCAATTATTTTTCATTTTCTCTTTTCATATTTTCCCATATTTAATTCAAATTGGGCGTACTATAATAACTGAAAAAGTACTGTAAAAGGACTGTAAAAACGATTACAAAACTCGAAAATAAAATGAAAATAAAATTTCGTGACAGCACGTTTTGCACAAAAAAGCACAATGACATTGCCAGTGGTGGACAGATGGAGCTAGGGACGTACCACAGAGAATGAAGAACGCGCTTATCTTTAAACATTGTGACGGCAAGTAGCACAGAGCACGTACTACATAGTACAAAATATGAGGACGAGATTACGGAACATAATTTATTATTTATTAGTATATCTATATATGTTGAATATTAGTGATAAAACTGATTTGAATAAACTGTTTTGAGTGCATTTATAGATTTGAGGTTAACTTATTTAAATAAAATCTTTTTTATTAATTTTAATATTTATCGTTAATCACTACTGCATTTTAGTTATTTTTTCATACGCCAAAGAAGTATAACTTCTAACGCGTGTACATAAGTACACACACTCTTGTTTTTACCAACTGGACATTTACAATATGGGACTCTACAAGGTGACTTATAGTTTAGTTTAATAAAATCAAAATTGGGTTATTTTTAAAAGAAACAAAATTTTGTATAGAAATGGCACGGAAATGGCTATGGGAAGGGCACAGGAGTTGGGATCTTCTGAAAAGAAACAGATGTGCCACCAAGGATATGATTAGTAAAATCCCCGCAAACCATCCCAGTCCGCTGATCCAAAATGCCAGACCCGGTGAGACGCGCATGGTCGCCGATCAATGGGCCGAGCTAATGGTACAGAAGATCGAACTAAACAGTGAACTGGCGAGCCAAGCGGCGACTCGACGGATACAGCATAATCATTAGTGTGGAAGGTTAGCAGGAGGTCTAAAGTGGAAGCATAATTGCCATCAATGTCAATGATCTGGGTTGGGCTGGACACTAACTGATTAAGGCTATTGGCCAAGGCAAAGCTGTGACCAGATTTCTCTGCATAGTCCGTTGTGTCCTAGCCTTTCGACATTATGGCCATTGAAATCACCCAGGACCACAAATTCGGCACAAGAGATCTGCTCTTCATCACCATTAAACTTCTTAAAATCAGTATTATTATTAAGAACAGTAACAAGAAAATATGCAACAAATATTTTTCGAACTTCCTCTTCATTTTCCTTACACCTGACAACACCGGCATGATGAATCACTTGTCACATTTACTGAAGGGTCGCATGATATTGGGGATGTTCACGAATATTATATTATATTGGTCGCTCTGGGGCAGCGATATTTCATTTTGTTCATCTGTTACTCTGTTCTCTTCTAACACTATTACTTGTATCAGATTTTCCTTAACCATTATTTCAATGTTATTTTTGTCCTCATTGTATTGTGCTTCAAAATTCCTATTCCATTTTGAAGGGATTGATAAATATTCTTCAAATACCTACGATATATTATGTTTTAACCAGAAATGACGTCGTACTCTCAAGTTTTGCATAAATCAATTACTTATCTAACTGATCCACTGGTTTAAAATCCTGAATGTTTTCACATATTTTTTTTCTTATGGATTAAAGTTTCAAAGAAGTTTCATTCATCTATCATTAGTGCACAATATTGCCCAAGAGCTAATTTATTGCAAACAATTAATTATTTTGGACAATCCTTGAAATTAAGTACGTATAGCTTTCCTGTAAATGTTTTTCGTACCGTAGAAATGCATCAATTTCCAAATCGCACATAAATGTATGCAACATTCTAATTACTACGCAGTAACTACCTACCGAACTAACAATAAAGCAATCAATATTAATATTCCTGACCATATTATCGCAAGGGGATTTGTATCATCGAACCCACGGTAGTTATTAACATAAATGGACGATATGTCTCGTGTCGAAACCAGCTGACGCCATATATTATACGGCCGCGCCTTACCGCTTTGTTACTGTAAAGACCCATTTACATGAGAAAACCTTCTTGCGATTCTCTTGCACATAACATCCATCAATCTTTGGATTTCTGGTGGTGAACAATAGCTACATTGAGTAATAGAGTAACAGTTACAATTGTAGATATTAGGAATATCCACGATGCATCAGCTAGATCAATTTGATTTATCCTCTAAAAATCATTGCATGAAATGAGAGGTCATGCGATGCCATTATTCAGGGTAAGTTAGTTTGGTAAACTCCTATTACCAGAACATGGAAACATCAGATGTGCAGATTTACTCACGATGTTTACCTTAAGCGAATTATGTGATTAATATAATACTAGATACCTATTTGAAAAATTAGGAATGCGTGCAGTATTGTAACTCGAGTCAACCATTGACGATCTGTGTGGCGCGATAACATGCCGGATCTCCGCGTCAAGGGTCCTGGTTTTGATTCCCAACGAGGCAGAAATTTTAATGATGACTTTGAATTTGTGTTCTCGGACTGGGTGTGAGTGTTCGTGTGTTCATGGCACCCATGACACAGGGAATAGTGTGGGGGTATGAGTCTAAATCGTTATTTATTTATGTGGATGGATGACATTTATTTAGGAGATTGATATTTAAACCATTCAGCTTCTATTGGCTGAATGGAGCTCTATGTTAGTTTCAAGCCAACCTTACCATAAAAATCACTCGAAAAGCCCGGAACCCTTAAGCGGTAAGGCCCAGATGATTATAACGGGAGATGCGGGTTCAAATCCCAATAGGAATTCCCTTCGGAAAACAGGTTGTAGTATAATAATATCATTGGTATAAGTTATTAACATAGATGTTTATCAGTATAATAACCACCCTCGAGTGTATTTTCAGCCAAGCTGGGTCCCTATTAACAGTCACCAAATAGATAAATAAACACCCATATTGACAGACAGGCAGCTCGTATTTATTTTGTCTATATTTGAGTTAAATTTAACCACAAATTTGTTTAGGTCTGCTTTAATACTATCTAGTAAATTTACTCTATCACGTGAATCTATGTTGAATCCAAAACTAAATCAAATAACCAATTAGACACTTGATTTGAACAATTTATTTATAAGTAAATAAAAAAATAATGCTTCACCCTCATAGCCCCAAACTAGGTCCCTGTGTCGTGGGTGCCATGGACAACACACAACACAAGGAAACTCACACCCATTCCGAGAACAGAAATTCAAACTCATCATTCAAATTTCCGCCTCGCTGGGAATCGAACCCAGTACCCTTAGTGCGGCGATCCGGCATGGTAACCATTGCGGCTTGACGCGGCTTGAACTCTTAAGTTGGCTACTAAAATTAGAAACATGAATCCGCTTAAATCAGTGTATTGAATAATGTGAAGCAATCTATGCATTAGCCCATTTAAAGGGAGAAATCAAATAACGCATTTATATGAATTTATGAAAATAATAATAGAGAAATTAACTTTACCACAAAAGTGCAATCACATACCTATTATCTAATTTCCATTATAATAGAATAACATTTTAATATTTATAAATTACATTCGATACCTTTCATAGCTGATGCAAGTATTAATTAAATTATGTTTTAATTACATTCATATTGGAAAATTCTTGCGGTTTTGTTATTTTGTATATTTGGTATTGTTGATAATTATTGGTTAAAATAATGTCATCCAACCAATATAATGTAATCCACATTGTAGTAACATTTGCTTTGTTTTGAGTCGATGTTGCTGAGTTAAGCAATGTTGCCTAACTTTTAGAAACAGACAACATTGTTTATGGTAACAATCGATATTTTTTTTTATTCATCTGCTTTAATCTGCACATTTTTACTTTGTTGCCAAACGTAAAGGTAAGGCCAAATGAGCGCAGTTTTTGAGCTGTCAGTCGCGTAAAATGGACGGGTTTTATATTAAAGCCTTAACTCATTTTGCGCCGTGTCGGCGTCGCGCGCGTCGCGTCGTGTACAGAACTGTAGTATGAAACCGAATGCGAGCGACTCATTTTTCGTTAAAAAATACGCTCGTATGGCCTCACCCTTAGAGTAACATTTTAACGGACTCATCAACTCAAACTCATATATTATTTTTTGTAGATACTAATTAACACACTTGAACGTCAACTCTTTTGAATCTTCCTCCGCTGCGGAAAGACGTCTTATTAAAGAGGAGAAGAAACGATGAAGGCAAAACGAATCTGTATCATGCAGATAAAATAGTTTACCTGAAACATGTCGAATAAAACTAACAATGTATCTACATTATATTATTATTATTCTATGATACGTCTACGTTGCAACATAAAGATGTATGCCGTATGGCGCATTACTCACACATCATAAAGCAACGGGGCGACCAAATGCGTATTGGAATTTATAAAAGCTGTTACGTATCTCTAAGCGAAAATGTTCTAAGTGTAACATTTTATTTCTGAGACATGCGTATGTATTCCATAATGTACTGACATAGAAAAGAAATATTATGCATTCATATTATTATAAATAGTTAAGATAGGCTTATTGGCAGTCCCCCCCGGGGGCCGCCACCTTGTCGTGGTGGGGGGGCTTGTGTGTCCTGATGATCTCCAAGGCTATGCCGTACAGGGTTACCCATAACGGACAGGCTTGGAGGGAGGGGCCAGACTAAGAGCGGCACACAGGGGTGGTGTCTCTCCACGTGTCCCTCTGATTTAGCAGAGGGCACTGTGGATGAGACCAGGGTGGGAAAAATAACCCATGAGGGTTGCTTGGGGTGGGGGCGACGGGCTGTCGGTCGCGAGACTGGCAGCATGGCTTAGGCCACCGTCGGCCGACTCGCTCCCTGACCCGTGGGCGTCAGGGGTGAGGGCCGCCACTCCGGTGGGGGCCGCGAGGAAGAAAACCTCTCTAAAAAATTACGGGGGAGCTTACCCCCCTTAAAAATAGCCCACGCTGTGGAGTCAGCATCCATGATAATGGCAAGTTCCAAAGAGAATTTACCCCAGGAGGGTACCGGCTCAGCCGGAGAATCCCTCCTCGCGTCTTCGGACGCGAGCTGCCCCGCGTATTCTGGGGGGGGCAAGAACTGCCTCGTAGGCCGGCAGTGCGCCGGCCTTCGTGAACACGACCCAAGCTTACCTACAATGGACCTTGAGAAACCTAATGACGTGGAACCTGGGAGAGTAACGAGAGGGCGGAAGCTAAGGGCACGCGAATTCCCTGTAGCGGACGCTGGAAATCGGTCGCGCGGGACGTCTTCCGCTAGGAAACGTCCAGGAGCCCAGTCCTCAGACGAGGAAGGCCTGCCGGCCCCCAAGTTGCCGGCTCCGAGCAGGGGTCGGCAGACAGAAAGAGGGGCGAGTGCTTCGCAGCCGCGGAGAGATAAGAACGGACGGCTTAGGCGCTCCAATACCTCGGCGGCTAGCGAAGCAGACAGTGACATGGGGGTCACTACGGAGGACCCTGGTGATGGCGGTGAAAGCTGTGCCTCGCTGGGGAGCTCGAAGGCGGAGCTCAACGCCGCCAAGAGGGAGCAGCGCAAAGCCGTCGCGGCCGACGAAGTGTCGGAAATGGCCCGACGCGCTCGCGAGCGACGAGCTGCTCTGGCGGCGGAAGGGGGAGAGCCGTCTGCGGTGGCCTTGAGCCAGCTGGCTTTGGATGGGGTGGACTTAGTCCTGAAGGTAGCCACCAAGTCCGGCAGCCTGAAGGGCACGTTCACCCGTGGCCTAAAGGAGGCTGCCGCGGATATTAGGGAGGCGGTTGGCATCCTCCTCAACAGGACGGCCTCTGATGAGGTTGTAAAGTTACAGGAGGAGAACAGCCGCCTCCGAAGTGACCTGGAGGACCTCCGGCGGCAAGTCGCTGCGTTAAGCGACCAACAACAGCGGCGCATGTCCACCGATGCCGCACCTGTAGTGGCCCCGACTTCCGCACCGCGACCGGCAAGCCCGAGGCAAGACGAAGAGGTCGAGCGCATAATCCGGCTCTGCATGCTCCAGTGCGGGAGCATGGTTGACGCTCGGCTAGAGGCGATTTCCCGGCGTCTCCCGGCGGAAACCCTGCGTCCGCCTCTAGCAGCTGACACGCGAAGGATTGTGGAGCAGCCGAGACTCGCGCCCCAAAAGGGGAAGCCCGCGGAAGGTAATAAAAAGCCCGCGGAGGGAGCTCCTCTGAGCGACCAGCCCACGACTGCCGGGTCTAAGGGTGAGACCTGGACGAAAGTTGTGGGCCGCAAGAAGGCCCGCAAAGCCGCCAAGAAGGCCGGAGCAGCTGCATGCGCCCCCGGCGGAACCGCAAAGGCGGTTGAGCAGCCTGCGCGGCGGACTGCCAAAGGCGGTCGCAAAGGACCGAAAATACATGCCCCGCGTTCCGAAGCTGTGACGCTCACGCTACAGCCCGGAGCTGCGGAGCGCGGCGTAACGTACCAGTCGGTCCTTGCCGAGGCCAAGGCCAAGATCAAATTATCAGATCTTGACCTCCAGTCCGTCACCCTCAGGCAGGCTGCCACGGGTGCCCGGCTGTTCGAGGTGGCTGGTGCTGCGAGTGGCAGTGCCGAAAAAGCGGACGCTCTGGCCACCAAGATGAGGGAGGTCCTCAACCCTGAGGATGTCCGGGTCTCAAGGCCAATGAAAACCGCAGAGGTGCGGATTGCTGGTCTGGACGACTCCGTGACCTCTGAGGAGGTGGTGGCGGCCGTTGCCCGAAGCGGAGAGTGTCCGCCGGACAAGGTACGGGCCGGCGATATACGCACCGACGCCACCGGACTCGGCGCAGTCTGGGTTCGATGCCCTGTAGCGTCGGCGAAGAAGATCGCCGATAGCGGCAGATTGCTAGTTGGCTGGGTTGCAGCGAGGGTGAAACTCCTGCAGCCCCGGGCTTTGCGGTGCTTCCGGTGCCTGGAGAAGGGGCACGTCCGGGCAAAGTGCACCGCCGAGATTGACCGTAGTGATCTTTGTTATCGCTGCGGTCAGCCCGGCCACAAGGCGGCCCAGTGTTCTGCGGCGCTCAACTGCAGTGTATGTTCGGCTGCAGGGAAGCCAGCGGGACACAAAGTGGGCGGAGGGGCCTGTGGCGCGCCTGCCAGCAAGGCCAAAAAGAAAAAGAAGAGGAGCTCTAAACCTGCCGGGGAAACCTCGCCGCTCCCGCAGGCTAGTAGCTCCGCGGCCGACTCCCGGCCCAGGACCGTTGCCGAGGGAATGGAGTGTCAATAATGGCGCAATTCCATTTTCTCCAGGGCAACATCAACCACTGTGCCAGAGCTCAGGATCTCCTACTCCAGAGCATGGCAGAGTGGTCAATTCACGTGGCTGTGGTCGCCGAACCGTACTTCATTCCCGCCCGTGACAACTGGCTGGGATGCGCTGACGGTTTGGTGGCCATTATTGGCGAGACTCTGATCGACCCGTCTCGAGGTCGCGGCTGGGTTGCTGCGGTCTCAGGCGGCATTGCCATTATAGGGGTGTATTTCTCCCCCAACAAGAGTCTCGCCGACTTCGAGGGTTTCCTTGTCGAGTTGGGCGCCGTCGTAGGCCGCTATCACTCTCGTCCCGTTCTTGTGCTCGGGGATTTCAACGCCAAGTCACCGGCGTGGGGATCTCCGGTCACAAACCCTCGGGGCGAGGTGCTGGAAGAGTGGGCAGTGACGACTGGTCTGGTCGTCCTGAATCGGGGTTCGGAATACACGTGCGTGCGGCAGCGGGGCGGGTCGATAGTGGACGTCTCGTTCGCTAGCCCCTCTGTCGCCAGCCGAGTCCGCGACTGGCGTGTCGCCGTGGAGGTGGAAACGCTGTCGGACCATCGGTACATCCGGTTCGACGTCTCTGCCCAGACCGTGAGCGGCCGCCATCCAACAATCCCGATTAACGACGGCCCGCGCTGGGCGCTTAAGCGCATCGACAGGGAACTACTCGAGGAAGCTGCCTTAGTCCAGTCCTGGATCTGGGAGTCGACGACGGACGGCCCCGTCGACGTCGAGGCGGTGGCGCTATGGTTTCGCGGGGCGATGACGCAGATCTGCGACGCGTCCATGCCCCGTGTCCGCCAACAGCCCGCAAGGCGCCAGGTGTACTGGTGGACCGCCGAGATCGCGCAATTGCGCGTAGCGTGCGTTGCGGCTCGTCGCCGGTACACCCGATACCGGAGACGGCGTCGACGGGATTCCGACGAGGAGGACGCGCTGTATGAGGTGTACCGCGCGTCTAAGGAGACACTGTGGCTGGCCATTGGCGACTCAAAGTCGCGTGCCAGGGAGGAGCTGCTGGGGTCCCTAGATCGGGATCCGTGGGGGCGCCCCTACCGTTGGGTACGAGGCAAGTTGCGTCCATGGGCGCCTCCACTAACACAAAGCCTGCAACCCCAGTTGCTAGAGGCGGTGGTATCGGCCCTCTTCCCAGAGCGAGCCGGGCACGTTCCCCCGGAAATGGTTTCACCCTCAGCCACAGTCTCTCCAGAAGAGGAGAGCACCGATGTCCCCGAGGTGACGCAAGCAGAGACGAGAGCGGCCGTGTCGCAACTCCGGGCTAAGAACACAGCACCCGGACCCGACGGAGTTCCTGGTCGAGCTCTCGTCCTGGCTCTGAAGGAGCTAGAGCCTCAGCTGAGGGGGCTCTTCACAGCATGTCTCGAGCAGGGTCAGTTTCCCAGTGTGTGGAAGGAGGGGAGGCTGGTCCTGCTCAGGAAGGAGGGGCGCCCCGCGGACTCGCCGTCCGCGTATCGGCCCATAGTGCTGCTTGATGAGGCGGGCAAACTTTTTGAGCGTATTATCGCAGACCGCCTCGTCAGCCACTTGCGCAGGGAGGGGCCGAACCTGGACGACAACCAATTTGGTTTTCGTCGGGGGCGCTCCACCATAGACGCCATCATGCGCGTGAGGGCCCTGGTGGAGGAGACGGTGTCCCGGGGTGGGGTGGTGCTGGCGGTGTCTTTAGACATCTCCAACGCATTCAACACCCTACCCTGGAGTTGTATTCGGGAGGCTCTGAAATACCATCGCGTGCCTCCCTACCTCCGCCGTACAGTAGGGGCTTACCTGGAGGGTAGGTTCGTCACCTATCGGGGACGTGACGGTGCCGGTCAGCACCTCATGTCGTGCGGTGTTCCACAGGGATCGGTCTTGGGACCGCTTCTGTGGAACATCGGCTACGACTGGGTGTTGAGAGGCGAACTCCCGTCGGGCGCCGACTTGACGTGTTATGCGGACGACACGCTCGTAACTGCCCGAGGGAGTTCGCACAGGGAAGCGACGTTGATAGCCACGGCTGCGGTGTCACAGGTGGTGAACCGCATCCGGCGCCTGGGCCTGGAGGTGGCCCTAAACAAGTCGGAGGCCATGGTGTTTCATGGCCCCCGACGTGCGCCGGCGCCGGGATCACACATCGTGGTCAGCGGGGCCCGGATAGCTGTCGAGTCCACCATGAAGTATCTGGGATTGGTGCTCGACAGCCGATGGGAATTCGGGCCCCACTTCCGGCGGCTGGTGCCCAAGCTGATGGGCGCAGCGGGCGCGCTTTCAACGTTGCTTCCCAACATGGGGGGCCCGAGCGCCGCCTGTAGGCGGTTGTACGTGGGAATCGTGCGGTCCATGGCCCTGTATGGGGCCCCTGTGTGGGCAATGGATATGACGGCCAACACTCTCGCCATTCTGCGCAAACCGCAGAGGGCGATGGCCGTCAGAGTCATCCGCGGGTATCGCACGATTTCCTACGAGGCGGCTTGCGTCCTGGCCGGATCCCCGCCCTGGGACCTAGAGGCGAAAGTACTCGCGTCATTATATCGATGGCGCGAGGAAGAGCGGGCACGGGGCTCGATGCTGGTGCAGCGGCAGATCGCGCTGCGCCGAGAGGAGCTCCGGAAGGTCTTGGTGGCGGAATGGCGGCAAAGGCTTCTGCGCCCTGCCGCCGGCCTCGCTACCGTCGAGGCGATCCGGCCAGTACTCGACGACTGGCTCGGGAGAAGGCACGGCTCCCTGTCGTTTAGGGTGACGCAGGTGCTGTCGGGGCACGGCTGCTTCGGCAAGTACCTATGCCGCATAGACAGGGAGCCGGACGCTCGGTGCCACCACTGCGTCCATTGCGGGGAGGACACGGCGCAACACACGCTTGCCGAGTGTGTAGCTTGGGAGGAGCAGCGCCGTGTCCTCACAAATGTAGTAGGAGACGATCTGTCGCTGCAGGCCATAGTGCGGAGGATGGTCGGTAGCGCAGAGTCGTGGGACGCGGTGGTGTCCTTCTGCGAGGACGTGATGTCGCAGAAGGAATCTGCGGAACGGGAGAGGGAGATCTCGACTCCCTTCCCCGGCCGCAGAAGACGCACCGGGCGCAGGAGAAGGGCGGATAACGCCCTTTTCCAGCCCCCATGAATGGGTCCAGGGGCGAGGGACTTGGGGAAGTCCCCACCCCCTATTCGATGGACCCGAGTCGCAGGCGCACGCGGGTGTCGGCGTGCGCCTCCGAGGCGATGCACGGGGTAGTTCAACACCTCACTACCTCGTGCAGGAGACGAGGCCGGGATAGACCCGGCCAGCACTAGGGTGGGGCTGCGGAAGAATGTGGATTCCCGCGGCCCCGCGCGCACGTGCGAGGAGACACCGGGGTGGTTTTAGCCGGTAAGAGTCCGGCACACCCCTCCGCCTTACCCCAGGCGGAGGTAGTCCATGAGGATTTCCCCCCGGAAAAAAAAAAAAAAAAAAAAAGGCTTATTGGCAGTGACCTTGTCGATAGGCTGGCGTGCTTGGGCTGACATCAATGTATTATTATATAATAAGAATAACAAATGAGTAGACAAGCCATCTGAGTGGTAATGTGGTTATGCCCATGTATACTACCATAACACCATAGGCGTAAATAACAACATCAGAGAAGAAAGAAAGGAAAATCTGATACATAAGCCCCCAGCCGGGACACGACGAGCCGTTTGCTGAGTAAGCGTTTACTAGCCTCAGTAGTTTCGGTTATAAAATGGGGGGGTCACTTCCCAAAATAAAACTATTTATTTATTTATTTAAAACTTTATGCCCCATACAAACGTACAGATGACAAAGGCGGACTTAATGCTAAAAGCATTCTCTCCCAGTCAACCTTCAGGCAGTATGAACACAATGATTAGGCGGCAAGAATAAAAATAAAAATAATTAAAATACAGGATATTGCGTGAAAATTTAATACATACATATAAAATAAAATATAATATAATATAATATAATATATAGAAATAATATAAATAACATTTAATAGATAATATACATGCATACAAATACACCTAAATATAAACAAAAATATAAATACATACATATAAATATATACAAATGCGAATAATATACCACGACTGTACAGAAACACGTTAAAATAAAACTATATTATATTAGTGATCCCTTCACCACCAAGAAAGAAAGAAAAACGTTTATTTCTGTGCCAATTGGGTGCACACACGAACGTAGATATAATAACAATAAAATTAAGAAAAATAAAAAGCATTTTCGACATGTTGACAATTTGACATGCCTCACGACACAGTTTGCAAAACAGTTATTTTCTGTTTTTGATTTCGTTTAAAAAAATTGTATTTAACATTCATGTGTTTTACATTATAACACTAGGGCATTCCGTCCACGTAGATGCCCGTCATATGCACGACATCGTCAATCGTTGCTTACTTGCAGCTTGCTTGCGTCTTGTGTAATAAAAGTACGAAATTTGTCCACAGAGCGACGTCGTTGCGTTTGCCCATATGTTTCCTTATACAACTTGCATGCAGTCGTCAAATGAAGTGCTGTGGACAATAGTCTTTACTTTGTTTCTTACTTACTTTGTTTTCGATAGTGTATTTGATATTTATAGGATAAGTAAGTGAAGATAGCTACTACAACAAAGTTGTTCGTCTGTTTTATTATTCGCTATCTTCATATCGCACGTGTAAACTGTGGAACAAGCTACCTGCATCGGTGTTCCCTATAAGCTATGACATGGGGTCCTTCAAGAAGCGGGTCTATCGTCATCTTCTTGGCCGGCAACACGTTCGTGACGCCTCTGGTGTTGCTAATGTCCATGGACGGCGGTAATCACTTACCATCAGGTGACCTGTCTGCTCGTTTGCCTGCTCAATGCAAAAAAAATACTCACAAATATTCAACATAAAAAACTTGACTCATCCTCCTCATCTGTATTTTTAACATCAACTTTATTCTCAGTAACAGTGACCTTTGCAATTCACTCCATTTACTTAACCTACATTAACACAATTTCTTTTAAGCAGGTCTAATTTACAATTCATATTTACGGCAACACTTGAGCTTTGGATTTAAATCGCTCTCCAGGGGCCTTTTAGAACAGATTTTGGTACGTTAAGTTTAATGAGTTCATTCCGACTGGTGATTCGTGTCACGAAGATATTCTGAGAGTAATGGCAAGGGATTTAATTTAAGCAACAGTAAGAGAACTGAAGAGGATTGTAGAAATACTAAAAGATGTCAACTTCTAATGTAATTGACACTGAATTATGACTTTAGACGACTGGTTAATGAATCAAGATTCTTAGTTAGGCCGTAAAATACATAATAGTACTTATTAGGTTAGGCCTTGACTTAAATTATTATAACTCGGTAATTTAAAATGAAAAGCTTCAAATCACATTTCTGTTAGTATTGTTGCTTTTGTATGAAAGATTGTTACAAAATTATTTTTAAGCCAAGACTTGGACATGTGTTTTATAAATACACAGTCATAGCAGTAAGGTACTAAGCTATCTGTAACAGTGAGTAGGAAAAAACACACGGTAGTTTTACTCAACGCTTTTAGAAAATAATTCGTTGCACAAAACGCTAGCTACAAAATAAACTATGATATTACTGGCGCTCTGCCCGCAACGTTGTCTGCAATTTCCGGAATAATAAGTACCCTATAATATATTAGTACCCTATTCTAGACAATGGTCTATCTGTGTGCTAAATTCCATGAAAAACCATTCAGTATTTTTTGCGTAAAGGACTAACAACTATTAAGATGTGACAGTCACATCTTAATATCAGTAGGAAGGATATGTGACGATATCAGAATAATACTGTGCAGATCTCAAGAGACTTCAAAGCTACAAAGTTTCCAAACTAGAATCGGAGATTATAAATTAATTCCAACACAAATCCATACGGATACGGCGACTTCTGCTAACCCAATAGTTAACCTAACGCAACCCTTTACGGATACGGATATTGTGAAGTTACGACTATAGGGAGCTTTTAGAGCACTTCAGTTTATGCATAGAGTCCTGACAATAAGTATTTAAATTATTTACGATGGTTTTAGGGTTCCTTACCCTTATAATTTTGTCATGTCCATCTATCTGCCCATCCATCCACAGTATAGCAGAGACCATTAGTACTAATTATTGAAAGCTGTAATGGTTTTTTTTATTCTCATCTACCTCATGGCATGGGGTATCGTTGCATACCTAGGTCTTTCAAAAATGTGGTGGGTTTGGCAAGTTCATTTTTTGGGTTTAATATGCGAGCTGTTTATATTAAAATCTTGTATTTACATATTTAGCAGTGCTGAAAACCTATTAACACTAGTTTTTAGTTCTTGGCTGACATTCGAAGTCGATTTATCTATGTTTTTTTTATTACACAAATAAGTTAATGCTTGACCACAATCCCACCTGATGGTAAGTGAAGATGTTCATGTTCATAATGTGTGGAAAATATTTGTTTCTATTTTTGTGAATATTTAAGCTAAAATTACATAACTTTCATGTCTTACGTGAATTGGCCCGTAAATAACCGTGGACCGTTGCATTATAAACACACGCAAATTCACTCATCAACACAAACACAATTATTCTAAAATAATGTGTGTTAAACAAATGACAGTCACAACGTCACAGTAATGAACATCCAATTCGTGAACCCCGCGATTCAAATTGAACCACCATTGACGCGGTTCCATTACGAATTCCGGATTCGTATAAAGTTACGGAGGAGCTATTAGAGTGACGTGGAATAACACGGAGAAGGATTCAAATATTGAACTTGCTTTAATTTTTAGTCTGTGTTTGATTGAAGCTTTTGGATTCCATTTTGTTGAAACTGCTTGTTCAATGTTACAGCATTTACTCGCGCAACATAATAGTTATACGAGTATAGTTTTATTTCTCCGTTTCTCAATCGATGTTTTTTTTGTTTAATATTAAGATTTTAATCTACTTCAAAGAAATAAGTAATTTTTGTTGTATACTGTTATCGAATAATATAATAGGGATTGAGGGAATATGCCGATTTAGATTTTTTATGTTTTTTGAAGGCTGCTTTTTTTGTATTTGGTTTTATTTTTTGGTAGAATTTGTATTATAAGATATTTTATATTGTTGTCAATTAAATACTATTAGACTTTTAGTTTCATTAAAACCTGCCAACTAAATTATTTTGTATGACCGTTGTAAAATAAAGTAGTGGATATAATTTCTGTAATTTTATTATCTATTAGTGGATTCACTACACTAATAAATTTTCTAATGACAATGACAGATTAGTGTTCTTGTGTTATCAGTCTATTTATGCGCCATCTTTACATAATTTACGGTTTACGGTTTAAAACATTTATTTTCTCAAAAGATTTAAAAAAAATCACTTACTGAGAAATTAAAGTTATAATAATACAATAATTCATAAGCCAATTCAACGAACAACGTAAATTAGATATGAAGGGTAAGTGTAACAAATGTTTGCAAGTGATCAGTTCAAGTTATAAAAAACTGGAAGCGGCGTAAATGAATAATTGTTTTCTTAGCCTCATGCTATTGTGAATTGATAAGTTTGAAATATTTCATGACTGTCGTTTGTACTGAGTTAATAGGAAAAAGATGTTACATGTAGTTTTAAATAAACATATGTTAAATTTACAACTTAAAAAAGTACTTTAATAAGTTTGTTCTGCGATATTTGTAATTTTTGCTGCTGATCCCCATATTTGGATTAAATAATCTACGTGAGGCTTGACAAGGCAGTTGTAAATAGTGCATTTATCAATGGGATTAATATACCTAATGCATTGTTTTAGTGGTCTCAAACCACCTTCGGATTATTGCCTTAAAAATGAAACCATTTTGAGGCATATCAGTTGGATGGTTTCTGAGTCTATAAATAAAGGACATCCGTACAAACATTTTTTGTGTTTTATATGTATAGATGTAGTTTCAGATAAAACATCTAATGAAATAATAACTTTAAATAAGCCTCAAAAGAGGCAAATTCATGCGAGTATTTTTTTAAGAAAATATAATATTTAATGTTAAAAATTTAACCACAGCAAAAATAAATCTTTGAATGCAGCATAATATAGTCTGTTTTTTATGCAGAATGTATTGTAGAAATGTTCAATTTAATATCTGCGACAAAATTTTATTACACAGGCACGTCGTGAATTCGGGTTTCATCAAGACCATCTTGATACGTGGCGTCTAAATGCGGTTTATTCCGCACTTCCTACTTTGTACGTGTGAATTCTAGAACAAATTTTCGAAGTTATATTCAGAATGTCATGACGTGATTCTCAAAATTCAAAAATTCAAAACAATTTATCCATTTAGATATCACTGATAAACTTATGCAATTATGATCTACCAGCATTTTGGAAAGGTGTTTTGTCATGGAGATGAAGAAATGCTGCAAAAAGAATCTCTTCAGCTAAAAGCTTGATCTGCAGCTTCTTGTAAGCTCGTCTTAAATGTCTTAGCTCGTTTTATGTTATGAATGACCAGTTATAGTGTAGTGTCAATTTGTAAACTAGATTTCCCTATATGCAAAGCATATTTTTTGATAGAAATAGCTAAAAAAAACCTTTCACAAGTCCGCACTGGAGCAGCAGAGTGAAGTATGCTCTAGACCTCTTAAAGATAAGAGACCTGTGCTTATGGGCCAGCCCGAGCCATTAAAATAAGAATTAGAATTCTTTATTTCCAGTCAATAAAGTTTCCATAATGGCCTTAAATTATTTTCTTATTTTACCTATTTACAGTAAGGCATGCAAAAATTTATTACAATCATAACTTTCCCTCAGCTACATTACTTAACAATATTAATATGATACAATTTTAGTGTTACAATACTTCATTATTGTTATTTACAGTACTTAGCTTGATTGCATCTTGCGTAGTACACAGTATTGTAACTATCCATGGATCGGCAACGTCGGTTTAACTATTGCTTATGCATTTAATCATCAAATGAAACTCCATGGACAGTTGTTGATCTTAGACTCAAGTTTTAATGGATCTCATTACATCGAAATAAAAAGCATTAAAACTGGAATGAAATCCTTTGTATTCCAACTCAAACTCAAAATCATGACGTTTTGGTATTATAGACTTATACATAACCATTATTTTTACTTCTTTCTACAAGGTGACTTATTGAAAAGAAGAAAAAACTAAGAAAAAAGCTTGAAAGCACGTCTTTGAAAATTAATAAAAAAAATATTGTTATATATTTTTCTTTACTCCCTTGAGGAACTAGCGTTTGTTTATTAGAAAAACGCATTATAAAAATAAATGTACTAGAAAGTTATCCAAGCAAACAGTTATTATACATACCCAAGCGATAGATATTGGACAGTCGTATCCCAGTACAGAATATTTTTGTAGTACGTAAAATATTTCCGATGAAATATTATCCTGACGTCACCGATGCGACACGCTATCGGGACGTTGCCATAAGTTTAATCTAAATCCGTAAGTTCTGTTGACACGAGGAGAGTTGAAATATCGTACTCCAGAATCTATTGGACATAAAACGTACCTAAAATACTACCTTCTAAAACGTTGTTCGTGAGCTAAAGATGATGTGAAAAGAAGAAAAAGATATGATCGAGATATTACAGAGTGTTTTTATATCTTTTAATATCCGGGCAAGATTGCAATGAAAAAAAAACCCTCGATATAAATCTTCGTAGACATTTTTCTTCTGAATTAAAAAAATCGGACTTTCATTAACAAAGTATCTGTATTTACTTCTATTATGGTCTCTGAAAGGTGGTTAATGAGTACAAGAAGCGGCGAAAGAAAATCCTTTGTCTTGTGTTGCCGGACTTCGATATCTTGGCAGGTCTTTAGAAAGATACTGAGTTAAGTTTCTTTTATAGAGATAGCTGACAAACGAAAAGATAAAATCTAAATGGTAATAATTTGTCACAGTCGCCCATGACTTCAATAACATCAAATTCAAATATATAACTGATAAGTTTAAGGACAAGAAAAAGAGAGAGAAAAGAAAGAAAAAAGAAAGACTGAAACTAAACTTCTTGAAAAAATAACGAATAGATCTAATTTAAAATATATTACACTAATAAAGATAAAAAACTGAAACGCAACAATAATGGAGAGAAGAATAATCAGAGGTGTCTATCTAATGTTATTTGAATGAATAGCAAGCGTGAATTTTAATCAGTTATTATAAAATCATTCTTAAAATATACAAATTCTAACAAAAAATACCCTTGACATAAACAAACTTGCCATTTCGTCCATGTAAATCATTCTAAATCGTTTAGAAAACTTTTCAGCATAAATTTGTTTTTACGAATAATTTAAATTTGGACAGCAAGTTTTGAACTTCTGGCAAATTGCCGGGAAAGGGAATAAAATAATTATGATTTGTAACACCAAGAATCTTGGCAAAACCAAGAGCTCTACGAATAGTATAAAACATAAGAAAGAACATCGTCGCAATTTCTGTTCGTCTTTTTCTGTACTTAGCGCTCAGGTAACAACAGACTGTAGAAATTTTCTTCCAAAAGTTTTATAACAATAAATATGAAATGGGAGATGTCACAACTATAAGGGACTTACAAATAACTAGAATAAAAATTATTCTTCGTAGAAAATTTAGATCAATGTAAATTTTTAGACGGTCACCTACCTAATTGTTTAATACTGTCAAAAATCATTTAGTCAGGTTCATTATATACGGTAAGAATTCAATGATTATCAGGAACCGAATAAATCTTAATTTATATGTAAATTGTAATTGTAGACAAGCGTAGTCATCGTCGCCATGGACAACACGAAAGGCAGTATTGATTCTGATCAAGAAAGAAAAGAGAAGAATGTATAACAATTTGTGTCCAATTTTACTCCGAATCATTTATAACACTTAGATAATTATAATCCACATTATTTCCAATGGACTGTACATATCGAACCAAACGTGACTACCGAAATCTTTGTGCTGTTTCAACTGTTTACGCTCAGATGACGACTGAGGATCGTTGCAGTGTAAATATATTGTTTGCGTCTTTCTGCTAAAATTGCTAAAATCCATTCAAGCTTGCAACTATTCCAGAAGTTTTTCCAGTTTCAATTATTCATTCAACGATAACTTCCTTCCGAAATAGGACATTGAACACCTACGACACAAACTGCCAGACTTTTAGCATTTCTATATAAATAACACTTTGTATACTAAACGGTAGTCCAAAAAACCTTTTGTATAAGTGGCATGGAATGTTACGAACACCTCAGATAACAAAAATTTTGAAATTTCACTTTAAAAATTCATACCTGTCGCTATAGAAGGGTTACATTGCTATAGGTATGGAGGTACATGTAATTAGAGATCTTATCTCTCGTGATACTGAAGATATCTTAAGCTTACATTCAACAAAGTCAGTGCTTGTGTTGTAAAATATACATATAGTAATGTTTCACAATCGTATGACAATATTTCTCTTAATAAGATCAACTTGGCTTGTTCTTGTTAGTAATTAAATATACAAAAGTATATTTACAGTGTAATGAAACTCATGTTTTTTGTTATTGTAGACTCCATTGATTCGCTCTCAGATGTAGCGTCTCTTGTCATAATCTTGTTTCATCCCAGGATGTTTGCGATTTAACGATAAAATTAACTTAAAATCCGCACAAAATTTGCGTCCAAATTATTTACAATATGTTATATTTATTAATATTGCATTATTCTTCAAAATAATTGGGTATTTTTATATTCTATGTATTACAAATAATTTTCCTTTATCTCAATAACTGCAGGAAACCCGTCAACAGTTTGTTGCTAGGTATTTTAAGAGAATGTCTGAACTAACAATAACTCTTATTCCACAGGGAAAGATCCATTTTCCAGGATGAAGTTTTCTTTATTATTGATTCATGGTATAAGTTATAAATATACCAAGTATTATTATTTCTTCAGGGATTTCCATTATGTGCATAAAGAGCTATAAAAAATATAAAATTGCCACAGTAGAATTAGTCATAGACAGTTTTAGCTAGTTGTAGTCTTTTACTGAGAGGATCTCTCAATTCTCCGGGCTCTTTATTGAAACATTGGTGACGTTAAATCAACACGAAGGACAATTCCCACTGCCCAATCAGCATTGGTAGTAATCAAGTAACCCAAATCATAGATAAATTGCGTCCTGAATATTCCACCAATATTGTGCGTCCGACATTGTTTCGTCTCGTGGGACTTAAGATGACTTTGACGTGTTATGCGCATGATAATTTAAATTACTCAGTATATCTAAGTGAATTATGGAAACTATAAAAACTATTACCTCTTCTAAATTAAAATATTGTTATATCTTTATAATAAAGTCATAATATTATCAATTTTCTCACGTATACGTTCTGGTACATGTTCATTTAGGGGAGAATTTTTGTAGATATGAATAATTGCAATATGAAAGATAATAATTAATTAGAACGTAGTTATAGAAAAGATTAATTAGATTAAAATTTAGGTATTGCAATAGTTACACAAATACTTCCAAACAATTTTTTACTAACATGTTCACAGAATCTTCATACTTTTATTTGTTATCTGTAAAAAGAGTAATAATATTGTAATTCAACCCAACTTAGAAATTTAAGAAAACATGAGTGGTTTAAATTTTGATTAAAGGGAACTTAATAGATGTTACAAGTCTTCTCAAATATAAAGGCACAAAAGAAAACAGCGAACATCGACCGTATAAAGTGTCCTTCGAAGCGCATGGACAATATGGATATCCGCATGCCCTTGACTTTTTTTCTTTCTTTTTCCCTCAAATTCATAAGACTGTTCATCCATTCTAACTTGTTTTAATGTTTTTTCTTGAATAATCTTGATCTTAAATTAAAAATTTAAAAACTCCCGCTAGTTTTATTAGCACTAAACATAGCTAAGAACAAAAAACCGGACAAGTTCGTGTCAGGCCACTACACGCGCAATGTAGGGTTCCGAAGTAGTAAGTTTATCGACTATTACTCATTAACTACTTATGCTAACATAGCCGTGATAGTTTTCCTTGTAAATTCATCACATAACCAATTTTTGAGAATATTTTCACTTGTCTAACTCCAACCGATTAGCCGGCGGGGGAGGGGCGGGGACATTTGACTTTAACCAAAATTATCACTTCAATGACAAATATTTCGCAAATGGACGGACATGACGAAGCTATAAGGGTTCCGATTATATCATACTTCAGAATCCTAAAAACTAGATCACAATCAGTTCATCCGTTTAGGATACACGATGCCATAGACCGACATACAGATACACAGACACACAGATACACAGAAACGTCAAACTTATAACACCCCTCTTTTTTGTCGGGGGTTAAAAACAGTTTTGCATAACGTAACAATATACGACATCGTATTACTCGTATGTTGATGTAAGACAATCCAAAAATATATATTCCACAAATATTTAATACTTAATTATGTAGCAAACATTTTATTGACTAACCGTAA
This sequence comes from Thymelicus lineola, assembly GCA_963932265.1. Classification (NCBI taxonomy): domain Eukaryota; kingdom Metazoa; phylum Arthropoda; class Insecta; order Lepidoptera; family Hesperiidae; genus Thymelicus; species Thymelicus lineola. The sequence goes on along the minus strand of OZ010704.1, from coordinate 2,012,619 downwards.
CTTGTAATGGGAACAGATAGGTACTTTTTTTGAATAAAATGAATTCATAGCTATCGATAAAGTTTTATAAAATAAGTCGGTACCTTGTACAAACTATTATTTAAAGGTTCACTGTTGTTTTAATTTGTTATTGCAATATTCATATCAGTTATAATTAATTTAAATATTCGATATCGCTTTTACGTATTGTATCAGCACTATTCATAGCGAAATTACCTAAGTCAACATGCATTCTAGAATGAACGCAAATGAAAAGCTTTACAACGTGAAATAAAACAATGCGAGTCCCACAATTGATTATATAAGTCAGATGTGTGGTTTATTATTTCCTATATTTTGTGTTATCTCATTTTAATTACCTCTTCAGCGTTTTGTATCGTTAACGGCATCTTTAGTCTTTGCTAAATCTTATATAATTATAATATTAATAATGCAATAAATAACGCAACACACTCATAGCCCCCACTAAGGTTCCCTGTGTCGTGGGTGCCATGGACAATACACAAAGACAAGAAATTACACAAAGACCGAGAACAGAAATTCAAACTCATTAAAATATCAGATTCGCTGGGAATCGAACCCAACAACTTTGGTTCAGCGATCCGACTGCTGGCATGGTAACCATTACACTACGAACGTTCGTTAATTATATCGTCGGTATTATAGAATCAGTATATGACTTATGTGCACTGGCGAACACTATACTCTTGAATCGACTGAATATTTAATTTTCTTCTCTTCTCTCTCTATGTCTTCTCAGCCTCTTCTCTCTCAAGGTCTTGAATGCTTGTGAAATTGTGAATATCGGCCACATCGGGCAAATGGACAAAACAGGGCAGTGAAATGTGTCAAGATCGTTTTTATTAAAAAAACTAAAAAAATGGGTCACAAGAAGTTAAAACAAAAGACGTTTGGATGCAACATGGTCTTGAAGGTCTAGTAGAATTGGCAAACGGAATAGAATGTTACTGTTCCCTCGATAAGGCTATTTAAGAAGCAGCATTGAAGAGTTTAGATAAAACTTTGAAAGTTTCTGTATACGCCAAATGACATCAGAATACAAATTCTTATACCTAATAATATACACCTCTCACATAATTCTGTGCCATACAAATGAGACTTTAGTGATTTTGTTTATTATTTATTATGATCATGAATATTAAGTGCAATTTTGACTAGCAAACGATCTTTTTATACAATATTTTAACGTGATAACGTTTATAAAGACGATGAGCCTGAGAGGCATTCACGAAAACCGAGTAACGGCCGGAGTAACGTTACGGAAGCGCGCGCAGCATTAGAGAGAGAGGCACGCTAGACCGGCCGTCTCTCTCCCACTCAAGCGTAATCGGTCCGCTTGGAAGGCATTTTTCATTTCATTTTTATTTTATTTTACAATCTTTTGAAAAGAAATGATTTCTCGTAGCTCGTACGTATTATTATTATATGAAAACGAAAATCTACAATAGCGTCATCTCTGTTTATAGGTATGAACTACTTGAAAGAACTTTACACAGTACATCGACTCGGACTTAAGTTGTAGTCAAGAAAATCACAGATGTCGCGCAGCTCCTGATATTTAAAACGAATCCCGTTCCTAATGTGCGAATTGACAATATTTATATCATAAATTATTCTTCTACGAAATAGACGTTATCACGTAAAACCATTGTCCGTAAACCGACTTTACAGACAACAAATTTTTTTACCTAAATTTTACTATCAACCAGTAAACGCATTTGATCTTTAGTGACTATAAAATCTTAGGCCTGTAATAAAAAACATATCTTAACATCTGTGCAATCTCAAGGTTCTTTTTGAGATGCTGAAATAACGGTGTCAAATCGTATGTTAAAATGACATTAATTGTAAGATCTGAGATCGCGCTCTAGAGCCGAGACCGGTTTATTAATGAGGGCCTTAGTGTACCGATATTGGCTTCAACCCATTAATTATCCCACTACTGGGTACGGGTCTTTCCTCTTGAGAAGGTCCAAAACATACTCCACCACGCTGCTCCAGTGCGGATTGATGGAGGTGTTAGTGGCCAACCCAAATGTCGGAAATTTTCATGCTGCCCGAGAGCCTTCGACATGGCTTAACGACTGTTATTTTATGATAACAACCAGGAAATACGGCTTAACGTGGCCTCCGAAGCACGGAAACGCTCAACAATTTTTCGACACTAGCGGTCACCCATCCAACTACTGACCGCACCCGCTGTTTCTTAATTTTGTCGTCTCTTAGAATCGACATAAACCACCGGGTTAAAACCGCTACACTGCTTGTAGCGTATCTAACTTGTCTATTAAGCATTCCATCATACTGCATCTAATTTACAATTCATATTACCTGAACTGTATTCAGCGAATCATATAATCATTCATACAACACACAATCGAGTATAGAACTATCACTTGACATTTCTGTCCAAGCTTTCGCAACAGTCATGTTGTTCTCTAATGGATTTTGCTATTCAAATACAAATGTTAGTTTGTTTTAGATCGACAAATGGTGTGGAAGCTGTTTTGTAATCATGCCCAAATATCGGGAGAAATACGTGGATATTCCAAATGCTATTTAGCTCAATTGGCTTTTATGAAAGTACACATTGGAACCAAGTTTCCCACTTGACCCTAGTGCGTGCATTTGGAGCATTTTGCCACCATTGTTAAGAAACCGTTCATATTTTAAAAAATACTGGCACCAGACTGTACCTTTTTCATTAAGTATCCGAATGTATTCAAGTCGATCAAAGGAGGTGGCCAACATGTACCCCGGAAATGGTTAAAATACTCTTATTTGTACAAGGTTTTAGTCCCTTGAAAAGACATGTTTTCCATTTATTAAAACATAACTAGAATTTTAATTTTCTTCTGAACTCCGCCATTAGTAGTCATAATAAATTAACTATAAAAATAAGTTGTATAATCTTCTACTTTCTCCATTGCTATTACTGGAGGTTGACAATTGGCTGACATAAATGCAAATGTCTGCTATATTGACATTTGATTTTTGATTTTGATTTCTGCAAAATAATAATTGTGTTTAATTTTTTGCCGTGAGATGCATTAATTGCGCGGTTGATATTGAGCGCATGGCACGTCACTCAATATCTTCGCTAGCAAGAAACCTTCAATCCATATTGGTAGAATGGATCACTGCAATACAGGTATGGCATTTTTCTTTACTATTAAGTAAGTAGCGCTTACAGCTAAGACTAGGTTCACGTGGCAATGTACAATATTACTATGTTTTTATTGCAATATTACTCATAGAATATCTCGCTATTTTTACAAAAAAAAATCTCTCTTTCAAACACTTTTCCACAATTACTTATGTTTTGCAGAATGTCAAACTACAAAAGCTAAAACTCCCCGTAAAAGGAGAATCTCAAGTTCTGAAGATTTTTATTGACGAAATTATCAAAGTAGATATTTTAAGCTTTAATGTAAGGTAAAATTAAAATGTGTACCTTATATTTCACAAGTGGGGCAAATGCCTATACAGATGTTGGCCATATCCTTTAAAGGACACCACATGACAAGCACCAGCTTTCGATTAACAAAAGAATCATCAGAATCAGTTCACCCAGTGGAAAGTCCTGAGGTAATAAACATAAAAAAACACAGGCGAATTGAATACAGGCCTTTTTATGAAGTCGATTAAAAAAGGTAACTTTTTAAATAGCTAGAGTAAAGTGAAAAGTAATGTGGGAATATGCAAATACGCCACACCCATGAAAAGTTATTAATAGTGGAGTTACAAAGATATTACCGATGTGTGACATGAGTCCAAACCATCAATCGGCTCGTCTGCTCGTTTGTAAGTATAACTTTTTCTCGACATAAAATACGTATGATTGGGTCTAAAATCAATACATGTAGCAAAATTAAACTTGTACTGTGATGTAAATTCGGAGAAAACAGTTCAAGACAGTATGACAGCGGATTTAGCCTGGTGACTCAATCTTAAGTGATTGACCGATTTAGGTAATTGTGGGCGCGGACGGTAGTTCATTGGAAACCATTACGAGCAAGAATTTTTCAAACATTCCCAAGCTATAGGGGTAGGTTTAAGCCGTCGGTGTCGATCGATATCGTCAGATAACCTTGTCAAAGGCTTTCGGGTGTCATAACCATTCCGATATTTTGATTGGCCACTAACATCAATTCGTAGTGGAGCAGTATTGAACTGCTCCCAGCTTCCTCAGTTACAAAGCGAAACATGTACCATGTATGATAGAGGCTTCAGTTTTTCAGGGCATGCCGTACATGCCCTCGTCGTAATGATATTTGAATGTTAGCGAAATTCTGTTTGTGGGTTTAAGCACTATGGCAGGTAAATTTTGACGCTCGTAATACTGTTTGCGTAGAACGGTAACTGAGTTTCAAAATTACTGGCGGTGTACAACAGCGAGAATTATATTAGGCACAACCACAACTTGGCACAAAATTTCAAAAGTGTAGTTCAGAAGTTAGCTTTTGTATGGAGATTTAATCATCTCCGAAGCACTTTCTTTATGATGTACCCTGATCACCGGTAAGATAGCGACAAGAAAAATCTGCTAAGCTTAGTTGGGCATCAGTTTAATCTTGACATTGCTTATGCATGGAGCTCTAAACTACCTGATGATATAGTTTTCTCCTGTCTAACTCCTTAGCCTTCTAGAATTGATCCAGGAATGTTTTAATGTGTAATAGTTGATGTGTTAGAAAATCTGTTAAAAAAAGTGAAAACTGCTTTGTTCTTTACTGGCAACACGTAATGCTTGTGGGGGACCTAGCCTTCAATAGTATTAAAATTAATGTTGAAAAAATATTTTAAACGTTTGGTCTTGACACATAAACACACGTGTATGAAATAATATCGATACTTGTAGGATGCGTATTCTAATGAAGTATACTTTACATATTTTCACATTTAATTCATTACGTTTCTATTTTTAGGATTCCGAAGTAAAATCGGAAACCTTATAGTTACGTCATGTCCGTCCGTCCGTCTGTCCGTCCGTCCGTCCGTGCGTCCGAAGCAAAGCGGTGAGACCCTTGGTGCTAGAAAGCAGTTATTTGGCAGGGATATAATTATGTATATATTTATTAAAATTCCAGAATCGTAGAATAAAATATTGAAAAACATTTTTTCAGGGTGAGAAAACGTGAGAATGATTTATTTATTCGTCGCGTACCATATAGTGTGGGGTATCACTGAAAACGTATTTCGAAAATATTGTGGGCCTTCTAAGACCGTTTTGGAATTAGTGTTCCGTTTACGAAATATTTGGCTTTAAAATGCTAATTTTGGTTAAAGTCAAGTGTCCCTCCCCCCTTACCGGCTAAAAGATTAGAATTGGATAAGTGAATAAACTAAAATTTTAACGAAAAAAGAACCGACTTCAAATGAAGTACATCCAATAAAAAAAGAATCATCGAAATCGGTTGGCGTGATTTTGAGTTATTCGTCCATAACGCCCACATACTTAATGCAAAAAGACTTATATGCTTTTGACATGGATGCTATTGTCAGATCTCGCTCAAATTTAAGTGGGACCACACGACAAGCATCAGAAACATAAAAAAATACAGTCGAATTGAGAACCTCCGAGAACCTTCCTCAGAAAGTCGGTTAAAAAAATCTAAAAAATAGGTTATATTATGATGAATTTACAAAGAAATCAGCATAAGTAGTTAATGAGTAATAGTCGATAAACTTACTACTTCGGAACCCGACATTGCGCCTGGCCTGACTGACACGCACTTGCCCGGTTTTTTCAACAAATTTTTCAATACATTCACTAACTAGATGAATTTTCCTTATCTGTTGTTTTTTTTCCGTCGATCTGTTACGCTATCAAGAAATTTAACGAACTAGCAAGAAGGTATTTAGTAATAAAGACTAATAGAATGAAGCTTTTGTCGGAAGTCGTTAAGCTCGCTCCTGGATCGAGCTTAGCGTAATCTGACGGTAATGAACATCTTGAATAGAGAATAAAGAGGAATTCTTCTGTTGTTAAACATAAATTATTCATTGTTCGTACGTTTGTTTAGGAGGCATCGAGTCTGAGATGAGTACCAAAAGAAGAATTAATTTATGGTCCTATTGGTTCATTCAATGAAAAACAATATAATAGTATAGGTGAAAGATTGGACAGTCCCATCTGTTAGCCAAGAAGCGCAGGATGCTTTTAAAAAACTACTATGAACCCATTTTACCAGAGATTTTCATAACTAGTTTACCTTCCCAAAGAATGGATTACAATCAAACTTGATCTACTGCAGTCAGACAAGCCATGGTTATTTCACTGGATTTATAGGGTTAGATTTTTTTTAATATACTGTCTTCTATCATAATATAACTTCATCGACACTAAATGATCCTCCAGAATCAACACCATTGTACCGTACAATACAATACAATACAATTTGTACGTTATTTTGTACATAAATTACGCAAAATCGCTAATTTTAAAATCATAAGGATTATTTTCCTATCATCAAAATGTCGCATTAACGTAAAGTTAAGAGCAAAGTATACATAGGTATATATCATGTTTTCTTTCATCTATTTCTCCTTTCTTTCTGGAAACATCTAGGTATAATGCCTTTAATATTGCTGTGCTGATGTCCATGGGTGATATTGAACACTAACCATACCCTCTTTAATCGACTATTTACATAAAAACCTCTTTCACCGAGCTGCAATCCTTTTCATTCTAAATGCTACGCAGGTAATCGTAGGATTATTTCCCTCGAAACGAAGCAAAGGAGGGTAGTCGTAAAATAAAAATCAGCACTTCGTTAAGTGTAATTAAACTCGATGTTGGAGCAAGTAGAGCGTAACCTGTGTCAACGAGAATCCTGAGGTGAAAGTTGTAAAGAAAATTTTATTCTTTAAGGAATAAAGCGATTCTTCACAACGTCTTGAATCGGTAATGCAACCAAGAACGCAACGTACGAACAACGGGTTGATGAAATATTTTTCAGAAACGTCGCTATGAAACGAGCAACGGCTATAACCGTAAAAAAATCATGGGTGCTCCTTACATATTAAAAAGTGTCAAAGTCAAGGTCACATATACTTATACTACATATAGTGTCCCACTGCTGGGCTCTGGTCTCCTCTCACAATGTAAGGGGTACAGGCCATAATCTACCACGCTGACCGAGTGCGGGTTGGTAGACTTCACACCCCATTACGAACATTATGAAGAACTCTCAGATATGCAGGTTTCCTCACAATGTGTTCCTTCACCGAAGCAAGTGATAATTAAATTCTTATAAGCACTTAATTTTGAAAATAAGAGGTGTGTGCCAGGTTTCGAACTCAGGCTACCACTGCTCAAAAAGTGAAAAGTCTTCTATTAAGTAAGTTGAAACCTTTAACAGTTCGTCGGACTTTGTCTCAAGAAATCGTTTTAACCTATTAGAGAATTTGAACTCTGACGATTTGTAAAAAGTAAACAATTTGTAAACAGTGAGAAAAATGAGCTGCCTGATGGAAAGTCACTATATCCCACAGCCCCATAGATATCATCGTGGTTTTGCAAAACCAAGAAGGAGAGTAAATTAAAATAGAATGTGTTTATTAGATTATTCTTCGTTAAATAGCACATCGAATAAGTTTACTATTTTATTTATCATTATTATAAATTATTTATGAATCAAAACCACTCAGACATCTAGCACTAATTAAATTGGCAATGTCTTAAGTACATTAGTAAAATAAAAGGTTTGTTTAATTATTTGTAAGTAATGGTAGTCTTTGAACAATATCAGAGGAGTTGTACTCAAAAGGTAAATGAACGAACTTCTCATTGTACTTGATATTTATAAGATCCCTTCACAATACAATTATTGTATACAATTATTTCTGAGTCGCATTTCTAGATAGATAAAAATAAATTATTTATTCATATTATTATAATAAGTAATAATAATAATCGTTTACACACTCATACCCCCGCAGTAGGTTTACCTGTGTCGCGGGTGGCATGAACGACACATAATAATATAACACATCACAATAACCCATGACCCGAGTACAAATAATTTATCTGTCTGTAAATTATTATGTTTATTCAGTATACTTTCAGCGTAATACTCGCATATGACAGACAAAGTTTTAATATACATGTTTTACCCTCTTTATCAATACCAAAGCCTTTCCACATTAAATTCTTCAAAAAACATTATAATATGGACCCTATAGTGTAAGCCTTTTAATAGTTTTATATACGAAACCCTATACAAGGTCAAATAAATGAGTTCGAGTAATAAAGCTTAGCAAGTTCATTACTCTTTGTTATTTAGTACCCTTGTTTAATAACCAAGGATTCAGTTGCGTGAAAATTTCAAATAGCCTTTTAAGCAAACATTTTTGATCTACAGGTTTTTTTTCTAAGAGCGTAGTCTAGTAATGCCTAAAGCATACTCCACACCACGCTTATAAAATGCGCATTTATAGGTAGTATACAACCCATGTGACATAAAGTATATAAAGCAGAAGCCTCCTTCTGCTATGGTATTGGTCATGAAATGATATTCCTTTAACTTTGCACCATGATATATTTCCAGTTCTCCTAACATTCACATCAATATTCCAAAGTACTTCAATACTACGCCATCAATAGTAATCTGTTCTACATTATTGGCAATTCCCTTATCTAAATATGACATGACATTTCTTATATGCTAGCCTCTGCATCAGACAAGCGCTGTAGAATAAAGAGGTCCGTCCCTGGACCTTCACTGGAGATTCATGGCCTCACCTATGCCGGATCGCCGTGGCAAGGGTCTGGGTTCGATTGCCAGTGAGGTGGAAATTTGAAAGTTGAGTTCGAATTTCAGTTCTCGGTCTGGGTGTGTGTTGTTATATTTTTGTTGGTAGCGACTCTGCGAAGCGAATGGTCCCGGGTTCGAAGCCCGGCCGGAGCATAGTTGTTGTGCACACGGTGGGGACTATCTTCGGGTGTATCAGATTGTGCAATCGAGGATAGTAACCACCTTGTGTCCCACACAAGCACTTTATTAATGTTCTCAAAGGGTCTTCTGCGTGTTGGACCTGTGTCCCCACGCAAGCCTTCCAAAATACCGGGTCCGCTTACATCTTGGACCCGAGATTCAAATTGAGATACATAATAATAATAATAATAATAATTTCTTTCGAGAAGATAAAGCGATAGAGGACTGCAATTGCTTATTATCGGTGTTCCCGACCGATTTAAATGTAATTCTAGGCAATGATATTTAAAAAACTATAGATACATCATGCCCTTACAAATCAACCAAAAAATCTGTTCCGAAAAGACCTACAACACTCACACGTTTATCTTTTGTTTCACTACACCAATCACACTACAATAATACACGAAGGCATTTTAACGTTGTATGTCAAATCTCAAGCACTTCTCACAACAACAAAACAGCCTATCGTCTTGTAGGACAGAGCGACTACGATCAGACGAGGTCAATTGACTGCTCTTACGATCTTCATCTTCGGCGCGCTAGTGACACTACCTCTTTTTTACTTATAATATCATTGATTCTAAGGAAGAATTCTTATGGTATTTCGTTAGTCGTTCACGCTTAGTAGAATGATAAATCGTAGCGCAGATCCTCCATCGAGTTCTGTTATCGGTGTTGCGGGCACATTAAGTAATGGAACACTTTAAATAAATACCGCTTCACACTCATACCGGTTTTTTTACATTTTATTTCACGATTTTGGAGTTTTAATAAATATATTGTATTATATGCATATTCATGCCAAATTACAGCTTTCTAGCACTAACAGTCTCGGCGCTTCGCTTTGGACAGACGTACGGACGGACGGACAAACGAACAGAAGGACAGACGGACAGACAGATAGACGGAAGGACAGACATTACGAAACTATAAGGGTTTTGATTTTACTTCGGAACACTAAAAAGTAGTTATCATAATTAGGTACTCTAGTTACCTACGTTATTTTTGTACTTCGTACCTATTAGAAATATAAGGAAAGTAAAACATAAGTACATACTGACTAATATAATAGGCTTAAAAGGCCCAAAAATTACGATAAAATGACAGATATAACAACAACCAGCTTAGTTCCCGAAGCACAGAATTGCTCATAAAATTTGCCGATAACGACCATGCCATACATCCATTTTCCGCTCGGCATTACCTAATCGGGCAATCATTTACGATTGACCGTAGTCTTGGGACTGTGAATGGTTTAGTGGTCTACAAGGCCCATGTAGTCAGCCTAGTAATGAACCTTAAATTGGCTTGGTTTACCTCAATAATCTAAATGACAAAATAATCTAACATTTTAACAAAAAAATAACCGACTTCAAATGAAGTACATTGTACTTTTGACATGGATACCAATGTCAGATCTCATTCAAATTTATGTGGGACTACACGACATGCACCAGCTTTCAATTAAAAAAAGAATCATCGTAATCGGTTGACGCGATATTGAGTTATTCGTCCATTTATCGCGCACATATTTAATGCAAATTTAAGACATATGATTTTGACATGGATGCCATTGTCAGATCTTGTTCAAATTTATGTGGGACCACACGACAAGCACCAACTTTCGATTTAAAAAAAAACATCAAAATTGGTTCACCCAGTCAAAAGTTCTGAGTTTTTAACCTCCTGCTTTTTTGAAGTCGGTTAAAAAGCATGTCAATATTCAATTCAAAACCGGCCCTAAAAATTTACCTAGTTTAATCGGTAAAAGAGAGCAGGACCTCCCTTTTTGAAACATTTAAAACATTTAAGTATATAGCGTACCTAATACTTGTAGTTAATTAATAAGTAGGAAGTTCAACTTTCGCTACATCTTCAAAAAAGGAATTGAATACCTTATTCAATTCGACTGTATTTTTTTTTGTTTGTTAGCTCAGAACTTTCGAATGGGAGAATCGATTTTGATGATTGTTTTTCTAATCAAAAGCTGGTACTTGTTTTGTGGTTTCACTTTATTTTGAGTGAGATCTAACGAGTAGTTTTTAAATTATCCCTTATTTCATTATGAAAGTAGTCCAGTTTTTAAAATTAAAATGTTAAAATTAAAATGTTTTTATAAATAATCTCTGATGGCTATTTCTTTGAAATTCAAAGAAAAGTAAATAAAAATATTTTTAACAATAATTAAAGAAATATTCATTAAATGGATTTCTCACTTCATTCACTAGAAATGTTTACTGTAAAGAGTCGCTGAAAGTCGAAGTCGATGAAATGAAAATGAAAAGCTTTGGAAAAATATTTTAAATTAATATTTCAAGTTGAACTCTATTGCCGGGTTTGGACGGGAATGGGATTAGGTGTTTGCCTCGATTTAATATAGCACTCCTCTGAAAGGTTTCGACCGATTTTTATAATTTTTTGTGTATATTTGGTAGATATGAGAATAGGTCGTAAAGTATATTCAGTATATTTCATACCGCTTGGTTATTAGGGTGTCCGTATGTAGATGTAGATTTTTTTTGCCCGATCAAATTTTGCCGAGTCATCTAATTTATTTATACTTACTTATTACTTAATAAAATGGATTCGATAAATAATCCCATCCCTCGAATAATTTGTATCAGTTTGACTAAAGGCTTCGGTTACAACTAAAAAAGTAGTATATTTTTTTTATAAAAAACAACTAAAGGTTGTATGTTCACTTAACGTTGTCGTATAATAATGTCAACAGGTAATCATGACGACATTTTAACAAATCATAGTTTATTTATTAGTTATTAACCGACTTCAAAAAAGGAGGAGTTTTTTATGTTTGTTACCTCACAACTTTGGACTGGGTGATCCGATTTCGATGATTCTTTTTTTAATTGAAAGCTGGTGCTTGTTGCGTAGTCCCACATAAATTTGAGCGAGATCTGACAATGGTATCTACGTCAAAAGTACAATGTACTTCATTTGAAGTCGGTTAATTTTTTGTTAAAATGTTAGATTAGTCTAGAGTCTAGAACAGTTGTCGTAATCAACCTTTTTCTCAGAGGGGCCGCAAACTCATATTAGACATGTGTCGCAAGTCGCAGAAAAAAAATGTCTATAATCTCTTATTCTTAGGTTTTAGCGATTATTACAAATTCAATTAAACGAATTGGAATGGATTAATCACGTATATTTAAAACTAGGAAATCACCCTCACTTCGCTCCGGGAAAAATATAAAAAAGAATAATATACGTATAATATAGCCTATGTCACCCGGGGATAGTGTAGCTTCCCATCAGTGAAAGAATTTTTCAAATCGGTTCGGTAGTTTAGGAGCCTATTCAATGCAAACAATCAAATCTTTCCTCTTTATAATATTAGTATAGATAAAAGTCATTTTCTGACTTTCACACACTTTGCAATATCTATGGTTAAGCCATTGTTTAATAAAACTATTTAGGTGTTAATAAAAAATTAATAAAAAATATCTGTACAAATAAATAAAATTGGAATATAATATGTATTTTTGTAATATTAAAATAACCTCTTTTTACTAAGTGCATTTAGATTTATACACGGTACATATAACAAAACAAAATTTTTTACAATTTTTGTCTCTCTGTCTGTTTATTTCGGCTAATCTCTGAAATGGCTAGACCGATTTTGATGGGAATTTCACTTACTGGCTGATATCTGATGTAACAAGGAGTAACTTAGGTTACTTAATTTTAGAAAAAATAGTCTTAGAAAAAAACGGGATAAGAAGTTCACCGGGTCAGCTAGTAATAAATAAACACCGGACAAGATAGGCGGTGGGCCAACCACAAATGCCACATGCCGGCCGCATATTGAGAATAGTTGGTCTAGACGAAATCACACATTATTTTAGACACTATAAAGGACATATTACACCATCATTGTGTACTTGATCAAGTCTGCAGTTTGACTTGTCAAATATGCAGTTTGACTTGATGCGTCATCCAGTGTGAATGAGATAACTATATGGCCAGATAGCATACCGTGGCCATACACGATCAACTATACTGGATACCGCGTCAAGTCCGCTTGACGCTTGATCAAGTACACATGATCGTGTATGACCTCCAATAAGTAGATGTATCTATGTATAACATACTTAGTATGTAGATATCAAATAATGTTAAAGTTCTGAGATTATTCATAGTGTATTATTATGGTTTCAACGAAGCTCTGACGCTAGTTAACTCGATCGCAATATTAATATAATTTCAAGACTGGAAAAACATGGAAGATAAATATTTTCTAACGCTTCGAAGAAACCATACTTACTTCGAAGTTATAAGAAATTTGAAACTTTCATAATTATCCCAAGAATACTTAAATGTTTAAAATGAAACGAAACTTAAATTATCAGGAATACAAAATAAACAAGTATACTTTTAAAACAAAGTATACGAGGCGTCGTCCTAATTGGCAGCGATCGTACGAGCAAACGATGCGTTCATCGTCGTGCGATGAAAATGATTGTGATTATTTATTATGCTCGTGCGATGACTAATTAGGACACACTTATTTAGTGTGTGTGTTTAATTTCGTCGTGAGACTAAATCGCATAGTTTGCTCGTACGATCGCTGCCAATTAGGACGACGCCATATTAACGCAAAAAATTACCTTGCCCTGTTTAGTATTATGGAGTTCCTTCGTCTGGAAACTAACCTTTAGTCATCAGGTCACGCTTATCACAATAATATATTGTCACCAGAATTAAAGCAATCACACACATACACACACACACACACACTCACACAAATACGTCATAATTGTAATAGATTTAAAGTATTTTTTGTATTTGTTGCTTCTCCGAGGTGGGCGTAAAGAGCGGCAATGCAGTTTTAACTATTGTCGTTGTTTACAATCATATATGTTTATTGTAAAACTGTGTTTGTGACAAAAATAAATCTTTAATTTTTAATCTATACTAATATTATAAAGAGGAAAGATTTGATTGTTTCCATCGAATAGGCTCCGAAACTACCGAACCGATTTGAAAAATTCTTTCACTGTTGGGAAGCTACACTATCCCCGGATGACATAGGCTATATTATATTTTTTTTTTACTATTTTTCCCAAAGCGAAGCGAGGGCGATTTCTTAGTCTTTAATATGTAAATTATCAACTTCTAAGGATAAAAGGAGACAAACAGAATAAGCTAAATAAAATCGTTTAATTTATCAATGCTACGTATTATATCGTTGTAAAAATTTGATTAGTTTCAATCAGAAGAACAGGTTGGCCAAGTAAGTGGTATTTTTTATGGAAATAGCCGGCAAACGAGCTGACGATCCACCTGATGGTAAGTGGCTATCGTCGCCCATGGACAACAGCAACATCAAATTCATAACTGATGCGTTGCCGGTCAAGAAAGAAAGAAGAAAAAGAAAGAAGGAACTGGCTCTTAAAGCCCCCAGCCAGAACACGACGAGTCGTTTGGCGGCCGACTTATGCTCAAGGGTGGTAGCTATCCAGGTGAACCCCATGGAGAAACAATAATAGTAATAATGGTATTAATTAACAATTAAAACCAATATCACCAGTATAAACCACCAGAATGTCGGATTTAATCACCTCTTGCGACACTCATCCGGTGTGGGATTAGGGTTAATATTCTAAGCCACCCTGATATGGCTAAAAACATATTTTAAAAATTTATATAATTTTTTTTGTTTGTTTGCAGTGGATAAACTCGAAAACTACTGGACCGATTTCAAAAATTATTTCACCAATCGGACGCTCTATTATTTCTGAGTAACATGGGCTATATTTGATTACAAAAAAATTGGGATCTATGCGAAAACTGAAGCAAAGTGAGGGTGGTTACTAGCAATATATAAATTTTACAAATAACAACTACTAAAATGTTCACCTCTAGCAGAAAGATAAACGGGCTTTTAGCATTTCGTATCCCATTTCCGTACAGTTCTGGCTAAATACAAAATACTGTTTTAAATGCTGTAAATAGCTCGGCTTATTAGTGTTAGCATTTTCCTTTAGATAACGCACACTATTATTTCCTTTTATTCTCTCTTTCGTAGCCGGCAACACATCAGTGCCTTTAGTGTTGCTAATATATAGAAGCGACAAAAACCACTTATAATTAGGTGGATCGTCAACTTATTTTGCGGCCATTAGCAATAACAAAAAATCTCCACAGAAAAATCTTGGAGACCAGTATCAAACTGAGCGCAATTTTCTGAGCGCTTCCGCAACAAACGATTGGTTTGAGCAGGATGTATAATATTTATAATCAAAATACGTTATGTAAATAAAAATCGCTCCATATCGAATTCACTATACCTAATTGCCTACACAAATAATTATTATTGACAACTATCAATTAGCTGCAAAAAATAGCAGCGAAAACATTTTCTTGCAAGTAGTTGGCTACTCGTTATTTTATTCTTCTTGTTGGGAAAACACAAATTAAAACAAAATATTTAGTTACACAAATCCTTGATGTTTAATACTGAACTTATAACCTTACGTGCAATATCATTAAATACGATACGAGTTTTTCCATTAAAACTAACAATTATGCACTTACTATATACCTATATTGAAAGACTTATGAGTTAACGAAACGAAGTCTTCTAACCTAACAATTTGCAACCAAAACTCATTTAATTTGCATCGCGTCTGTTTCAAAACTAAATAAAAATAAATTGCTATATAAGTGCTGCTTCATTTTACTCAATTTGTCTACAAATAAAGTTTTAACTGGCTTTTTAAGTTTCAAACAGTTGACAACATTGAATAATTAATCGTAACCGCTAATCACTGAGTTTTAAACTTTTTAATAGCAGGTAACTTAAAAACACTTACCTCTCAAGTTTAACACGGCATTTCACTACACTCAAAATCTCATTTCAAAACTCACTTCACATGTCCTTCAAACACCGTAACACTTCACTGCACTCGCGATGTTTAGGCGGGGGACACACAGCCTCACGGCAGCCGATACGGGTACAGTCTGACCCCCACCCTAGTAGAAGGCTTTACAGACGCATGCGTAGAACATAAGAATATAAATTCCGTATTTGTACCCCGAGATCTATGTCAGTAAATGTGGTTTAGGATGAGAATTCATTTGGTATCAATATTATTATCAGAGATATGTAAACTCATTTTTTTTATATTTGACGCTATGATTGAATAATTACATCGATACTTTAATCCAAATACATAATATGTATTCCTCAGCACAACTTTAAATAAGCAAACGTATTTTATTTTAATGTAATGTGATAATTGTTATGCCAGTTAAAATAATAATCTAAGAGCACAGGCTTAAAAAAGAACCAGACGTCTTATTGAGAGTGACGCCGCCCGCTTATCATGTGTGCGTAATTTTTAGTGCGGTCCGACCAATCCGACGCGGTAATGGCGGCGGATTAAGAACAGCATGGTGTCAATGTGTGCGTGTGATACTTGTACGAATAGAGGACTTGGTATTACTATGGGCGCTTCACTGAATTTGTTGCTGACAATCCGTCTGATTTTTTTTTAAGACTGTGTCTAAGAGTAACAATATAAAAAGTTGTCCACACTTTCCTTGTTTCTAATCAGGGTCATCTACTCTACTCGTCATCTACTCGCAATATTCGGGTAGTCTAATTTACGTATTTTACATATTACCTATGCGGTTTATTTTTCCACTTCTAACGTAGAAAATGATGATTCAAAACTTGAAATTCCCGAAAAAAACCTGAAAAATGCTTCGATTTTTAGAATATTCGCGCTAAAATTGGTAGTAAACTCCCGTTTGTACGTATTAAGCAGTTAGGTAGATAACTAAATTTTAAGTTAATAATTATAAGTGCGCATCCTAACGTAATAATTTAGTAAATCTCTTTAGTTCATACAATTCTTCACAACCTACTTAATTACATAAGCATGCCACTAAATTTTATAGTAACTAAATTTTAACTAAAATGTGCCTGTCCAAACGTATAAAGTGATAATCCCCGCCCACCTAATTCAGATCAGAATATCAGAATATTTTTTTTTCTAAATTACTTGTTTATTTATTTATTTATTACGATACAAGTTAACTTTACCTGCATACTAAATTTTAAATACGTATACTAAATTGTCCGGTTACACGTAATAATTTTCTTAATATTTAGGTAAAATTTAGTTAACTAGATACTTAATACGTTTAAACGAAACATAAGGGTAGAATCAATCCAGCAATTCAGTTGAAACGAATCTTAAGTAAAAATACAGAAGGTTGCAATATAAGTAAAAACAGCCGCTAAGATAAAAGTGCGGCGATCTGAACTTGCTCAAACTTAAACTAAACTTTTTTCCTGTATATATTACTGGCTTTTGCCCGCGTAGAGTGGTTTCAAAACGAAATTTTTATTAATTAATTTAGCTTTGTAGAATCATTAGATGTTAAACGATGCCCGTGGCTTCGCGCGTGTGGACCCTGAATTTTTCCGGGATAAAAAGTAATCTATTTCTATGCAGGGTACAGGCTATCTCCATTAAAAGTATGATTATTTTAATAACTTGAATTTCATTTCACCTATTTTCAATAGATATTAATTTAACTATTGCAACTCTATTACTGCGTCCTGTTTTCAAACTCAATTGTCCTGGTTTCTCCAACTTCAAATTCAGTTTTTTTTTTAGGTTGGCAACCATATTAGCCTAGTGCCGAAATTTTCGTTATTTACTTCTTATAACATATTTTTTTAGAATAGTGCATCTACACTACATCACTTTTTAAAAATAGAATTTAGAGTAAGAAAAACATATCTGTAGATATTTCATGCCGCCATTTATCATAAAAGAATAAAAATGATATAAATAACAAGTATTCATTATCACTTGACCTCGAACGGCATTCAGAGCGGATGACGTCATTATTCTCAATTCAAAAGTAACTTCAAAAGACTTCAATAGCCCTCCAATATTGTATATCGGTTAATGATGTCATTATTATGATGTTTTTGGTGGGAAAATTCATCAACTTCAAAAAAGGAGGAGGTTCTCAATTCGACTGTATTTTTTTATGTTTGTTACCTCAGAACTTTCGACTGAGTGAACCGATTTTGATGACTCTTTTTTTAGTTGAAAGCTGGTGCTTGTAATGTAGTCCCAGTTAAATTTTATTGAGATTTGAGAATTAGTTTTTGAGTTATCCCTAATTTTGAAGTATGTTATTTTTAGTCAAGAATTATTTCATGTCTGTTAACGTTCAATCTTATCTATAAAATAAAAATGGATCCCAAAATAAATCAACGTTCCTATTATACTAACTCAAGAGAAAAACGTATGCAGTTCAGAAATTTTATTATGCACGTCACAACACTTCAACTTTTCGAAACCTTGCCCTAATGATACATCTCATTACGATCACGTGAATCGCATTCTATTTTAATGACACTTATCCTTAGGTATGAGGGAAAAAATAAAGAGCGATGAAATAGTTTTGAATATCTAGAATTCTGGATTTTTCCGAATAGGATCTTTATTAATCGGAAAGCCTATACTATAGTACCCTCACTTGAAAATACGAGCAGTAGTGATTAGTCCGAATTATATACGGTTATATAAGCGAAAACAAACACACACAGACAAAAAAACGGAATCTACAGTATGGCGTAATAATTAATTATTGTCGTGATATAGAGTATCATCATTATAGGTATAGATTTCTGTCATTTATAATGATATCTTAAAACTGACAACATTTCCATAATTCGACGCCCCCGGGGAATAAAATGGTAATCGACGGTTACCGAGAAAACTTTTTTTTTCATTTTTTGGCATTTACGAGTCAATATACACCTGCTAAATATTATTTAGATTTTTATCTTTGAATTTCATAAAATTAGAGCCATTTTATTTTTATTCCTCGGAAGTCATGTACAAATTATGGCCCATAATAAAGTCGTAATCATATATTACTGAACAACTACTAGTCTATTTAGACTATATAATTATAATCGTTACATTTCAATACGTCAAAGATGAGAATTAACTTTGACCGGAAGAAAATTGTAATAGTTTATTACATTTACAATTAATTCATAAAAGTACAATAAAAATGTATCGTAAGTGACGAAAACTGTCGAAAGCATGATAGAGTTTTACGGGAATAAAATGTTTATATACACTTACTTGTTACACAATTCCATATAATAACAGTATTATTATTTTTTGATGATAATTAAAAAGATATAATTATATTCTTTTATTTTTTATGGAATGTAATTCCGGAATAAATAACGTATGTTTTGATGTATAATTCAAAGATACCCAATCATTATTCTGCCTAGGATAAAACAAAACTGGTTTTTTGCTTCTCCTGTAAAATTTACTTTTCTCTATTACCGTTTTATTCCCCGGGGACGTCGAATTGGTTTCAGGTCTCGTATGAGAATGAAAGAGGTCAGTATAATAAGATATATGTATGTGTACACACACACACACGCACGCACGAACGCACACACACACACACACAAACGCTGTTGAATTACCTATGAATAAATAAATACATAACCAATATCATAATTATGCCTATGGCATTTGGGTGGATGTACAGACAACTTAATATTTTACTTGCTTACTCGAACCTATACAAACTATGCATTCAAATCTGAATTTCAGACCTGCTATGCTGCTATCAAACAGCTGCGATCAAAGCTCGGCAAATCGCAATGCTATACTAAACCGAATAGCGAATAAAGCATCGGCTTTTTCATTCCGAAGGAAACGCTCGCAAAACGTCACTGTACTTAACGAAATTGCCGAATTTACATACGAATGTGCTAAAAACCTTTATAAGGGTGCGAAGTGATACAAAACAAAATCGTAATTTTCGCTGCGACCATTCTAGAGCGGTACGCCCTTTCGTTGGAACTGGCATTGATAAATAAAGGAGTTTTCATTATAATACGAATATTATTAAACTCGCAGATGAAATGTTATTGATATCTCTTGAAAAAATTAAGCATGAGAAGTTGTGAGTTTTTCGTGGAAAAATTTACGTAATACGTTCACATTTTATTTGCGGAAATGACAAGATTATGTGGAATTTTTATTCACTCATTTTTACTGGCGGGAATCGATCCTGATGATTCTGGTCTTGTATTTCTGAGGACGTTCATATAGGTCACTGAATCGTCTTGTTCATTATTTTGTCAGTTTAATTAATTTTACAAGTATGTCTGAGCAAAGCCTAAGTTCGTTTAGCCAACTTAGTCTGGCGTGGAATCTCCTGCTAAATAAGTACCGCCAGAATGGCAGGCTATTTGAGATCAACGATCTCCAAAAGGAATACTTTAAATGTCATTACCATTTTCGTTCGATTAGATATTGGAGCATTTGTAAAAAAAAGCAACTCAACAAACAGTGTGGCTGAGTTTGTAAGATTTTATTGAACCCAATTTAATAACCGAAAGCTTAATATTACTTTAATTCTATCCATCGGTGCGTAATCTAATCTGATTCAAAGCAGTTATCCGTTGACCTGGATCATGTTATGTTTTTATATTCGGATTGGACGTCCCTTATTTCCGAATCTATTGTTCTGATATAGGTTCTTCGCTTTTAGAAAATGGACAACCCAGTCTAGTCATCCGTAAAATTTCATATTTCAGTTCAATATACGTTTCAAATACGTTCTTAGATGCTCACGAATGATTTGACGCGATGGTGATAGATGGGCTTACTTATATTTTTAAATGGTTTTAGTAACCCCCGATGAAAAAAAGGTGTTAAACATATTATGTTTGACGTATCTGTGTTTCTTCAGCAACATTGTCAATTTTACCGTGTTATAATCCTAATAAAGAAGTGAATTAATCGTAACTAAAAAGTGTAAAATAAAAAAATACTAAATAAACAAAACACCCGACAACATAAAAGAAACTAAAAAGAAAAAAGCCCAGTAGTTTAGAACGTTGTTAAAAGTAATACTACGCAAGTACACCACTACACCACCACACCACCGAAAGAACCACACCACCAAAAGAAGGCACCACAGAAGGAATAACAGTCGGGACCCAACCACCTTAATAGTGGCCCTGATTTAAAAACCAATTTTTCTCCCGAAGATTCAATAGTCCTTTAGAGAATGAAGAGGCATGATTTCATTTCTGCATTTTCTTTTCACCGTTCAATGTGAAAGTGCACCGGCTATCCATCCATTCATTGTTAGAAGTCCTTATGGATAAAGAGCTTTACTTCATCATTCGTAATTCATACTGTGACTGGAATATTGTCTGCTACGGTATTCACGTCCATTATGATATAGGCAACGTCTAGGATGTAAGGTTCTTACTTAGTGCTATCACTCTTAACTAAAATAACACTTAAAAATAAACAGAATTTTAGTTTACCAATAACTTTTATCAGTCCAGTTGATAGTGGAGTGTTATTGTTAATCAGGTGCTCCCAGGTTCGATTCCTGGACGTTACAGATAAATCTGCTTTTGATGTCGTTTTGTTTAATTTTTTTGTGTCGTCTTGTTAGTTGTCTAATACATCTTTGTAAGTAGGGGTTCGTAATAAAAAAATCTGCCAAATAAATTGAAGTTCTACCGTTACTATTTAAAGTGAAATTAAAGTGAAACTTTTATTACATCGTCTCAAACTTCTTGGTCTGTGTGTCGCATGTCGCGTGACGGTCGGCCGCGGAGTGGGGGTAAAGTGAAAGCCGCCATATTGGCCTCGGCTGCTGTCCAGTTTGCATTGCATCTTACCGCTAACGCTTGTATTACGATAATTTTTTTAGTCGCAATAAACCATTAGCAGTGAACGGGTGTCTCTTTATTATTTAAAACGATCCTCGAACGTCAGTCAAAACATACAGTCCACTACAACCCTTATTGCAAGCACATGTTGGTCCATAATCGAGCGGATGATACGGGACTTAGCGGCGGCCCGGTAGCCAGTTCGCGTTCGGCGTAAACAATTTTTTCATATGAACTTCGCTGCACCGAGCCACGCGCCTGCATCGTGCATATTGTGCTATTGTTACTACACGAAGATAATATTACTTGTTTACGAAGATGTCTTTGATTGAAGAATTGGTTGTATTACTTCAAGACTTATATCAAATGTTAGAAAAGGCTTACGTTAATCACAAGAAGTGTCCGAAAGCAAGATTAACGGCTGGTTATTTACAATCAAGAATAGGATGTATCGAAGAATACAGAAGTTCATTCCGCGACGCACATAAAAGATTATTACAAGCTACCAATAAAGAACAACGAGCGAGTTTGTCGTATTTTACGGAGGACGAACATAGCAAGTTTGAGGAATTGTTCTTGGAGTTACGTGGCGATATGAAGGATGTTCTTGCACACGTCACGATTAAATCAATGCCGAGTACAAGTAAAATCGAACATGCTTCGCCGGGGAAGGAGTCGTCGAGTGTCATCGAAGCAGAAGTCCATTTACCAAAAATGAATTTACCAAACTTCTCGGGCGCTTATGAAGAGTGGCAATCATTCGAAGATGTATTTATTTCTTTAATTCATCGGAATACAAGGCTGAGTGACGTGCAAAGATTACACTACTTGAAGTCGTGTGTGACCGGAGAAGCGAAAAATGCTATTAAGAATTTTCAAGTAACCGATACGAATTATGCTGCAGCTTGGAATACATTAAAAAATAGATATTCGCACAAGAGGCTTATAGTCGATTCACTATTAAAAAGATTGTTTTCCATGAAGAAAATTAACAATCAGTCGGCAAGTCAATTAAAGATATTAATCGACAATACAAATGAATGTTTGAGTAATCTTCAAGGGTTGAATATATCTACTGCGTCGTGGGATCCAGTGTTAGTGTTTTTAATTACTCAAAAATTAGATTCGGAGACACACAAGGAGTGGGAGAAATTCGTGAGTAAAGAATACAACCAGGAATTGCCTTCATTTAAAAGTCTTGTAAAATTTTTAGAATCGAATATTCAAACTTTAGTTTTAATAGCACAACCAATCACCCCCCGCAACACTAAAGAACGTTCATTTCATGTTAATTCAGTACAGTTAACTTGTATTTTTTGTAACAAAAATCATTTGTTATTTAATTGTAAAGAGTTTGGAAAATTAAATTCATTTAAGAGAAGGGAGTACGTTCGAGAACACCGTTTATGTTACAATTGTCTGTCGTCGAGTCATGCGGTTTATAACTGTAAACAAATAGTGCAGTCATTGAAGCATTATTGCTCCGAATTTTTTTACTGTGAACCGATTTGCGTGAAATTTTGGAATTAGGTTCATCTTACCCTTAACTTCAAAAGTGAAAATGATTTAAACTCCGCACTCACCCTGGGGGACGTTGCCACCCCTTCTCGGGGGTGGACATTTTTTTTTTCAAAATAACCTCGGATATCGATAGAAGGGCTAATTTTAAGCAAAAAATCACCTATAAAGTTTTTCGAAAAATCCAATACTTTTCAAGTTATTGGCAATTGAAAAATCGCAATTTTTTCACGTTTTTCATCGGTCTTTTGCAAATATCTCCAAAAATATATGTTTTATCGAAAATTTTATAAGAATCAAAATTGTAGCAGATACAAAAACGAACAATTTAGTTTTTTTTTAATCATTCTAAGTGCAATATTAAGCTAGATATTGAAGATCAAAGCCGTTTTTTATTTTGTCTGAAATTGAATCTATGTGTTCAATGCCATCTAGCGGCGAACAGATGCATTTTATGCATTCTGCCATAAAGAAAGTTTTTGTAGTGCTTGAAATAAGCTTTAAAATGAGCACTGTTAAAGGTCTTTTGCACGTAAAATAAGTGAGCTGTATTGAAAATAAGAAGACCGTTTAATATTTTTTCTTTTAAATCAATGGGTTTCATAAGTGCCATTTCCGCCAAAATGAAAATTAATCGTATTCCGCCTAGAAATAACTTTATTATGAAGAGTTTGATAGATTGTATCAGTTTGGCTGCTTCAGGACACATATTTAAAAAAAAAATCAAGATTTAAAAAAATAAATAAATTTCAAATTTACAAAAAAAACACCTTTTTTTCATAATATCTCAAAAATGACGACAGATACGTAAAAAAGTGTAGGAATGAAAAATTTAGGTATTTTTCTGACGAACAATTTGGTTTTTTTTTATTTCTGTCAAACAAAAATTGACGGAGATATGATTGTTTAAAGAGCGCTCGGCAGCGCAATCACAATCTCTCTTAAGCCCTTTAACCCTTCACCGTTTTAAAAAAAGGTTTTTTACTATATATTGCAATGAAGGATGTTGTAGCTCTGTTAATTACCTTTAAAATGGTTTGTTATAAATTGTGATAGCATGAAAATTGAAGGAGTTATGGTCCAAAAACTTATCATATTTTTTTCTACTTAGTAACTGAAAATTTCGGAGTGTGAATATTTGGAGCAATGTGAAAGTACGCAGTATAATAGAGACCCAAAACTATTGTAACGTGTATATATATACATAATATGGCTCATATATTTTGGAAACGTAGGCATGAATACATATGTAATTTGTGAATATTTTATTCAATAAATGGCAATTTTTTACTCTATAATTAAATTATTTTTAAATATGTAATCATATATATTTACTGTTTTAATTTAGGGGTAGTTTTAAGGGTAGCAAAGTTGAAGATTATGATAATCACTTTCGAGAGTGTAGAATAATATTTAAATCCTTTTCATTTAATCAAAAAAAAATTTTTAACAATTTTTTATCAAGGGGTTGTTTTTAAGGGTTGAAAGGGGGTTAAAAATTTGACTATTATTATAGAGAACAAAATAATACTTACTCTATACTTACATCTTTTTATGTCATACCAAAGTAATTTTTTGTGATTTTTTTAATTTAGGGGTTGTTAGCAAGGGTTGTAAGAATTTCAAGGGGTTGAAAATGATTTTAATATGAGGTAATTGTGTTAGAAAACACTTTACAATTTCAAAACTTACTATTACAAATGTTTTCTAGCGATAAAATGGCTCAATGTTAATTTTTCCATTAAGGGGTTGTTTACACCCCTTAAAAATAATTTGCGGAGTTCAGATTATTTTCACTTTTGAAGTTAAGGGTTAGATAAGCCTAATTCCAAAATTTCATGCAAATCGGTTCACAGTAAAAAAATTCGGAGGTAACACCGTATTTTTCGCTTCAATGACTGCACTAAAAAGAGTTCTTGTAGAATTTGTGGTAGACGTCATCACTCGCTTCTACATCAGAATGTAGGGGATGAGAAAGAAGATACCGGGTCACAGGTAGTTAAGCAGAATTCAACCGGGCTATCTTCTTTACACACAAATGTAGAAGTGGAGAATAAAAATTTACAAGATATATCTATAGCATCTCACTTAGCGACGGGACATAAAAGGGCGCTTTTACCCACTGCATTGGTTTCGGTTAGGGGTTTTTCGGGACAGGTAACAATTTTAAGGGCACTGATAGATCCTGGGTCACAGGCGTCTTTTATTAGTGAAAGGGCAGTTCAAACATTGCGACTCAAAAGAACTGCAATTAATGGTAAGGTGACAGGTGTGGGTTCATCTACAACTACAGTTAGTCATGTGGTACAGTTGGAGGTTTTGTCTAGGTATGATTCGGAATTCAGCCTCCTTGTAAGGGCATATGTGTTAGCATCACACGTGACAACTAAGTTACCGTGCAAATCAATCATGCCAAGCGAACAGTGGTCATATTTAGTAGGTCTCAACTTGGCTGATCCTCAGTATTTTATTGCCGGTAAGATAGATTTGTTACTAGGGGTAGAAGTTTATACAGATATAATTAAAAACAATTTAATCAAAGGTCCACCAGGCTCACCATCGGCACAGGAAACCAGTCTGGGTTGGATTCTTTTCGGCAATGTAAGTGACAATACGCCGAAAGATACAATTTTGGTCATGCATCACAAGATTGAAATTGATGTAGATAATATGTTAAGAAACTTATGGAATATCGAAGAAACAAAGAAGAGGGAATTCACAGCTGAAGAAAGGAAATGTGAAGAAATTTATGTGAATAACTACAGTAGAACAAGAAAAGGCAGATACGTAGTAAAGCTACCATTGAAGGGTTCTATAGAAAGCATTGGGGAAACAAAGGATATAGCATTGAAGAGATTTCAAATATTGGAAAGAAGATTAGATAGAAAACCAGAAATGAAGAAAGATTATGCAAGAGTATTAGAAGAATACATACAATTAAATCATATGGAAAGGGTTCCAGAGAAAGAAAGAAGTAAAAGATCAATATACCTACCTCATCACGCAGTTATAAAAGAAGAAAGTACAACGACGAAAATCAGAGTTGTATTTGATGCTTCATGTAAAGGTTCAAAGGGTAATTCACTAAATGATATACTTATGATAGGTCCTCAACTTCAAGAAGATCTAAGATTCTTAGTCATGAGATGGCGTCTGAAACCAATCTGCTTCGTAACTGACATACAGAAAATGTATAGGATGGTATTGGTCAATAGTGAAGATGCAGATTTACAAAGAGTTTTGTGGCGAAGAAAGACAGATGAAGAAATAGAAGAATATCGTTTGTTGAGAGTAACATTCGGTACGGCATCAGCGCCATACCTGGCTATAAAGACTATAATTCAACTCGCGGAAGATGAAGGTAAGGATTTTCCTGAAGCAGCAAGGGTTATAAAAGAAGATTTCTACGTTGATGATTGTATGAGCGGTTGTTATACAGTCGAAGAAGCTATAAAGTTATGCAAAGAAATTACAAGTATCTTAGGTAAGGGAGGATTTACATTACAAAAATGGTCTTCAAATAGCAAAGAACTTTTAAATAATATAAGAGAAGAAAAAGAAGAAATAAGTACAATGAAAAGGGAAGAAGAATGTATAATAAAAGCCCTAGGTATAAATTGGGATATGGTAACAGATTCATTTCAATATCAATTTAAGTTACCGCCACATCCATTTGTGATCACAAAGAGGAATATTCTTGCAGATATACAGCGGCTATTTGATCCTCTTGGTTGGTTGGGTGCGGCGATCATTCCAGCTAAAATATTGATACAGAGGCTTTGGATAGAAAGATTAGAATGGGATGAATATGTAGAAGATACTCTCAAGGAAGAATGGTTAAGAATCAGAAATAGCTTTAGCAATTTGAATGAAGTAAAAATAAAAAGATGGATTGGGACAGAAAGGAAGGAACTAGATAATATAACACTTCACGGCTTTAGTGATGCATCAGAGGTTGCTTATTGTGCAGTTGTTTATTACAGAGTTGAAACCAATGGAGGGAAAATCAAAACTGGTATTATAGCAAGCAAAACGAGAGTCGCGCCTGTGAAGCCTATTACTATTCCGAGGCTTGAGCTTTGCGCAGCAGTTTTATTGGCAAGATTAATAACTCAAGTTCGAGAAGCAATGAGATTACCAGTCGAAAGGGTGTATGCTTGGACAGATTCCTCGGTAGTACTGTCATGGCTTTGTGGCGATCCCATGAGACGGAAGGTGTTCGTGAGCAACAGGGTAGTGGAAATATTAGACAACATAAGCAACTCTCAATGGTTCCATGTGCAATCAAAGTCTAATCCAGCGGACATTGGCTCCAGAGGACTTAATTTAGACGAATTGATTGAAAACAAGCTATGGTGGGAAGGGCCACAATGGCTAAAAGATAAGGAATTATATTTATCAAGACCAAATATTATTCCTACAGATATGGAAAGGAAACATATACAAGTAAATATGAAATTAGATGAAGAATACAAAGCAATAAATTTTGAAAATTATGATTCGTTAGAAGAACTTTTAAGAGTAATAGTTTACAGTAGAAGATTTTTAAATTATTTAAAAGATCCAAATAATATAGATAAAACAATAACAGTTCAAGAGCTAGAGAATGCATTAACAACATGTATAAAAATAGAACAAAGAAAGGATTTCAGTGAAGAGTTAGAGAGATTAAATAACAGGGCGTATGTGAAGAAAAATAGTAAATTAAAAACTTTAAATCCATACCTGGATTGCTGCAATGTCCTCAGGGTAGGCGGCAGGTTGAGAAACTCAAATTTGGAGAATGAATCCAAACATCCGATAATACTTGATGGTAAAGGCCAGTTAGCATACTTGATCGTTAAAGATGCTCATCAAAAGACAATGCACGGCGGAATCCAGTTGATGCTTGGCTTTATAAGGTCAAGATATTGGATCATCGGGGCAAAAAACGCAGTAAAGGCGTTTGTACATAAATGCATTGTTTGTGCAAGATATAAGGCTGCAATCAGAACTCAGATTATGGGGGACTTACCAACAGTCCGGACTACGTCTGCAAGGCCATTCCTTCATAGTGGAGTGGACTTTGCTGGTCCCTTGCAAATCTTAATGTCTAAAGGGAGAGGAGCAAAGTCGAACAAGGCTTATATAGCAATTTTTATATGCATGGCTACCAAAGCCATCCACTTAGAATTGGTGGGTGACTTATCTTCGGACTCCTTCATAGGAGCGTTTCACAGGTTCGTTGCACGAAGAGGAAGGTGTACACACATGTGGAGTGATCAGGGGCGAAACTTTATAGGAGCCAACAAACTTCTGATCGAAGCATGGAAGAGCACTCAATTAGAACTACCAGGACACTTGACCGAGATCTTGGCTTCAGAGGGGACTACGTGGCATCACATACCACCCTATAGCCCAAATTTTGGTGGTTTGTGGGAGGCGGGTGTTAGATCCGTCAAACACCACTTACGACGTATATTGAGTACCAGGCTCACCTACGAAGAAATGGCTACCACGTTATGCCAAATCGAGGCGTGTCTGAATTCCCGACCATTAACACCTGTTGACACCACAGACACTGAATTTGAAGTACTCACACCTGGTCATTTCTTAATAGGAGAAGCGCCTGTCAACATACCTAGCCCAGATCTACGCGATATAAATGTAACTCGCTTGTCGCGGTGGCAATATGTACAGAGACTGGTTAGGGATTTCTGGCATCGGTGGCAAACCGAATATTTATCTCGACTCCAAGAACGTCCCAAGTGGCTAAAGCGTGTTAGAGAGTTTGAGATAGGTGATGTTGTGCTATTAAAAGATGAACAGTTACCCCCGGGCAAGTGGCCTCTCGGGCGAGTAGTGGCAAAACATCCTGGTCCTGACAATATAACTCGTGTATACAGTGTAAAAAAATACAGTGTAAAAAAATACAGTGTGAAAAAATATTTAAATTTGGTATTATACAAGAATTCATTTGTTTAAACTTTGCAAAATAATTGAGTACAATATTTATTAGTGAGTGTATATTAGTGATGTGTGTATTATAAGTTTTTGAGCACTTACTTGCACTAGCCCACACCTTCAACTGTACGGTAAACAATCTTGATTTGTTTTCAATATCACTGTGATAATAATTGTGAATTCAGTTGCACTGCACATAAAATGGCACAAAACACCGACACTATTCATAAACAGCTTGAATTGTGCTGGACACAAAAACTGGCAGATTTTGAAAACCGTTTAAAGGCGGTTACAGTGCCCACCGCCCCTACTCTGCAACAACTACACGATGAATTTCTTCAATTCAAAGATCTGGTGACGAAGACGTTTGAACTTTTGGGTCAGCAAGTACGGGAGAATGCCAGAGCAATTGACAACATCGATATGAGAAGCCGTCAGAAAGTATTATTATTTAATAATATTCCAGAAGATCCTGATGTAGATGTTGAACCTAAAATCTTAGGCGTTCTTCAAAGTACTATGGGTCTTACAAATGTGACAAGTTCCTCCTTTAAGCGTTGTCACCGCCTGGGCCCAAAGAGTGATGATCATGTTCGTCCTGTCCTTGTTCACTTCGTGGACCATCGGATGAAGGCTGAAGTGTGGCGGTCTAAGGCGAAGTTGAAGGGCTCGTCCGTCACAATAGTCGAATTCCTCACCAAGTCCCGGCAGTCGATTTATAAAAAAGCACGCAAGCATTTTGGCATGAAGAATGTCTGGACTTTGGACGGTGTAATCTGTGTAAAAGTGCCTGGGAGCGGGAGGTTGAAGATCACCACAGATGAGGAGCTCAGTGCTCTCATTATGAAGCATCCGGTGGTTACATTGAGTGGAGATGGTTTATCTTCTGATGATGGTCAGACAGGACAGAGCGTATCACAGTCGAGCCGCCACCACGACGTGCGACGTAAACCGTTAGTAGGCGGATCCCAAGCGGAGGAGGCCAAAAGACTGCGTCGGCCAGTATCAAAAAAATAACCAATGCGGTTAAACCGCACAAATCTTTCATTTACTAAATTTTCACTTTAAGTATCTTTTTTTTTATGTTTTCAAACACTATTTTTAATAAAATCCATGTCTGTTCATCTAACACGAATGTTGTTAACAAGCAATACTTGTAGCATGAGAACTTCATGACCTTGACCTACACAAATTGTACTGAGCAAATATGTACCGTGGCAAAACTAAGACATCACAATAATTTATTTCCATACAGAATGATTCCGGTTAGCTCACGGTAATTTTTTGTCTACCCACTTTAACTCCAATATTTGTATTACGTTTTGTTGCTTGAGTTTAACATTGTATTAGCACTAATTATTATGAACCATGAATTGTATAGCACTTGTTACGAAATGTACATTTTCTTGTTTTGTATGTGAATAAAGAATACCATACAGAATTGCCATAAGTTTACTGTACCTATATTCATATTATCTTTTATTTAGAAATTTCATAAGATTATTATACATATATTTATATTATTTGGAGCTTTAATCCAGTATTAAATAAATTCGTGATTTAATCTTTTGTAATCTTTGTGATGTATAAATGTAAATATAGTTATATATATTATATTATTGTTGATTTATTTAATGTATGGTATTCTCATTCAACCATGTAAATTAGGTTACTATTATTTTCTTTATTTCAGTTTTTAGATAGTTCGTTGATAACGCTGTAGTATATTTAGTTGTGTAGTTGTATGTGTAGTTGTAACTTGTAATTGCAAGATTGTAGCTGTATTGTAAGTGTAATAATTAATTCTGTACAGGCTGTTTATAAGTGCGTGTATTGATGTTAAATCTGTTTTAATTGTCTGTGTTACTTTGTATTTAATTTTTTTTATATCTAGGTATATAATCATTGCCTGTCGTTCAATGGCTGGGTTGGTGCATTAAGTGCCCTAGCATTATGTAATATATTTAATTTCTTGTTTAAATAGTTCATATACTTAGTTATATTTTGCATCTAGTTTCTTATATTTATTTTTATTTATTATAATATTTTTATTAACATTAAATGTCAGATGATGACTCATTTTACTCGGCAAACAACTCGGATGATTCATTTGGTTCCTGCGACGAAACTCTTAATAATAATTCTACTTTATTACTAAATCAACTATCCTCTCTCTTCACGCTAAATGGGAAATGCTTGAATGTGTGTCATATAAATGCCCAAAGCATTCCAGGTCATTTTTCGGAGCTCCAAAGCGCTTTCAGTGGTAATCACATTCACGCAATTCTTGTTTCTGAAAGTTGGCTTAAACCTTCGCTTCAATCTTCTTTATATCCCCTGCCTGGTTTTGTGCTAGTCCGCAACGACCGAACAGGGAAAGGCGGTGGCGGAGTGGCAATCTACTTACAAGCTACCTTTCCATATAAGATTGTTTCTGCTTCTCCGTCTAACTACTCGGCTGATGCTGAGTACTTGCTGCTGGAGATTGATGTGAAGGGGACCAGGGTATTATTAGGAGTAGTATATTGTCCTCCCTCTATTGACTACTTTGCTACACTAGAAAGTGTATTCGACTCTGTTGGGTCTGTGTATACGCATCATTTAATCATGGGAGACTTTAATACTGATCTGCTGAAGGATTCGACTCGTGCGCAAAAATTAAAGGACATTGTGAGGTCAGTAAATTATAGCATATTACCTTTGTCAGCTACTCACCATACCTTGGGTGCCGAATCCACATGGATCGACCATATTTTTACGGCACTTCCTGATCGTGTCTCGAAGCACGGACAGCTTCCGGCTCCTGGTTTCTCACGCCACGATCTCATCTTTGTATCGTATAAAATTAAACCACCAAAACATCTCCCTACTGTTCTACAGATACGTAACATGCATAAAATTAACACCGAGCACCTAAAAAGTGACGCTTCTAATCTTGACCTATGTGGGGTAGCGGAGGCGTCTACAGTTGAAGATAAGGTCTCCATACTCAACAGTTTCGTCACTAAGCTGTACGACGCACACGCTCCCGTACACAGCGTCAGGATGAAGCGAGCGCCAGCTCCTTGGATGTCAAAGGGGGTTTTAATGGCGATGAGAAGACGGGACCGGGCGTTCCGTGCTTTCAGGCGGGATCGATCGGCTGAGAATTGGTCAGCTTTTAAAAGAGCTAGAAATCGCTGTAATCAGATGGTACGAACAGCTAAACGCCGGCATATCCATGAGAATATTAGTAATTCTTCTCCCGCCGAAGTTTGGAAATTCCTTAAAACTTTAGGCATTACTAAAACACCATCATATGACTGCGGTCCTTCCTTAACTCTTGATGCAATTAATAAGCACTTTGTCTCTACTTCTTTAATGGATTCTGCAGTCAAACTTCAAACTCAAACTTCCATTGCTTTGATGAAGCAGCTTCCTATTCCAACCTTCCATTTTGCTCCTGTTAGCCCGGGAGAAGTAATGAAGGTTTTTTCGTCAATTAAATCGAGGGCCGTAGGATGCGATGATATTGGTAGAACAATGTTATTACCAATAGTGGGGAACATCTTGCCAACGGTGACTCACATTATAAACTGTTCCTTATCAACGGGTCAATATCCCAGTCACTGGAAAAAAGCATTTGTGCGACCACTACCTAAAATCCCTAATCCATCCCTTCCCAATTATTACCGCCCAATCTGTATACTTCCATTCCTCTCCAAAATTTTGGAAGCCTGTGTACATAAGCAAGTCTCCTCTTTTGTGTGCAAATATAACCTGCTGAGTATTTTTCAGTCTGGGTTTCGTCCTGGTCATAGCACTACTACTGCCTTGGTCAAAGTCACTGATGATATCCGCCATGCCATGGATAACAGGGAAGTAACTGTAGTAGTGCTAATTGACTTTTCAAATGCTTTTAACACAGTCGACCATGAAATTCTCCTTTCTATCCTATCTTATCTCAATTTCGCTCCAACTGCCCTTATGTGGTTTTCATCTTATCTTCGCGATCGTCAGCAGTCAGTTCGTCTAGGACAAAACTGTTCTGAATGGGCTCATCTCGCTGCTGGCGTTCCGCAAGGCGGTATACTTTCTCCATTACTATTTTCGTTATTTATAAACTCCATCACCTCTGTCATTGACTGCTCGTACCATCTGTATGCAGATGATTTACAATTGTACGTTCATTCCAACATTGACGATATTCATAATGCTATTTGTATATTGAATCGAAATCTGGATTCGATCAGAATTTGGTCAAAGCAGTATGGAGTGGCCGTTAATCCACTGAAGTGTCAGGCCATCATAGTTGGTAGCTCAAGACTGTTAGCAAGGGTTGATGAAATGAACTTGCCACCTTTAAGTTATAACAACACTGTTATTCCCTTCTCCAGCTCAATCATAAATCTTGGCCTGTCCATTGATAGTTGTTTTAGTTGGCGTAGGGAAGTTTACGAGGTCTGTCGTAAGGTCAATGGAACGCTTCAATCCTTGTACCGTCTTAAAAATTTTCTTCCACATAAGACTAAACTAATGCTAGTAAACAGTCTTGTGCTGCCAATTATCGACTACGCGGACGTGTGTTACTCAGACCTAACAGAGGAACTTCTAGATAAACTAGAGCGCCTGTTAAACAATTGCATCCGATTTATTTTCAACCTTCGTAAGTATGACCATGTCTCCAGCTATCGAAGTCAGTTAAAATGGCTTACTATTCGAGAAAGGCGTAATTCTAGAATTCTCTTGGTTCTGTACTCTATTTTACATGATCCAACTTCTCCTTCTTATTTAAAGGAAAAATTTCAGTATCTCTGTTCTATCTCTAGCAGGGAGCTACGTTCATCCAGAAATTTAAAACTTACTTTTCCAACACATAACAGTGTTTTTTTCCGGAAATCTTTCACAGTTCAGGCTATACTACTCTGGAATGCCCTGCCGCTCACCATCAGAAGTTCACCCAGCAAACATATCTTCAAAAGATTAATTCGGGAACATTTTTCGAAAACTTCACCTAACCCTTGAATCTGTCGAGTTTTATTTCCACCTTATAGTATTTTTATGTATTAGTATATAAATATATATTAATTTATCTATTTATGTATTAATATTATTATATGTATGTATATTAAATTATATATATATATATATCTTAATAATGTTCTCTTCATAGTTAGCTGTAAATATTTTCTTTTTTTTTCTTTTTAAATTTTCTTTATTTGTGTATTTACGCCTACCTCGCATTTCTCTCCGTCACACTGGGTTGACTGGTAGAGAATGCCAATAGGCATTAAGTCCGCCCTTTGTCAAACCTAGTCTAAGGTTCATACAATAAAGAATAAATAAATAAATAAATAAAATGTGCAAGTGATATAGTTAAACGATCAGTGTCAAAACTTTGTTATTTACCAATAGACGCGAATTAGAATAAGGTATTAGTTCAGCATTTTTATCAACACGTTTGTTTATAGGTCTATTTTTTTCTCTTACACATATCTGTACCTATACCCTAGACTATGAAGTAGCATGTTTCATTCAAATTATTTATTATTAGTAGTTAATGAATTTTGATAAAATGGCTAAGATTATTATTAATGGTGTAATGAAGTTAAAAGTTACTCAACTAACTTGTTATCCTAAGGTTCTATAATGTGAACTGTCTGTTAAGTTTTAATTGTTACTTACCAATCACATTAGATTGTCTTAACTATTTGTGTTAATTCTTATACTCAATTGGAATATAGTCTAGGGTCTTGTTAAAAATGAAATAAGTTGTATTTTGTTACTAATTTTATAAGTATATTTTCTAAGTTTAATTTTGTTACTAATTTTATAACTATGTTTTCTAAGTCTAATTAAAGGACTATTGTCCTTTGGTGGGCGGTATGTCCAGTTTGCATTGCATCTTACCGCTAACGCTTGTATTACGATAATTTTTTTAGTCGCAATAAACCATTAGCAGTGAACGGGTGTCTCTTTATTATTTAAAACGATCCTCGAACGTCAGTCAAAACATACAGTCCACTACAACCCTTATTGCAAGCACAGCTGCTCTGTCGAGCGCCTTTAATACCCTAAATCTTTTAATACCCTAAATCGAATATTTATCCAAAATTTTTTAGTTAAATGTCTACAATACGGAAAAAAGTTTCACATATACCTACCGTAGTTTCATAAGACCACACAATTGCTTTTTTTAATTAAAAACAATAAACAACTGCCACAGGGATCACACGTTACTCGCTCAGAAAGAAAGATTTGCAGCAGCTAATGGGTTCAGCGAAGGTAATGCGGAAAAGTAAGTGAGCAAAACAATTAATCTCCGGTTCGTCATCCGCCACCGGAGTTAAATTCCATGATGTTGCAAAATTTCTTATTATATCCACGAGCCGTTGTGTCAGAGCACTGGGTACAGGTGGGAGAGAAAGTGGTAATTTTTTAAAGTTAACTAGCTGACCGGGCGAACTTCGTATCGCCTAACAATTGATCAGTTATCGAGCGGGATGAAAAATTATTAAATTACTAAAATTACTATTAAAAATAGTGTTTGGTGATAGAATGGTGAAAATTTAGGGTTGCATGTAGTTTTTAATGCCACATTATAAAAAAATAAAATTTGTCCAACAGATAAAAAATAAATGTTAGGAGTGGACAACCCTTATCAATTAGGGGTATAAAAAATAGAGAGTAGCCGATTCTCAGACCTACTGAATGTGCATATAAAATTTCATAAAAATCAGTCAAGCCA
Source organism: Thymelicus lineola (assembly GCA_963932265.1). Lineage (NCBI taxonomy): Eukaryota > Metazoa > Arthropoda > Insecta > Lepidoptera > Hesperiidae > Thymelicus > Thymelicus lineola. The sequence continues at coordinate 1,976,750 of OZ010704.1, read as the reverse complement.
TTTCGGAGCAGTATGGTAACTAACATCGTGACACGAGAATTTTATAATAAGATAATCCTACTAATATTGTAAACGTGAAAGTTTTTGAGGGTATTTGTAACTGTTTTGCGCAAAAACTACTGAAAGGATTTTCATAAAATGCAACACAGAACTGGACCATGATCTGAAATAAGATATAAAGTGCTTATTATCCCGTGAAAAGCGCGGATAGAGCGCTAGTAGTTAATAATTTCAACTAAAGCAGTGTTAGTCCAGCAGCTTGAACTTTGGATTCGACGAATTATGATAATGATTACGATGATGATAACAACAAACATAAAAGTTATTGACGTGTTGCTGTGCTTTACTGTTAGTATATCTACACAATACTCCCGTATTAAAATCACTAAACTTTCAAGCACAGATCGCGGAAAATACCCTGTTAATTAGAAAATCTTTCAAATGGTCGATTTTAACTATTTAATGGAAGCATCACTGTTTCAAATTCTCTATCTTCCTCTCTAAGAAACATTTTAAGATTATTAACAGAAATTGCTTACAAATCAAGTCTTACCTGCTTTGATTAGTTTTCCTGTCATTATCGTTAAAGACTGCCAAATGACCCAATCAATTTACATAATACATTTCCAACATATTGTATGTCTCATTCAGCCTTTTATATAATTATATGTCAGGAAAGCACTTTTACTCATGACTGTACTTACGTAGAATGACGGGTGTATAACGTGATTTAACGCTTAAAAGGATAATGACATAAGAGGCAGATTCGCTTGTTACATAACATTGCTGGATAAACGTTGGAGTATACATGGATGTCACTTTATTGTTACAATTCACCAAGTTCATTCATTTAAATTAAAAAGGCAAGACCGGTCAGTATGAGACCAAAAAATGTCTATTGTAGTAGATAGAATGTACGGCGAACGTTAAGATTGATTTCAATTTTGATTTGGTTCAGATATAAAACGGCTAATGTTAAGATGGGTTTAGGACATTTATTTTAGGTTATATTAATTTTCAGTCAGAGCAAAGACTGATACGGTTTATGGATTTCACCTTGAGACAATTTTGCTTGAAATGTTGCGATATAAGGTCGTAGCACACATATCAACTCGGAAAGGGATCGTCACCGGATCGCTCAACCAAGCATCAACCTAACGTAAGCGCGTTACCAACCGACCAGCAGCTCCAAGTCGACTCGGCTACGGCTAGGCGACGCCGCGCTTACGGCTCGAATGACAGAAGTTCGCCGACGCAGCGGTAGCCGCGACGCGGGACGTGCACGAGGAAACGGAAAGTCGAAGGATAGCGTACGCTGAGACGTAAGCGCGGGTACGGCAAGTCGTCCACGCACCGTACCACGGTTCGTGAGCTTGTCTCGAGGCGAGGCGATTACGTTACGATTCCGATAAGTGTGCTTTACAGTAGGGAGTTTCATACAAAGAATACTGAAATGCAAGAGTTGATACGTTTACGTTCCGTTTACGAGTTGATATGTGTGCTACGACCAATAGCTGTGGCATTATACGGTAATGCCACAGTTATATCGCAAATGTTACTATAGGAACGCTACGAAATTATGCCAAATTATGTGACGTATGTTTCGGAAATAGTATATAAAACTCTCTTAAATTTTGGCTATATTTTTTATTATATTTAAAAACCCTTGATAGATTTATTTTCTCAAAACAACTCGATCAAGTCAGCTTTAAAAAAACACATCAAAATCCCCGAGAAAACTTTATCTAAGCTTCGCAATATATTGAAAGCAGAGGCCTTTTCAAATCAGCTCGTTCATTAGCAATAACTTCTACAAAATTCATACGAATGCCGTAGTCAGTAAAATTCTTCAATAGTTCATAGACGTATGATGCGGCGAGTTAATTGGACGTTTTAGCAAAGTCATGACTCAGGTTGCGATTTGAAAGCTAGAGTTGGACTGCAGCTAGGGATTTAGAAAGTAAGTTTTAACGAGGCCCAAGTTTGATGTAACATGCGCTCCTAATTTTTAATAGTCAATAGGAAGGGTAACTTCATGAATAGATCATCGTCATTATGTATGTATGTTAGATTGTCGTAATTATTGAATAGATAGCGGATAGCTTGGCGGCTTGCGTTGATCTTCAGTAAACGAAAGTCAAAATTCTAACTACATAATTATTAAAGACTAGGAAATCGCCCTAGCTTCGCTTCGGGAAAAGTAGTAAAAAATATATAATATAGCCTATGTCACCCGGGGATAGTGTAGCTTCCTAACAGTGAAAGAATTTTTCAAATCAGTTCGGTAGTTTCGGAGCCTATTCAATGCAAACAATCAAATCTTTCCTCTTTATAATATTAGAATAGAAGAATAGATTATATTATGTAGATTAAAAACAGTACATTAGAATTAACTTATTATATTACTACCTAAAGATGTTGGTAGTCGGATAAGTAGCCTTTAGTTACGAAAATTTCTTGAGCATTTCCGTGCTTCCGAGGGCACGTAAAGCCATCGTTTCTTTTTTATACCAAAATAACAGTCGTTAGGCTATTTCGTAGGTCTTCGAGTGGCATAAAAACTTACACTTGGATTGGTCACTAAGCCCTCCCCAATCCGCACTGGAGTGGCGTGGTTGATTATGCTCTAGGACTCTTCAAGGGGCGAAACCCATACTCGTTAGTGGGCCGCTAATGGGTTAAAAGTAACGTTGTCACTTTATAATAATCCTTTATCTGAACTTTTCAAACTCCGACAACATTTATAAACATTTTACTATTCGGGCTGCGAATTAGGATTAAAGAACTGAATTCCCAATATAGCTTCAGATTAAAGCAGGTGAGGACTCCAAAGATAAAAAAACAGAATGGTTTTAACCATTGAAGTATTAATACTAGCGTATAGAACTGACACTTCGAACACCACGTATGTCCCAATGCATTGGCGCCACGTGGCTTCAATCTTCAATGGATTCGTTCGATTTTGAAAGGAGAACCGGGGCTCAATTTTGAAAATCGAAGCACCCGGGTGGGACACACATTTTGTTCGAGATGTCTGTTCTATGAAATTATACTTCAATGGTTTTAACAGAGTAGCTTTACACCGAATGTATGTTTTTACTAGTGCTCTGCTTACGGTAAAGCAGTGATAGCCTAGTGGTTAGAACGTTGGTCTCCCGAACGCGGGGGCCCGGGTTCAAATCCTGGCACGCACCTCTAATTTTCAAATATTATGTGCGTATTACAAGTTAATTATCACTTGCTTCGGTGAAGGAAAACATCGTGAGGAAACCTGCAGACCTCAGAGTTCTCCATAATGTTCTCAAAGGTGTGTGAAGTCTACCAATCCGCACTTGGCCAGCGTGGTAGACTATGGCCTGTACCCCTCACATTGTGAACGGAGACCCCGAGCCCAGCAGTGGGACAATTATGGGTTGTTGCTTTACTTTTTTTTGCTCCTTACGGTTTTGTCCGCGTTTTCCGGGATAACAACTTTCCTGTTCCAGATCACGGTCATACACCTGTGTGGTAAACATAAAAATGTATTCAGCAGTTTGTTTGCGAAAGATTAACAAACATCCAAACAGTCTGACAAATTTTCACTTTATAATATTATGCCAAAATTAAAAGTATGTAAAATAAATATAATGCTCTTATTATTAATGCAAATAAAATTTATATGAAGCAAAATGTCTGGCATTAACAGTTTCCATTTACTAATCCCACTTAAAATTATCGCGGTGGCTGAACCTCAAAAACTTTAATGTTTCGAGATAAATAACAGAACTTAAAAAAGTTTTAAAAACATTAATAAAATCAACAGTTTTATTGAAACCATTCAGTTTGTTCATTTTTTCAGTTTTCCGATTCACTGACAATGTTCAATTGGATTTCAGTTCAGTAATAAAAGCTTAAAGAAAATACAAGGTGAATCATTCAAGTTGAAATAGCATTATTTATGGAGAAGAATTTATTTATTTACGGTATTAAATTCATAATAATGTAATAATAAATTCATTAATTGATTGATTGATTAATTTTAAAAGAAAGGACGTATAGGCCCGGCCGGACATTTTACACTTAATTCATTAATAATTATTATTATACCTATCGTCATCGTCATTGCTATTATTATTTTTCGTGGGGTCCATCTGGATAGCTAACACCGACTAGCTTAAGTCACAACTCTTTGTGTTCCGGGTGGGGGCTTGAAAGCCAGTTCTTTCTTATTTTTTCTTCTCTCTTTCTTGGCGGGTAATGCATCATTTATGCTTCTGGTGTTGCTGATGTCCATGAGCAACGATAGCCACTTACCATCAGGTGGATCGTCAGCTAGTTTGCCTCCTATTTCCATAATAATTTTGAATTAATTTTCCGAACAAAAATATTATGTTTCAATTATAATTTAGTTGAGAGAAATTTAAATTGAATATTGGTATCACAAATTAGGTATATATTATTCAATTTTTTGAGTGGCATTAATTGATTAACTTGTTATAATTACAGTGCTCACATGAACAGTTCTGTTTATTTCGAACAGTAGAGCTGACTTTAGAAACATTTTTTTTTATGTGTACATGAACAATAAATAAATAAATAAATAAATAAATTTACTATGGGCCGCCAGGTATACTGAATCATTTCGAGTTTTTACAACCAGCTGCTTTAAATTTAAAAATTATGATAATCCCTTCTAGCTTATTGTGTAGAATTATTGTTTTCTAAAAATACTAAAATATTGAAAATAAAACGTTGATTTGAGAGAATTAAAGAGTTGATTTTTTGTTGTTAGGAACATTGGCGTTTTCTTGAAAAAAAATCGCACACGTACCCGTAGCTATTAACACAAAATAGACAAGAACATTCTTCCGTATAAATGTTTTCCGGGAATCGAACCCCGCTCGGTCGACATCACTTCCTAGTCTAGTAAGTCAGTTAAAGACATCCTTAACTAAAATATTACTACATCCTAACATCACATCGCAAACATCACCATAATTTTATTTATCTACAAAGGTCACTACACAAATTGTCACACGAGAGTTAAGGCTTCATTAGGCGGCCATTTTCATGAAAAGCCCCCATTAATAACGTAAGAACCCGCACCTTATCATGTGGTAATTGTCAGCCTATATATCTCATGTAATTATAGGCTGTGTTCAAACGAGCGATTATTTGAAAAGAGCAACTTTCTTCCTTTTTAAAAGAGTCATCTGATTTCAAGTGGTATGATTGCCAGTGGTTCCCAGCTTCCCAGTATATCTTTAATAATGTAGTTTTTATACGGAAAAATATAAACGCGTGTAAACAAAATTTTGATATTAATAATCGCCAAACAAAAAGAATGCATCAATTAGTTAAGCCTTTGTTCCACCTAAGTAACGTACATCGATCTTTCATAGGGCTTAGTACACATTTCTATAATAAAATCCCAAAATTAATACGTAACTTGCCAATAGAAACTTTCAAAAAACGTGTAAAGACACAATTGTTAGGCAAGGGGTTAGTGTAGACGAGTATTTAAATGACAAAGACGCATGGAAATGACCAGCTCTGCAAACAGTTCCGTTCCGCGCAGAATAGTAAATACTTTTGTATTATTATCTTATTTTTGTAATATTTTTTTAAAAGATGTGCTGAGGAGACTCTTCAGGGTTTTATTCTCCTCCACGACAAAACACTTTTCCGAAAAGCCAAAAAATTACGTGCAGAAGTGTATCAGTGACACCTATATGAATAAAATATTTTGACTTTGACTTTGAATGAACATCAGTAACATCATCATCAACGACACACATCATCAATGCGTTGTCGGCCAAAGATATCTTTAAGCGGGGGAAGTGCATTATTTCTGTCTCTTTCTACGACTGGAACATTTGAATAACAATTAACACTCGTTTGTGGGAGGATGGTAATCAGGCGAGAAAAAATCAACCATGCATGAATTACCGTTAGAATTAAAATGGGTTAGTTAAAAAAAACCTAGTCATCAGAAGATCTGGAGTCATGTCTTCATTTATTTTCAGTAGAATTTTACGAGCAGGCGAGGATGTCTTGGGCACAAGATGAATGGAGCCTTACACCTCCAGTTAGTGTAAGGTACGCCGTGAGTACTTTAAAAGCACTGTTATTTTTGCTACACTTTTATAGAAGAAAATATATTTCACTGAAGACTGAATACATGGTTAAAGAATTTTCTAGTTGCGTGATTAATTTCCCAGTTGCAAAAATGATTTTATACACCCGGGAAAAATACAAACAAAATAGCATGTAAGATTCGTTCACAATAATATTACGAAAATTGTTGACTAATTTAGAAATTCTACCTGATAGAAAGTGGCTGAAAGTGGTTCACAGATGACGCAGTTTGATAAATAATAAGGTATAGAATCCTAATACTAAATGATATGACAGGTGAAACCAGTAACAAGTCATACCGTTATTCAAAGTAGGTACACCAGAGCACGGAAATTCGGCTTAGAATCATAAATTCAATCAAATCATATTCGTATGAAAGCCAATAGAATTAAGGAATAATTTAATAATAATGATAATTTAATAATTCAACACTCACTGTTGTATCCTCTTACTTAGTGTAAGATCATCCATTAAAAAAGTATCAATAGGAAACCTAATAAAAAAGAAACAATGAAATAGATATCATTATGAGTGTCTCTTTGCATAGATACTCGTATAATAATAAAAAAGGGACACAAGCAGATAAATACGGACCCACATACTCAAATATCGAAAAATTTACCTCATATTTGACGGGTTTGAAGGATTTCGGATCGGCTTTCTGTATCGGGTTTACCTCAACAAATGACAATACAATAACAACAATAAGTTGGACATATAGTAATAAATAATATTAATACTCGATCATTACTATAACGACTCGGTATCCAAAATTGTTGATATTTATAAATAATATTACTGTGCACTGCAATCCTTGTTTTATTCTAGCTGAAATGAATAATTTTTCATAAAGTATTATTTTTTAAGCATAAATTAATCTCTATATGCGCAATGTCAGTGACAATTCGCAAAAAAAATGTCACTACAATTTGCAGCACATTTTTTTGGCCTTATACGTTTGTATGTTATTTGTTTTGACGCCAACGCTTGCGGCGCACAGCGAATTTGCTTTGAGCATGGCACCTCGTGATTATTGGGTAAAAAGTTTTCTGTTGCTGAATTTACACCACCATAATGCGTCGAATGGTGACACTGCATGCCTAAGCGCTTTTATGTGGTGAAAAGGAATAAGCAAAGGAACCAGCCTCGATTTGATTACGATTGTGGTGTCGAATGTGACATATTGTTTTATTATTATGACGTATTTTGCAGTAGTATTGTGTTTGTATTATCAGTTATATTTTGCCCTGACTTACCTTGCCTTATATGATTTTTTTGATTATTAAAATTTTACATGGATTTACATTTATTCGACGCACTCTTAGACCAATAAATAAGCTACATAACTCACCGCCTTGTATTTGACTGAGGAAGAAAAATACCGTGCAGGATTACGTAATTCCTGTATTTACAAGCTACCACGCCCATCCACGTCAAAAACCATGCCGTTTTTGTTGTTCTGTCCGGAAGTTACTGGCAGAAAATAAGATTATTTTAAGTCGCAACTGTTCAAAGGCCCTTAACTGAAACACGATATATGTGACACGCAACATGACACTTCTTAGCCCGTTTGAGGATAATGAGCATTGCCGTTACAAGTTATGGCGGAGCTCTCGTCAGATTGGCGAAGGACGTTTTGAGTATGTTAACTAGCGCTCTGACCGCGCCTTTGCTCGTGGTTTTCGGGATAATAAGTACTCTATATTTTATTCCAGGTAATGGTGTACTTATGTGCTAAATTTCATGGAAATCCGTTGAGTACTTTGTGCGTGAAAGAGTAACAAACATAAATACAAACGATTTTAAACTTATATCATCGTGGACACTGAACATTTTAAATGCAATTGGTAGTCACAATTCGTATTTTTTGAGTCGCACCGTCACCACGATCTATTTAACTGGGTCGAAATTTCGGGATTATAAAATACGAATTGTAAGCACCCGTTTAAAATATCCATAAAAACTTTCAAATAATTATAATATTAGTAGGATTTACACATTTTTATGTTACTAGTCGACAACTCAGGATCAATAATACCAATATTTCATGTCATTTTATTTATAACTAAGAAATCGCCCTTGCTTCGCTTCGGGAAAACTATAAAAAATATATATAATATAGCCTATGTCACCCGGGGATGTAGCTTTCCAACAGTGAAATAATTTTTCAAATCATGTGACATGAAAACTTCCGATACTTGCCTTGACCAATACCCCTCTACCAATCCACAGTTGCTCTAGGCCTCCTTGAGAGACCCGTACTCAGCAGTAAGCCATAAAAGGTAATTTACATCCCGACTCCTAAATCTTGCTTGTAGTTTACATTTTATATAACTTACATCAAAAAACGTATCAGTTTAATTAAATTCAAGAATCGTCATATTACAAAGTGAAGCTCAGAGAATTCATTTAATTTATCACTCGATTTAACTCAAAAAGAAATTATCCGGGATCCAAGCAAATCCGGGGTCTTCGTGAAAATCCACAGATTCGCTTAAGGTACGTACTGTACTTCTAGCGTGAAGCGATAACCTTGGTCATAAGGTAGTTCTTAGTTAGAAAAAAGAAAGAAATGCTTTATTCCAACAGTTACTTACTACAGATAGCAATTATTGGTATAGTACAATAATTCTTAACAAAAAATAACCAACTTAAAAATTGGGATAACTCAAAAACTACTCGCTTTCGATTAAAAAAAAACATCAAAATTGGTTCAATTCGACTATTTTTTTTTGTAACAAAGAAAAAAAAATTGTCGAATTGAGAACCTCCTGCTTTTTTGAAGTCGGTTAAAAAACTTTCATCGATGACTCATAATATTTTTGGAAGACCTTTTCAACGACGGGCAGACGAAACTTCATATTACTGACTAAAATAAGGGTTCCGTTTTGACTATTTAACTCTAAAATGACGTTCATAAGTGTATCAGTGATAACTGTACAATTATATGACTGCATTTGAATTCGAAAACTTCCCATTGTATAGTTTACCCTCTCACGTTACGTCAAGCGTTATTCTCTGATCCGGATAATCTTATAATGCTCCGGTCAAGACGGCTTTGATTAGTTTCGACTGACGTCCTGTTAAACGCATTTAATTTAAAAGGGATTGTTTAGATTTAAGCCCTTTTTTCCACTTCGGTATATCTGATTGAGATAATCTTCCTAGCTCATGGCTCCTTTTCCGACATTTTTTTTGTTAAAAAGGTCGACAAAGCTGACGATCCACCTGATGGTAAGGTCGCCCATGAACATTATGAATTAGCGACACCATTGAGAGAGAAGGAAAATATATCTGTATGCAATGATATTTAATAACTATAAATACGTCATACCCTTACAAATCAATCAAAAAGTCTGTTCCAAAAAGAGCTACAACACACACACATTTATCTTTTGTTTCACTACACCAATAACACTACATACACGAAGGCATTTTAACGTTGTATGTCAAATCTCAAGCACTTCGGACAACAATAAAACTGCCTATCGTCTTGTAATGACAGAGCAACTACGAGCAGACGAGGTCAATTGACTGCTCTTACGATCTTCATCTTCGGCGCGCTAGTGACATATCTACCTCTTTTTTACTTATAATATCTTTGTCTGTATGATAATTAAGTACCTATATGCCTATAATTTTTAAGCCTATTTATACTAAACTCATGACCCCGCACCAGAAGACTCCTTGTGTCCGGGGTTGAATAGAAAACGTATGACTTAATAGTTACCATGCCGGTCCTGGGTTCGATTCCCAGTGAGGCGGAAGTTTGAATGATGTGTTTAAATTTCTGTTCTCGGTCTGGGTGTGAGTGTTGTTGTTTTTGCGTGTTGTCTATGGCAATAATGTTATACAGGGAATCCTAGTGTGCGCATATAAGTATGTAGCATTATTTATTTATAAGGTTTCCGTTATTTTATCAAATCCATAAAACCTTAAAAATATTCAGACTCAAAGCAAAAGCTTTCGATACAATAGCTTCGGAAACAAAACGGAATTTACGATCATGAAATATGACGAAAATTCTCCATGCAGAGACCTTTCATTCGGCGAGGCTCTATAGCAATAAGACGCTTACTGGTTAAATCAAATAGATAACGAACGGAAAGTTGTAGATATCTGCACATAAATTCAGAAGTTCCGTTTCGTGTTCCCGATCTCAGATCGTTACCTTTAGTTATTTTAGTCTGCTAAGTAATGATCAAATAAGGTAAATTAACTGTTTTCTTTATCATTTGACTGAAATAAAAGTCCTATTTTTAATACGCTTTTATTAGTTTCACTTCAAACTAAAAACTAACAATGTAAACAAACTGCGAAGTAAATTTTAAGCTAATTACTTCTAATTTTGTCATATTACAATGATATTTGTATATATATATACACCGTTATTCTCAGTATATGCGAAAGCTGAATGTATTTTGATCAGAATCAGTTGCTGAATCGATCGCAGTAATTTTTACACCATGTTATATTTTGTCCTAAAAATATTTTTAAAATGTTACAAGTTGGACACCAATGCAAAACATCGTTATTACCGACCATCTTAAGCCTTGGTGGATAGTTTCAACTTTGTTGGTTATAATAACAACAAAATAAGATTTCACATAAACATATGGCATGGGAGAACTACTACTAACATCTCAATTTTGTTAACTTATACATAAACTGTTATTCGGTTGCGTTGACAACCGAGATTGATTAAGATTGTCACACAGAGTACTTAATCAATATGGATTGTCAAGTCTGGCGTTTTGCTTGCGCTCTCATAATAAAATTATTATCGTGTCGTAAAAAATTTGGAAAATGAGTTTTCAATACAGTAATGAGCAGTACACAGAAATGGTACTCGAAGTGGTGTAAGGTGATAATGTGTCCATGGCAGTGCGACGGTACGAGGAGCAATTTGGTGTAAGAGTGTCGTAGAACACCATGCTTTCCGGCACACAACGCTTAAGGGACTATGGGTAGTTCCTGCCTCCTATCGCCGTTAATCGAGGTGTGAATCGCATTCCGACGGCAGTACAACAAGGGATTTTGGACTACATAGCCGACAATCCCGAGAGCAGCACAACACATGTGCTTGTTTGTGCATAAGGAAAAATGGGGGACACTGAACAATTATGTATGACTTGTGTGAATGATTCACTATGAAAAATTATTAAATACATTATTGTAAATTATGGGGATTAATATAAACACGTCAAGATGGTTGACAGTTAACTGCGGCGGTCGCGAATTGACGCGGGCCGCACGCTCGGTGACCATGTTTATGCGGGGACAGTGGAGAAACACAACAAGCTTGTAACTTTGTGAGTTTTCAAGATACACCTTTGAAAATTTTTATGTAGATTATTTAGGCGAAAATATTTGACACGTGTATGGGTTTTTCTATCAAGAAAGAATAACGTTGTATATACAGCGCCACCAAATGCTGGAACAATCTACCTCCGCCTATTCGTAACCTGGGAACAGTAGATAATTTTAGGAAAAAATATAAAATGTGCCTTTTAAACACTCAGAAGACAACATTATAACTTAACACAATCAAGCAGCACACCCTCACACACACACACACACGCACACACACACACTCACGCAAACACACACACACACACGCACACACACGCACACACACACACACACACACACTCACGCAAACACACACACACACGCACACACGCACACACACACACACACATTCACACATATACTCACGCACACATGCACTTGCTCTCGCGCACGAACACACACCCTCACGGTATGTATATGAATATAATATGTATATGCACGCATACTATTATACTTTGCATGCCAACTTTAATTACCTAATATGAACTACTATGATAGTGGGTACTTACCTGATATGTTGTGGCTAATTAGCTACGTGGCATTGCACTGTTCCAGCGTGGCTCCGCTTTACGCTTGTAGCTGTGCTGCCTCAATTATGGCAGCTTATTCTAATTCTTGTGATTTTCATCTCGCACCGAACTATTAATACTTAACGCTACATCAACGGATATTTTCGTTCGTTCGTTTGCTTATTTGCGCATTGTTTGTATTTGATTATATTTTCGTCTCTCATCAATACTAATGTCGAATGTTACAAGAATTTCGCAAATAGTAATAATAAAACTAGTGCGGGTAGAATGTATTTATTTTTTATTTTATTATTTTCTTTCAATTTGTATAACTCTTTTTTTTTTGTTTTTAATCATTATTATTATTTTAATTTTCTTTTGTTTGTTTCTTTATGCGGCGAACTGTAGTCACTCGTCCGAACTGCGATACAATAAAGGTCGTACTGAAAATCAGTAGCCGTGGTTCACCGCGGCATATGCTGAGTGCGTACCTTTTTTGTTAAGCAGTGCTGCAGCAGGTTATGTGTTTGTATCAACTTATAGTAATTTTAGGAATGTTTTACTAAGATTCAATTTGTAACTTGTTGCAGTGCTTAACAGAATAAATAATTTCTTTCTTTCTTTATATTATATGTTTTTGATTAAACATTGTTGAATATTATAGTATTATAATTTGGTATCTTGGAGCTAATCTGATTATGAAGTCAGAACTTGAGTAGTGGAACTTCTCAACTGTTACTAGTAAAACCCTACGAAATGGGCTGATATGTTTGCTTAAATTTTGACAGCAATTTTACACTATTTAAGTGTGGATTTAGTATTTAATACTTAACAATCTACTAGTTTACTGAATTGATTGTCATGAAAAGAATACAGCTGGACGATGATCTGGAGTAAGATATATTATAGTATGTTACTTATTATCCTGGCAACCGCGAGTTTTAGTCTGGCCAGGAATTTTTCAGTCAACCCACTCGTGATATATTTTGTAGCATACATATAATCTAAAATTTTAACAAAAAAACCCGACTTCAAATGAAGTACATTCTTTCCCATAAGAAAAAAATCATCGAAATCGGTAGGCGTGATATTTTTCGCGATTATTCGTCCATTTGTCGCGCACATACTAAATGCAAAGACTTATATGGTTTTCTCATGAATTCCACTGTCAGATCTCGCTAAAATTTAAGTGGGACCACGCGGCAAGCACCAGATTTCGATTAAAAAAGAATCATCCAAATCGGTTCACCCAGTCGAAAGTTCTGAGGTAACAAACATAAAAAATACAGTCGAATTGAGAACCTCCTTCTTTTTTTGAAATCGGTTAAAATAGGTATACTCGTAAAACACTTTCAATAAAGAGACGGGTGAAGGTCTACTACTGAGCACGATGCTCTTCTCTTGAAAGGCCTAGTAAATCCACAACGCTGCTCTAATGTGGACTGGTGGAAGGTATAGCCAACCCAGGTGTTGGAAGTTTTTATCCTGTGATGCTATCTAATATGGCTTAATGACAACTACCTAATGATAACAACCGGGACCGACAGTTTATACCTACGCAGCTACGTAGCAGGACAGAAATTTTTGTTCACGCCTTCGGTTGATCACGGATCGAGCTAATCTGCGCTAAGGGCGCTGATTCCATTTCGGTATATCGCTCTATTTTATTCTACTACGCTGACCAATAAATGGATGTTATTCCTTCTAATTTAAGAAACAATTTCATTCAAATCTTACTCAGTAGACTGATAATGGATTCGTATCCTTAAATCTGTGTATACATTGATAGAAGGTTTGTTTAAGAGGCTTACATTAATTTTTTTGTCCAAACGATATCTGTTCGATGGTTCGATGGAAAAACAAGGTTGGGGGAATCAATTCAAACAATTCCTGCGCATATTCTCCAAAATTTGCCCTGTAGAAAACCGAGAGGTTGGATAACCTGCGCCTGTGCTCAACGCTTTGCAAATTGGTCTCAACCAGATCTTTGTCACTAATGAGTCTCTTTGCACAACTCTCCATCGAACTGAAGACAATAACATGACATTTGGCTTCAACGGCCCAAACCAGACTTTACTTATAGTTAAGGTAACCAATACGTAAGCTAGGAAGTATCTTTTGTATCTCTAAAATTAAAAGTTCTAACGGTCCGCTTCATTACACCATTATAGTGTGAGTTGGTATGATTTTATCTACTTAGTTATACAGAGTTTACGAACAAACAAATTTTTAAAAATGGCGGATAGTTATCCACCGTTTTCAGATAGAGACAGATTAATAAAATAACCGTAGGTATGGCACTTCTTAAGGTTGGCACAACCTTTGCCTTAAAAATCATTAATTATCTACCAAAGCCACTAACGTAGTCCAAAGTGTTCCGGTTTAATCCTGTAATATCCATATTATCCATAGTAATCTAAGCACGTCCCTTGTTTTTGCTTCGATCCACTACAGTATGATAAATTGTCGTGCCTCCAAGCTGTACCCCAGTGTCTAATATGTCGTCTGTAACATTAGCTTGTGGAGTGTGAAATAGGATTTTTCCACTCAGAGATTGCTGAAAACGATGAATTATGCTGACGTTCACACTTCTTCTTGTCCTGAGAAAAGTTTGTGGACGCGTTTAGCGAAGCCGTTTATGTGGCGAAATTTAAAGAGTATGATAATTATTAAAACTCGTTCTTATTTTATTTTGATCTGACTTTATCATAATCATTATTAAAATATGGAAATTTTAGGACAACATTTTCCGAGGTTATACATTATTTTCTATTTTTTAAGTACCGACAAACCGACTTATGGTAAATAGCCAGCGTCATCCATGGACATCACTAATACATGCACCACTATGTACCAGCTAAGAAAGAAGATAGAGAGAAAGAAATAAAAAAACTGGCTCCAGGTCCAAGCTGGAATATGACGAATCTTTTAGCCACTGACTGGAGCAAGAGCGTGGTAGTAAGGCTTACTTTATTTAGAGTCAACCATGTCATGTATTTAGGTTTTACAGTTAGAGTTTCGGAAAGAAAAAACTTAAAGCACCTTAATCCAATAACGCATCGGTGACGCATTTTGTGTTGTATCCACGGACATGAAACCACTTACCATAAGGTGAATCCTTCTCGTTTGACAAAGTAGGTTACGAATCGAAATCTCCAATTATACCAAATTCACAATATACGGCAGTATTAATATTACAACGTTAGCCTTCACTGAACGGGATTACACGATTATTGGAAATAATCTTATCAAGTTCATCCCTTGGGATTCCAGTATCGTTTGTAGCCGAACCCAGAAAAAGGTTACGTACGAATCGCACATGCGTTTATAAAGTTTTTATACTATAAATATAATATGTATTAATATCTAAATGGAACATTCGCAAGCTCTTGAGATCCTTCTCAGTTCTTCAACATTGCGTTATAAGTTACTATCGTTAGATTTGTCTTGATAACCTAAGTGTTCTTAGATAGGTGACGTTAAAAAAATATGGTGCCTGTGAGATGCCGTTGTTTGAAGTATTAAAAAAATATACAAATACCTGAATCGAATTTTATTATGCAATATAGGTATCAAATTAAATATCTCACGATAAGGATTTCATAATGGTAAATATATTATGATCATGATTGCGTTTTTGATAACAGGTGGGTTTTTTATAATATTTATGTTTGAATTTATACTACTTCTTATATTATGTGAATTGCTGACAAACGTAACTACAGACAAGCTGTAATAAGCTGTCAATAGCTGTAAGCTCGATATTGGATGAAAAATAAAAAAAAAAACAAGCCCAGTAATTTAGAATGTTGTTAATACTAATACTGTACAACTACACCATAGAAGCATTAACGGTCGGGACCCATTTTTTTACAAGCCTGCTTGGGAAAAGCCAAACATGATTTGATTCGTTGAAAAATGGGTCCTAACTATTAATCCTTCTATTATGTAGTTGTTCACTATTACTTTTAACAGCATTCTTAACTACTGCACTTGTTTTTTAATTTTTGATTTATTTTTCGCAGTCAGGTTTTTGTTTTTTTAATTATCACATATGACAATATTTTTTACTTATCATAACTTGAGATTTTTATCAAATAACCATGTAACATAATTATGTAACATAGTCAAAGTTTAAATCTTCATAGAAATATTGGATAATTATGCTTCAAATATTCTTACAAAGCTAGTTTTTCTCACGCGTGTTTTCATGTACGGTTTTCGTTACAACAACATAAGAGAATGAGGGATATTATATTATGTGGCCAACTAAAAAAATCTCTCTGCTGTACTGGAAACCTCTGCCTTGGGCTCATTGTGAGTAGAATAATCTTACAGGTATGGTTTATTTACAAAAATTAGTACCCCTTTTTACGACAATTACGCGGACGGAGTATGCAATTTGGCACTGTTAGTTTACATGGAGAATATATAATAATATTTTTATTTTATTATGTATTAAAAACACATTTATAAAAAACTAGGAAATCGCCTTCGCTTCGCTTCGAGAAAAATAGTAAAAAAAAAATTTCCGTCTAGCCCTCTTTCACAACGCGCGATAAGGAACTTCGTTCCAAAATTACAATTTAGCCTATGTCACCCGGGGATAGTGTAGCTTCCCAACAGTGAAAGAATTTTTCAAATCGGTTCGGTAGTTTCGGAGCCTATTCAATGCAAACAAACAATCAAATCTTTCCTCTTTATAATATTAGTATAGAAGGATAGATAACATAGGTCTATAGTTTTTGTTATTACACATATTAAACCCATATCCCGGGAATAGGATATCATGTGTCGCTGTAGCCCATGGATATCACAAACATTAACATCAAATTCATGTCTGACATTCTGATAATCAAACCTGCTTCCCTGCAACCCCTCGCTTCGTAAATACGAATACTATTAAATTAACTCATCAGTCAATGATCTAAATCATAAACCTATTCAGTCGTTTCCACAATACTCACTTTGTATTTTTGCCTAGGATATACATAGATACTTTACCATATCCAAATGCTAAACAAAATTATCAGCTTGATTAATAACGTGATGCTACGAAGGTAAATTGTTTACTTGTATAATTAAAGTCAACGGAGAAACACATATAATGAAACGGACCTTTAATTAAGGAGAATGTTTTAAGCTTTGGGGAAAATATTGTATTTTATTTTTATGGAAACAGTCGGCAAACGAGCTGATGAGAGATGAGGAGTGGGTATTGTCGCCCATGGACATCAGCGACCAATGACATCATTGTTGCGTTGCCGGACAAGAAAAAACAAGAAAAGTAATAAATAGCTGGCTCTCAAGACCCCAACCGGAATACGACGAGTTGTTTGGCGGCTGATTCTAGCAAGAGGAATGAATATGAGAAATGAATAGCTATCCAAGCCACGGAGAATAATAATAGTATTATATCTAGTATTATGGTATTAATTAATTATTAAAATTAATAATTATAAACTCTACGACGGTCCTTACCACCAGTTATCGTTTCTATTTGAGGTGTGTTTATGTTTAGAACACATATTATTATGTATTTCGTAAGTCTTAATAAATGAGCCAAGTTGGACAGGTATATTATGTTTTCGAGTTATGAGGGGGTCAAAAGTGGCTCCAAATGTTATGTTATGTTAGCTTGAACATGGCTTGACAAACTACCGCGTGTCTAAATACAAAAGTATGAAGTATAAAGAAGTGAAGTTACCTGTATGTATGGTCTAAGTCTACAAGGTCCTATTTAAAAAGAAAAAAGTAGATTTATTTTATGTTCATTAGTGTGTTAAACTAGTAACAACGGGATGCATATTAACTCAATACTCAATACTCAGGAAAAATTGGGTTGTTTTTCATTTGAGCCATACGCAAAAGCAAATTTCAATCCAACAAATAGTTTTTGAGCGCCAAAAATATACGGAAATATTTTTTTTATTTTATTTGAAATTATAATACTTTTACCGATGTATTATAAACTCAAAGCAGTAAGGAGTCCATGCGTTTAATAAGTCGTGAATATAGTCCAATAAAATAATAATGAGCATAAAATCGCATTGAAAATATACAGCCAATAAAACGGAATATTAAAGTTGATTTTGAATCAGTTCGACTTGCGGCTTTACATTCGTGATCAATTGAAATGTCGATTTTAGGGTTCCGAAGTAAAATCGGAACCCTTATAGTTTCGTCATGTCCGTCCGTCCATCCATGTGTCGATCTGCCTATCCGTCCGTCTGTCCGAAGCATGGCATGAATGTACATATTTATTAAAACTCCAGAATTGTAGAATAAAATATTAAAAACATTTTGAAGTGAAACTTCTTTAGAATCGTTGTGATTTCAAACCGGATGCAACGGAAAAAACGACAGGTAAGAGACACAAATACAAAAATGTGTAGGACGAAGCCAGGAAAGAATGAGACAGAAATATTCATCAGTTAAAATAAATAAAAACGACATCGCGACACTAAAAATGCTAAGTTGTATTCATAGATGGCGCGAGGAACAAGGTAGAAGATTCGATTTATTGTTTTTTCATCTCATTATCTTGAAACCAAAATTTTGGAAAGTTTCACTTCTACCACGTGTGAATTGCACATATTTTAATAATTTTTTTTCAGGGTACCTCCCCTACAGGTAACGTGAGGATGAATTTTTTATTCGTCGCGTACCCTATAGTGTGGAGTATCGTTGAAAATTTCTTCCAAAAATATTTTGGATCTTATAAGATCATTTTTAGAATTAGGGGTCCGTTCGCGTAATATTTGGCTTTAAAGTGCTAATTTTTAAATTAATTTTAAAAAAGAAATGAAGGATTCTTTTGAAAATCAGTTCAAAATATTTCAGAGCTACATTATTATGACAGTTAATGAAATTCAGCTATTCATTACATGTAAGTCGTATAAAATATTATTATCTGGACTATTGAGAACGAAATACCTGAGTTACGGTTGCAAGTCACATTTTACGAAAGCATGACTTAACATTTAATTAAATTCAGATAATTATTACATGTGAGTATATAATTTTAAATTAAAATTGAAAAACCCCCGACAGTTTTATTTATATGAAACCTAGCTAAGAATACTCTCAAGTAAGTTACCTTTCAAACAAAAAAAAAACTAGATCAAAATCGGTTCATCCGATTGGGAGGTACGATGCCACAGACAGATATACAGATACACACCTGTGTATCGCCTGTGTGTGTCGCCTAGGGATTATTATGTATGTGGATAAGTATATACATGGAATTCAAAAGAATATACACACCTGTGTATCTGTCTATTTATCTACACAGACATGTCAAACTTATAACACAACTCTTTTTTCGTCGGGGGTTAAAAAGGTTAAAAATATTCGGACTACTGAGAACGAAATACCTTTGGCTGCAAGTCGTATTTTTCGTAAGCGTACCTTAAACCACTTCAAACAGCTTAAACAGTTGGACTTTTACGAGTAAACCGTTAAAATGTTTTACAATTCATAAAGTAAAATATTTTTCTGTAGGAATATTTTCCGTTACATTAATATTCTGTAACATTCTGATTGTTATAAAGTAACTGCAGTAATAAAATACTGAGTTTTGAAATTAATGAAAAATTGTAAAAGTACAACTAAATAATCCCATGGAAATTATCGCCTTCGGATTATTATGTATGTGGATAAGACAAGTATATACATGGAATTCAAAATAATTGTATATAAATATAAAATAATATCAAATGACAAACACTCGTGGATATAACCAATTCTGTAAATAGTTACGCTCAGGTAATGCAATGTTTCTGTATAGCAGGTAGTAAGTAAGTAATAAGAGTTTTCTCCGTATTTCTTTTATTCATTATAATTAAACATTTGCATCAAAGCATAATTTGACTTAAATCTCCATCACGTATTGTACAAATTATAAAAAAGAAGGGCTTGATGCCAAAGGAGAATGCCCATAGCCAGTACTCTTAAAAAAATAATTGTGTCACAATGATTTTTGGACAAAAAATTTAATTAAAATGTTTCAAGTATTTTACCCTATTTCCTATAAAATCCTTATTGGGAATAATTTTCTGAAATTAATAAGTAACTTTACTTCCGTTTTACAAAAGAAAACCATTGGGCCATTTATGTTTGGATAAAGGCCAATCAGGAATCTTTTAAGATCCTTCGGGCCAATAGGTTGCATTGATTCGATTATAATTATGATACAACAGTTACAGTATAATATATCCATGACAACAAACTAGATGACGTAAGAGGACTGTCAAATAAATTAGAAAATTATTATAATCAGCCAGGAGTAATAGTGTTCTGTGATTATAATACATTACAAACTACAATATGGTGTTTGGGGACTGTCAAATGAATTTGAAACTTACAAGATCGACATTACATACGCAATTGACTTTAATACGCCTGCATAGAGTCCATATTACTGTGAGTTTACTATAACCTAAATACAAATAAATTTTGTTTAAAATCTCTTATTTCCTAATATTAACATTGAGTAATGTAAGTATGTGTAATTTAATAAGATAACATAATCAAATAAAGGTATTTTTATCAAGACACAAAAATGTTAAAGTCAGTACATTTCTCCATACTAAATGGGCCTCAGATTAAAGAAATAAAGAATATTCATCCAACTACAATGTGAAGCTACCAAAGCAAATACAAACTAAAAAAGCAAATACAAACCCGAGTCAGTACTAATGAAAGCGTCAAATAGCTTGCATGTCACAATTGTCAAAAATTAAATAATTTTTTTCTGATAAAATGCCGTCTTGCAATTTTAAACACTGCTAAAGTTGTTCCCAAAATCAAGGAAAAGAAGATTAGATATCTTTTCATAGATAACTGTTCATTATTTTATTATTTATTTATAATAATATTTTTGCGGTGCGCTCGGAACACAAAACTTCGACAATTATTCAATTTTATACCAGCTTTATAAGAAAATCGATTACCCTAAATTAGGGGAAATATGCATGGGTAATTTGAACACTGATCGATTATAAACTTATAAAGAAAAAAAATATTTTAAAAGTAAATAGTTGTATTTATTTAAATCTAAATATCAGGAAATGCAGCCAATGCATAATTACCTGTCGGTGGGCTATTACAAACATAAGATAGATTGTACAAAGGATTAGAGGGATAAAATAAGGATTTTAACTTAAGTAAACCTGGTTGATTGAAAATATCACGTTTGCCTACGATAAAATGCACGATTTAAAGAAAATATTATATTCTATTTTAGTTCCTGTTTAGCCTACTCAGTAAATTATTTTATTTTGCAGATTGCCGATAAATGCTATTATACGAGATAAATGGGTTTTTATTATTCCTTAAAGTAGGCAAGATAATGATTGGCCATTCAAATTTTGCTTTGTTTATTCATTGCATTTTAATGAAGATTACGTATATTATATATGTCGGAGAAAACCAATCCTCCTCGACATCATCGTTAGCGGTCATAGGACCAGTGGGCGACGTCTGGGTTAAGTGCGAGCACAAAACATAATATTCGCTCTCTTCTACTCCGCCATCAGTGGATGGCCATCTCCGACATTTCATGTATTTTAATTATAATAAATGTATTAAAATTTTGATATTTTTCAATTAAAAATAACTATCCAAGAGAGAAAAAAAACATAAATTAAAACAATTCAACATATTAAGTAGTAAGTAAGAACATTTGACATATTAATATCTATACTTTTTTATAACTAGTGATATATAAATAATTTGCCAATTTAATTGTGCATAATATTTCAAGTTGAAAATATGGCAAAAAATATTTACTAAATTGCGGGAGATTGCGACTTTGTTTTCAATGTCTGGCAACTTACACACACAAAGAAGTATGTGTCTCTACGATGCCACTGCTAGATGTCAATATGGTTGTCATGCACACATAGTAAAAAAAGCGGCTTCACGTCATTCGTTGCATTTCTTAGCGAAAGTTATATCTGCCTTTTATTTCTTTAATCTGAGAAATGGGCATTCTCCTTTAGGCGGTCTTATATGACACCTAAGGACTCCTATGGTTTCATCATTTCGCCAGCTCTATGAAATTATTGCATTCTTTTCAGCTTCAAAACTTCAGACCAATCGGAAGCTATTATTGCAATAATAATATGATTAAAATTAAATGACTTAGAATTATTAATTTCATGAAACTAAAACAATCTCACAAAACAACTATTGGCGGTTAAAAAAACCGATTCCAAACTAACTACCAACTATCACTAGTATATTAAATTCAAGTATTTATTTTGTTTGAATAAAACGCAATACTCCTGTTGAATTTATCGCATAGCGTGGCTGTATTTCACTCAACATCGCTCCAATGCCAGTTTGGAGTTATAGTGCAATTACTGGCACTGCGCTTGGACTGGTTTTTAAACAAATGCACCTTTTGTAACAATATCACAAACACCTGATGGTAAGTGGTGAAAGGATATTGGTATTGTATCACTATGAAATACCAGCGTTTACCAGGCTGAGCGAAGATCGTATTTGAATCCAATGGATAGTTTTGTTTCTGGTAAAAACATTATTTTTCTTGGTGATTTGTATAATTTGTTATTGAATTGATGTAAAATAAAGTGTAATACACTTTTGAGGTGAGAATTAAGATATATTAGATTGCAGTTTCGTCAATGATTATGCAATTTTACTATTTATTTGCACGCTTTTACCTATGTAAGTGTATGTATTGTATTTTACCTAGTCTTAAAACTGACACAAATATAACGAATATCAAAAGTGATATTGGGTATATTTGTGTCAATTTTAAGACTAGGAAAAGATTTCGTAAATACAAACCATCAAAAAAATTACGTACATTATTTCTTTCCATAGAAGACTTCCATACGAGACTTTTACGCAGAAAACAAATAATTATGATTACCAGGCTCATGCAGAGCGTATCTATACATATTAATAAAATTGAAGAGTCTGTCTGTGATTTCGAGATAAATGATTTTATCAAGTTGCAAATCGTTACTTGCACGATACCAACACCGAAAAATTAGTTTTTAAATTTTTTGTCTGTCTGTCTGTTTGTTTGTCTCCGCTAATCTCCGAAACCACTGAACGAATTTTAACAACACTTTTACTAGAATATTGCAAAGTGTTCAACTTAACAACTAAGCAATATTTTAGGGTTCCATACAAAAGGGTTCCTTACGGATAGTTTGTATGGAAAAATAAAAAAATATCAGCTGATTTGTTTTAAACTATTAAAAACGTATTCTCCGTACAAAAAGAGTTATACATGCATATCTTAGATTTTACTTATATTGAATGGAAAGGCCATAAAATGCATTTAAAGGTAATTTTTTTCATTAATTCAAATCTCTATTACTGAGTGGATATCTATTTTTGTATTTTGTTTTTAAGAGCATATTGTTTGCGTATTTATGTCCTCGAATATAATTTCAGCATTTTATAAATTTCACCTGGGAAGTGGTAGAAGAACGCAAATTAAGTCTGTATGAGTAACCGATATCCAATAAATAATCGATTACTATCTTGGCAACTAGATGGCTCTGTATGTGTTGATTCACGCCAACGCCTTTATTACATACACCTTTAATATTATGTATAATATAATTAGTATATCTGTCTGTGATTTCGAAATAACTGCATTTTTCATGTTATAAATCGTTACTAGCACGATATCAAAACCGAAAAATGAGCTTTTTAATTTTTGTTTGTCTGTTTGTTTGTCTTCATTAATCTCTGAAGCTACTGAACGGATTTCAACAGGACTTTACTACAATATCGAGTCTTCAACTTAAATTATAGACAATTTTTTAGGGTTCCATAACAAAGCGAGACAATAAAATATGAGTCGATTTATTTTAAACATACAAAAATCTTTTCTTCACACAAATGAGGCATAGGTATATACATTTCTTAGTATTTTTTATATTTTGCAAGGTGGAGCCAAAGCGTGGCACTGGAGTAGTAATTTTTTTACAAATTTAAAATAATTCAAATACACATAAATATAACTCCAGTGTATGTCTGTGATTTCGAAATAAATGATTTTTTAAGTTGTAAATCTATACTTCCACGATACCAAAACCGAGAAACGAGTTTTTAATTTGTTTTAAACTTCTTAGTTTATTTATATTTCGCAAGATGGAGCTAGAATATGGCACTGAAGTATTTTTTACTAAATATCTATTTTTATATTCACTTTTTTTAAATCATGAATTGCATATTTATGGCCTCCAACGTTTTAGCATTTTTTTGTATTGTACCCTGGAAGGGGTTGAAAATCGTAATTTGGTGTTGTACAAATAGTAGACATTGAACAAATTGAATAATTGATCATAAAATACATAAATCCACTAAATAAAACGTATTGCGGCGTGTTAAATCAAGCTTAGGATTGTTCTTTGAAATAACTAAGTGTTCCGTCATTTTTAGAGTTCCGTAGTAGTGATGTTGTAGTTCTGTTATAATGCAGTCCTGAGGAACATTGTGTTGAGAGTGCAGAGTGCTGAATTTTCTCATTTTCTGTGAAGCAATATCTTCCCTTTGCCGAATTATTGATTTGCCAAAACTACAATGTAATAAATGCGAAAATGTGTTGCTCCTTTTAATAAACCATTACCACACCATTTTTTGGATTACCATTCTCATATAACTCATCGAATTAACCTTAACTCTCTCTCATCGCTGAACCAATCTTGATGTGTTTTGGTATAGACATAGATTGTACCTTGGAGAACGATATAAGACTATTTCCTTTTTTAAAGTCTGGGTACCTAATGCGAAATATTGATGGATCAGCAAACATCATGATACAATTTATTTATTCAATGTAATTTAAGTACTAAGGGTTAAGTAGGAAACACAAAATTTAGAAAATAATATGATGAAATAATAATAATAAGTAAAAGCAACCGGCGCAGTGCGAACTAGGGTTGTTGAACCTAACTTAACTGTTTAGTAAAACCTAACATAGTTGTGTAACGAAAAGATAAACGGAACAAACTTTGCCGTTGAAAAACTGTTGTCCCCATATATGTATCGATATGGGTCCCGATCAAATTACCAAGTTCTGCAAATAGGTTTAAAATTATTTTTTTGTGATACTTACAAATTCACAGTTTTAAGATTTTTTATTTAACCTACGTTTTACCTAAGACATTCCTTCTAGCCGAATGTTTTTTGATTGCGTTGAGGATACAGAATATTATATGTTTTCACAGCTCCTAGGGATTGCAGACCTGAGTGTTGGATTAATTTTAATTTGTTACCTTCACACGTTCCTGAGAAAATAGGTCTTGAAATACAAACAGACAGACGGGCAATGTAGTAAGTGATCTTAAGGGAACCGTGTTTTTTCTTTCGAGGTAATGAACCCTAAAAATATCGAATCATTATTTCGAGTATTGACCTTTCATAGTAACGTTGTTATAATGAGCGATCATGCTGCTTTAAGAGTATGTTATGTAAGTTAACTAAAGCACCTAAGATTTTTCCGAAGCGAAGCGAGGGCGATTGCTAGTCCTAAATATTTATAAATTTCAATTTATAAAACGTTTCGACCTGAATCCAGCACTACTATGTTATACCGGGTCTAGAGACTGTATGAATATGTATTCTCACCTCACATTTGACAA
The DNA here is from genome assembly GCA_963932265.1 of Thymelicus lineola. Taxonomy (NCBI): domain Eukaryota; kingdom Metazoa; phylum Arthropoda; class Insecta; order Lepidoptera; family Hesperiidae; genus Thymelicus; species Thymelicus lineola. The sequence continues at coordinate 1,951,138 of OZ010704.1, read as the reverse complement.
CACAGGATGAAACTACACTAACATGTATATTTGACTGTTTTGTTTTGTTAAGTTTATTATACCACGGGCTTCATTACCTTTTCTAATTAGTTTGTTAAGGGTTTTATCCTAATACTGATGGGAATAATATAGTATCGTTCTTTATTAACGTATATAATGAGTTACTAAAATAACGCAGTGCCCGCGGATTTCCCGCATTTTTCTGGAAAATAAGTCCTAAAAAAGAAAATAATACCCTATATCTTATTTCATATCAAGGTCTACCTGCGTTCATTAGTTTTCACATAAAAGAGTATCAAACATCCATACATATGTACATTCACATTTATAATATTACTAGCTGTGCTCCGCGGTTTTACCCGCGTTAATTTGTAGAAAAAACTAACTACTAAAATATATGATGTTATATGTATAACCAAATAGTCTTCCTCGATAAATGGAATATCAAACACAAAATTTTTCAATTCGAACCAGTAGTTCCTGATATTAACACGTTCAACCAAACAAACTCTTCAGCTATATAATATTAGTATAGATTTACGAGTATAGTAGCATTATAATATTGGACTATATTATTGGTATTTTTATTTTTACATAAATCCTGCCTGACATAAGTACTCTTATTCCGGCTAATCTCTACCTCAAAGGCAATTCTTTATTTTTTCTTTTATTTTCTAGGTCACTAATTTCCGTGAAGGACCTACTGAAAATAACCAGATAAGAAATAAATCTACATGACAAGGAAAATGAAGTTATATCACCTTAATATTCCTCTCGTAGCGTAGAACTTTGCCCTGATGCTCAGTATGTAGTAAGCGATATTTCTGTCGCTCGCAAGGTGTTAAAACCAAACCAAATTTAGCTAGATAAAGCACATTTGGTGTAATGCAAAATGGCCGCGTCTTTATCCGTAATACGTGACACTATCAACCACTATTTCAAAAGTGTGGTAGCGGTTGCAGCGGTTAGCTTAGCGGAGCGGGTTTTTAGGAAACTTAGGGCCTCTAACACGTTTATTTTAGCATCGGTGTCTTAGCTGCTGCTTGGAAACAAGAAACAGTAACCAAACGCTCTACTCCATACAATATAAAACGACAATCGCGACGATCGAGTGGTATATCACAGCGACACCCATAATACACTAACGTAAAATAATATATGTACATAGATGTTATCAAGAAAGAAAGAAGAAAGAATCATTTATTCCGTCATAAGAATAGCAACAACGTTAAAATTCTATGGTAAGATTATAATATAATAAATAAAGTTTGTTTGATTATTGGATTTTTTAGATTGCTTCAATCATTTTGTTTATCCAGGGAGGACTTAAAAACTGTACTTAACTTGTTTGGACATAAAAAGTGAATAAAATTGTGATTTTTTGTTTATAGGTCTCAAGAGAAGGTAAAAAACTTCTTTAGCAGTCTGTAAGTCGTTGATACAAGAATACTTAAGACGGCAGATACGGTACGACATTTTTAATAATCAGTCATTTTTGAAAAGTTTGTTACTATTACACAACTACTATTAGCCTAAAAATAGATCATGATCTGAAACAGAACAAAAGATTACTTATTAGGTCGGAAAACGCGGGCAGCGCGTTAGTTATGTATAAGCGCAGACTTAAAAAAAGAACATACGGAATGTCAACAACAAATTCAGTGAAGCACCCATAGTAATACCAACTCCTCTATTCGTACAAGTATCACACGCACACATTGACACCATGCTGTTATAATCGGCCACCATTACCGCGTCGGATTTGTCGGACCGCACTAAAAATTACGCACACATCACACACAAGCGGGCGGCGCGGTCACTTTCGATAAGACAAGGTGACGTCCGGGTTATTTTCACGTCCGTGTGTATAAGTATTAAGAACACAAAAATATATTCCAGCTTCAACCCTTTACTGGCCCACTACTACGCACGATTCTCTCCTGAGGAGAGCTTCAGTGCGGTTTGGAGGAGGGTTTGGTAGCCAACCCATTCGATTAACATGTTCAAACAATAATATCATTTGATCGCTGACACTACCACCGCACCCATTCGATGCAAATGTGCGCAGTTCCAAACTCAGCGTTATCTTTCAGTTGCGAAGAGATTTACGTGTTAGCTCAGTTCTACAGTTTGTTTTGCCTAATATTTCAAAATGCTTCCACATTTTCACACTTTTAAATCTTTTTAGCCACACTTTGTCGCGTTATTCCGTGGCCAATGGAGCTTTTTATCGTTGGAGATAAACTCTTTTCTTAGACTTTTATATTTTTGGTATAGGATGATGTCTCGGCTAGATAGTTGATGTCTTTCTTCATAATTTAGCGTACTTTGTGTATAAAGTGTTCGTTTTTTATGTCACTGTCAGATATGATGCGAAGCTATAATAACAGGCATTGACGTCCAAAGGTATCAACGAAACGTTAAGTTTATCTTAAATGCAAGACGCATAAAAGTATGCCGAGATTGATTTTAGAATGATGTTAGTTAGATAAGCTAAGGACCCTAATATAACAATTGGAATAAAACTAGGAAGTTTAGAGGCAAATGGGTTACTTCCTCCAGCAATCTACACTGGAGTGGCGTGGTACATTATGCTCCAGGTCTCCTCAAGAAGAAGGCCCGTGGTCAGTGGGACATTAATGGGTTAAGGCCAACTAACAAAACAAAACAAGGATTACTAGAAAAAAAGGGACTTAGAGCCATATCTTTACATACATGGTATGTACCGGACGCTGTGCATAAATTCATTAATCAATGTTATACCAGTGGTTTAAATTCGACCATCAAAATTAAAAATTTGAAATCATTAATTTCGAACGGTTTTTCCTCTAATTAATTAAACGTTAATTGTAACATAACACGCACAGCCTTAAACCCCTTGTTTAAAACTTTTCTAGGGTAATATGAAATTTTACACAGAGGTAAGTCAAAAAGTTTAGGGAAACCCTAAGAAGGGATTATAAGAAATTCATCAAAAAGGGCTTTCATGAGTTTATATATAAATTCCACGAGTAAAGTCTCAGATACCAGCTTTTTACAAACTAGTAGATACTAAGCGTGTACGCTAAAAAGTGTATGGTAAAAACGATTTCATTAATGGACCGAATGTGCCTAATACATTGTTTTAGTAGTCTGACACCATCTTCGCATTTTTCTTCAAATAAAATTATTTTGGGGTATATCGATTGGATGATTTCAAAGTCTATAAGGGACATCCGTACAAACATTTTATGTGTTCTATAATATATAGATTAGATAGTCATACATTATGACGATATATCACGAAGACTTACATCATAATAAAATTTTAAAATCTCTTTGATCGGTCAGCGAGCGTCTATATACGGATGCGCTGTTTAAAGTTGCATCGCGAATAAAATTTAATCTCTAGCCCTCACTTTGAGCTTGTCATCGCTCTGTGACGACAGCCAAGGAATTTTCATCTCTAGAGTGTTCCGACGTTTTAGGGATCCGTTTTAAAAATTAATAAACACAAACTCAATGATTTTTAAATACTTCCAGCGTTTTAATGCAACGGGTATTAAGGATTTTTTTTAAATACCTATATTTTGACCTGGTTAGATGAATCATGGTCACATCAAAACCTGTTAGTAAATATGAATCAAGAGAATAATAAGGGTCCTATATCTTATTTCAGATTAGTTATCTTATTTAAGAAGTAGTTTTGCGTGAAAGAGTTTTCAAACTTTCAAATAGTAGAATCTAATCCACCCCGAAATTACGTCATTTGAGGTCAAACAACCTAACTTAAAAAGAATAAGTAAAGTGTTCTAATGGATAAACAACCTGGATATTTTCCTTGTCATTTAAACCTAACCAATATAATACGCAGAAGTAACCGTAAAAACTAAAACATTGGACACGGAACCCATTTAGCTACGATTCATTTTGTACTTAACCGCTTTTATTATTCGGCCATTTTGCCTCGTCTATTTACCTTGTAACTGACCTAGTCTCTGTCTTAGAAGATTGCTTGTTGTAAACTTCTATGTCTATTTATTTCGTCTGAACTACCTTACATTAAATGACATTAAACAATAGTAACTCGACTTCTCAATTCTTGGAGTAAAATGTCCTCGAGTTTACTGTTTGTATACCAAGGCTATAATATTAAAATCACAAAAACCCATTCTACGGTTAAAAGTCGACTGTAAGTGTCAAATTCAACTCGAACTGAAATTGACAATGACAATTCAGATTGACATTTAAATGTCAACCTACGTGTATATGTCAAATGAAGTGTGTGTAATGGTGGCCATACACGATCAAGTGTACTTGTCAAGTTTGCAGTTTGACTTGATATGGCATCCGGTGTGCTTGAGATAGCTATGGTCAGATAGCATATCGTGGCCATAGACCGTCAAGTTTACTGGATACCGCGTCAAATTCGCTGTAAACTGGATACATATACTTGATTGTGTATGGCCACTATAATGTTTATTTTATTAATTTTATGTGTTTCTAATGTATAATAAGCGTACAAAAATATTAGCTTTCTGCTCTTTAGCTCCTTAGCCATGCCATCTTTAATTGTGCCTTATTTCCTCCCACGTAATTCTTATAAAAAGGGGTACAAAGTTTTTGTTTCACTTAATAATATAGTAATGATAGTATATCATTTTCCGTGAAGTGACTAGCTTACATCGTCGTTTGACAACTGACTCATGCTCAAGAGTGGTAGATATCGAGGCGAACCCCATGGAGAAATAATAAGAGCAATAATGGCATTAATTATAATAAATAATTATAAATAATGCCAGTATTAATTATAATTTATTTATTTATTTTATTTTATCTTTATTAGATACACCATTGACTTATCACTATGCATTAATAACTATTGTAATTGATAATTATTATCAATAAAAATCAATACTACCTAATACCTATCTATAATATAATGTATAGATTTAGATTTGGTTCAGTTTAGTTCAATTCAGTTCTGTAAGTTAGAACAGATAAAAAAATTGATAAGTTTTGACAAAATTCATCATTCATCAAACTTTAATCTAAGTAGTTGCCTAACCATTTATCATTCAAAAATATACCATTAATCCTGAGTCTATGACATGCATACAAATAGGCAATGGCAATTATAAATTGGCAGACTTTGGACACATTTTAGAACATTACAGAGAACTTATACGTATACAGAACTTTACTTGCAATGTTTTTCTTACCGATGCAGGTATTTTTAATTCACACATAACTTTTAATGACTTCACAACAACAGGCCAGTCTTTTTAACAGACTTCAAAAAAGGAGGAGGTATTCGATTCAACTGTATTTTGTATGTTTGTTACCTCAGAACTTTGGACTGGGTGAACCGATGTTGATGATTTTTTTTAATCGAAAGCTGGTGCTTGTCATGTGGTCCTATTTAAATTTAATCGAGATCTAATGATTGGTTTTTGAGCAATTCCTAATTGTAAAGTTGGTTATCTTTTGTCAAGAACTTATAAATAAGGCAATTAGGCGTTTGTGAGAAAAGTTGCATTGCTGTAATATAACCCAAGTGGACTCAAGTGGTCGGCTAAAACAATGCTAGTTAATTATACAATTTAAGCTCTGCGTAACTCAAACCTGGGTCCCTTGAGTATAAAGCTGACCTCAAAAGCCATAAAGACACAAAGCTACAGATTATAAGTCATTAATAACAAAACACCATGGACTAGGGTGAAAGGTAAAAGCCACTACTAAGAAAACCGCAAGGAAGTGACTCAGTTAAATAATTCATGGCGACCTGAATTTCAATCACTTCTCTCTGACCTTTGAAACTATGCCATGACATGTTCCTGCTCGCTTTCGTAGAATAAGAGGGCTTCGTTATAGATGGAATATCAGAAGATCAATTATATTATCCTACTAATATTATAAATGAGAAAGTTTATGAGTGAGGATGCTTCTCAGTAGGGGTCACCAGTGTAAAGTAACTGAACACCATTATAATACCAGAGTGATATCGGTGTAAATAGGGTTAGACTGATGCAGGTGAGTGACGAGATAGTCACTTTATTAGTGCGAGTGTCACTGCGCAAGCGTCACTAGGGTCACTGGTTCAAATACATACATGAAAAAACAATAAAATATAAAATATATGTAGCAAGCACAATTAACATGATACCCCACATATGGATGTATGTTACTCTTTCACGCAAAAAAAGAATAAGGCACTCCGGGAGTGCCGATAGAAGTGAAAACTTAAACAAATTAGATACGTGTGTATATTTTGAATCGGAAGGAAATGTTTTATTGTGAGAGAAATACTTTGAAATGAAGTTATTTTATTCACTAAAGTTTTTTTATTTATTACATTTTTAGTGAATGGCTGCCAGCGCCTTTTAAAGTATATGTGAACTAGTAACAATCTTGATATTCATACGAGCTGTGATTTAAGTAACTATAGTTCTGTACAGGTACTCGATTAAAATGATTAGTGTCGCGAGCTGATTGGTTTTATCCCATCTCAAAAATGCCTAACGCGCTTAAAGAAGTTTTCACTTCAATTACTCAACAAGCCTATCATGCATTATTTTGATAAAATTTTGTGCGCTGATACACCATAATCTGTAATAGGAAATAGTGTACATAATATCCTGGAAAACGTGGGCAAAGCCGCAAGCAGAGCCGTAGTGAGTATTGAAGTAGACGTTTTAACTATGTATCGTATTAACTATGTTTCATCTGGTGGCTGAGCTCTGTACCACCTAATTTAATTCCAGCGGTACACATAGTGGTTATTTTGTCAATAGAGCCAAGCCTAATCTCAGCGAGACAAGCTATACCAACCGTAAAATTTACCGTCAAATGTTTAGAAGTGAACCTTCTATATCAACGTTGCGCATTGGGTTAATAAACAAAAAAAATATTTTTAACAGTTTTTCAGAGTGAAATGTTTTAATAAAACATTTATCCCTAATAATCTCTAGACAGCACGAAGAAGATATCAAGATGATGAGCACCAGTTATTAGGTGGTTAATCAGCACATTCGCCTGATTAATTCTTCAAAAAAACAACCGACTTCAAAATTACGGATAACTCAAAAACTACACGTCAAATCCCGCTAAATTTTAAATGGGACTACATGACAAGCACCAGCTTTCGAATACAAGAAGAAACATCGAAATCGGTAGATCACGTTATGAGGTAACACAAATAAAAATGCATTTGAATTGAACACCTCCTCCTTTTATGAAGTTTGTTAGAAAGAATCAGACGGCCAAGCAATTGTTACAAAAAACAATACCCTCTTACCCTTTCGAGTTCATATCTTACAAGCACTCTGTCTATAGCTTTGCCTGCCTTTTCTGTGATGATAAGTAACTTGTATCTTAATCTAGATCATGGTCTACCATAATTCATGAAAATCTGTTTAGTATTTTTTGCCTGAAAGGATAACAAACATCCATACAAAATTTATTTAATGTTTAAATAGGATTAAACGGATCTTCTGAAAATCTGATGATCTATGTCGCAAGACGCAATTTGAAAGCTCTCATTACTACGTCACGGCCGAATCAATAATTGATAAGACTTCCTTGGAAGTTTATTCAAACACTAGCATTTAAAATTATAATTAATTAAATACAGCTCATATAGGGTTTGACTGTTACCTGGGAAACCAACTATGGAAATAATTTGCCACCTTTTTGGTCCTTCGAGCCGGATTAAAAGATACGTATTGTGTTTGAGGTCAAAACTCAGTTAAGTCGTTTTCGATAAGTGGGAAGAAATGAACGAAATTACTTAAAATTTTAAAACTCAGATCTATATCCCAAATATTTGTTTTACTCACATAGCAAAGACATTGATCAGTCACATTATTAAAAATATTTGTATAGATAGAGGTTAGATTACTTTAAGAATATCAACTATAAATATCACGGTAAACCACAGACATATAAATATTGATCTTTATTTCTCTTTATTTCTCATCACAAAGCAGTCTTAGGACTAAATATTTATAATTTCTACTTAGGACTAAATAAATAAGAGATTGCTTTGTGAGAGTCTGGAGTCTATACTAGGGTAACCTGTATGATAGACCTCCAGGCCCTCGCCCCGGCAAGGTTAAATACGTAACTATATACCATAACACGTCATAGATAACATACAATGTTTATTTGAACTTTCATAAGACAGTGTTAAGTATTTTAAGTACTTACTATTAGTAAGTTTCTATAAAAAGTCGTCAGGTTCTTCTGTCCCCCGTACTAGTTTAAACTGTATGACGGCAAGACAGTTTCCCCGCCGACTATAGAAACACTTTGTGTAAGTAGTAAGTACTTAAATTATGTGTAATTATTAACATTTTTAAAGTGCGGACTGCTCTTAGTACTGAATACTCATAGTAGTACTACAACTATACAATATAAATATTGATGTAGATTCGTTGGGAGTAACACTCGAAGGGTGTCGACATTTGCTTAAATCTTAAACCGTCTTATCATCGTAATCGGCTTGGAAAACTCCCAGGTGACTCGAGAGTTTTTGCAGAAAGTACGTAGGTTTTAAAAGATTTACTAGACTGACAACTTAAAACCATCGGATTAGGAGACTTAAAATCACTTTCGAAGTGAAACCATTGACTTGAGCTAAATTGAATTCGGAGCGCAGTTTACACGACAGAAAACTAAAATTTTAACATTTGCTACGTAGAATACAAGGTTTTAAGTGAAAATGGTTTTCATTTTGTAAAATCGCATAAAATAACGTATGTTGGATGGAAGGACAGAGCTTGATGTGTGTTTGTGATACCTTCATAAACAACTGTCTCCACTGGCAATGTGTGGTTAGTCTGGCCTAGTGATTTTTATAAGTTTACACTTTGTGGTTGTTTTTCCAGTGATGACCTACACGATAGTACATATAATTATCCCGAATTTTGTTCCTTAGCCTGGGAAATGAGCGTTAATATGCTATTATTCGATGTCGACGTCAACGACAGGCGACGTCCAAAGCTGAGGTCTCAACCCAGTAGATGTGAGCTAGCCCCCCCCCCCCTCTCCTTTCGTGAATAGTTTTTCTCTTCTGTGTCTTCAGGTTCGTCTCTTTGAAGCTATAAAGGCCTCTAGGGCTAATAGGATCTATCCATTTGAAATGAAATGACAGACAGAATAACGCACAGTTAAAACTAGTAGGTCCCCTAAAAAGCTAGGTAACGAATAAGAAAAGATTGTTTGAAGTTCTACTCCTAAGATAGTAAAATAAAGGATAACATTTTATATGAAAATGGGTAAGTTTAAAAGTTATTCAAATATTTTTTTAATATACTAAATGAAAGTTTTAGCTATCTTCACTCCTTCATAACATAAACTTTAATAATGTAAATCTCACAAACTACTGAGCGCGCACTAGGTACCTATACTTAAATGGGCAGATTTCTTTCGTTTTCAAGAAGTCTGTTAGATGCATAACTATTTGAAGTTAGTTTTTGGCGGTTTAGATAAATAATAAGATAATGTGCAACTGTTTCCCATGGACGTCACCTACTATTAGTTGCCAATACTATGCCGGTAAAAAGGGGATGAGACCCGAATTGTTACAGTCCAAAAGCGTCTCTGAAAAGGAAGTTAAGTAAAAATATTATTAGTACTAGAAATTAAATTTAATAATAGATTACTTCATGATTATAATAGACAGAAAGCAGATATTAAATTATTAGCACAGGATCTTTCACTTCCGTAACTGATGTCTTTTATACTTGGGCAGTAAGGTTTCTTTAAATGTAATTTATTTAAGACTCGTAACCGCTCTAGTCTCACTTCACCATAAGATAAGTTTAATCCGGCACACTATAATTGTCCTAAAAATATAATCATTGACACCTGGATCGAGTCTTGCAATTAATTTAATAACCTTTGGTGACCTTCAGTGTTACCCGATGTACTATAATATAAAATGACCGCAAGTATTTCGTAACGCGTTGTTGCTAATGAAAGCATTGTGGGTTGACGCAATGCGCACTGCGGATCAGTGAGGTACTCGTAAGTGCAAAAAATGCGCACTTTCTGTCACGTAAAATATTCTGCCACACTTCTAATTTAATGCAATGGAGTTAGTTATAACTTGTTTGGTTTGTGGTGCATCCACACTGCTACATTGTGAGAGACAGTTTAAAAAAGTTATTTTGTTGCTAATGTTGCCGAGTGCTTTGTTAATTTTTTTAAACAGTTACCTTATCGTGGTAACAATAACATCTTACGTAATATTATAAATATAAAAGTTTGTTTGGATGTTTGTTAAACTTTCACGTAAAAACTACTAAATGGATTATCATGTAATTTAACACATAGGTAGACGAAATACGACATAGGGAACAATATCCCGGAAATCATCAGAAATGCCACAGGCAGAGAAAAGTAACAATATTTTGAGTGTTCCCGTTCTATAGGTTTACTAATATCTAAAATTTACTTATTAATCTATACTAATATTATAAAGCTGAAGCTAATCTCAGGAACTACTGCTTCGAATTGAAAAATTATTTATGTGTTTGATAGTCCATTTATCGAGGAAGGCTGTAGGCTGTATAAAATCATAAATTTTAGTAGTTAGTTTTTTCCAAAATTAACGCGGGTGAAACCGCTAGTATATTATATTTGCTTATTATATTTAGTAACATTAAGTATGTTACTATTTTCGTGAATAAGTGTGTGTGGCGCAAAAGCTTTGATCAACAATAAATGGCAACAAGTGGCAGCAACACTTATGGAATGTTAGTTTAGTGTGATGCAATATGTTGCTCAATAAAAAGTAGCTGTGGTGTGAATGCGGCACTGCAAAAATTTAAAACTTTTAATTTGTGCACAAAGTCATTGTAAAGCGACAGTGCATGTTTTAATAGAAAATTTTAAAATTTTCGTGATTAGTATTCTGACTCCTGGCATCGGATTTTTTAATGTAAGGGTGCTTTTTCACCAGAGATGTGCTATGTTACGTTGCTATGGATGCGTTTTATATCCACCAATCATATTCAAAATTCAAAATCAATCGATTTATTGAACCAATCATATTTATTGGATTTCACATCACCGCAGCATAGCTGCATAGCACATCTCTGGTGGAAAAGCACCCTAAGATAAATCTAACGGCACTTCTCAATCTGAAATTGATCAAGCCGCTTAGACTACAGAGCGTGCCAAAGAAATACATTATACATACATACGTACATGCATACACTCGAAAAACATTTAACCCTATTTCTGACGCAGTCGGGTAAAAAGAAAGTCCTTTGAAAAAGGCAGTGATAGCCTAGTGGTTAGAACGTTGGTCTCCCGAACGCGGGGGCCCGGGTTCAAATCCTGGCACGCACCTCTAATTTTCAAATATTATGTGCGTATTACAAGTTAATTATCACTTGCTTCGGTGAAGGAAAACATCGTGAGGAAACCTGCACACCTGAGAGTTCTCCATAATGTTCTCAAAGGTGTGTGAAGTCTACCAATCCGCACTTGGCCAGCGTGGTAGACTATGGCCTGTACCCCTCACATTGTGAGAGGAGACCCCGAGCCCAGCAGTGGGACAATTATGGGTTGTTGCTTTGCTTTGCTTTTGAAAAAGGATGAAATTTTTTAGCCGACAACATATCTTAGCAAAATATCTTAGCAATAACAATAATTAATATTTGGATGTTTCCCAAAAAACTTTTCTCATAAGAACCCCAATTATTAATTTTGTAGCAGTAAGATTCATAATATTTGATATAGTCAAACAACCAATTAATCCCTTCAATCAAAATCCTACGCATACAATCAAAATTCTGTGAATCAGATTTGTATATAACAATGAAACATTGTTCTTCGTTTGAACAATGTCTATTTTAGTTTCAGATTGTTAAATATTTATGCACAATTAATTTCTATTATTAAAGGTGTGTAATGTCGTTCAATGAGAAAGCAGTAAAGGACACCGATAATTATCTAGAAAATATCATTTCGGAAAGTAATATTCAATGTTGTTTTATTTCCATTTTTAGTCTGTCCGTCTGTCCGTCTGTCCGTCTGTCTGTCCATCCGTCTGTCCGTCCGTCCGTCCGTCTGTCCGAAGCAAAGCGCCAGAAAGCTGTAATTTGGCATGGATATACATATATTATTAAAACACCAGAACCGTAGAATAAAATATTGAAAAAATTTTTTTTTCAGGGTTCCTCCCCTACAGGTAACGTGAGGATGAATTTTTTATTCGTCGCGTACTCTTTAGTATGGAGTATCGTTGAAAAGGTCTTCTAAAAATATTTTGGGTATTTTAAAACCATTTTTGGATTAAGGGGTCCGTTTGCGAAATATTTGGCTTTGAAGTGTTAATTTTGATTAGAGTCAAGTGTCCCCACCCCCTGTTGGCTAAACGGTTGGAGTTGTACAAGTGAAAAAATTCTCAAAAATAGGTTATGTTATGATGAATTTACAAGTAAAACTATCATGGCTATGTTAGCATAAGTAATAATCGATAAACTTGGCTTCAACCCATTAATGGCCCATTACTGGGCACGGGTTTCTCCTCTTGAGAAGGCCTAGAGCATACTCCACCACGCTGCTCCAGTGCGGATTGGTGGAGGGGTTAGTGGCCAACCCGAGTGTCGGAAGTTTTCAAACCGAGGGTCTCCAACATGGCTTAACGACTGTTATCTAATTATAACAACCGGGACCGACGGCTTTACGTGCCCTCCGAAGCACGGAAACGCTCAAGAACTTTTTGCCACTAGCGGTCACCCATCCAACTACCGACCGCGCCCGGTGTTGCTTAACTTTGTCGATCACTTGGGATCGACGCAAGCCGCAGGGCTATGAGAGCTTCAATTTAATTTTTTTTATGCTTTGAGTAGGCGAACGAACAGACGGGTCACCTGATGGTAAACGATCACCACCGCCCATAGACATTAGCAACACCAGGGGCATCAACAACGCGTTGCCGGCCAAGAAGATGACGATAGACCAGCTTTTTGAAGGACCCCATGTCATAGAGGGAACATCGATGCAGATAGTTTGTTCCACAGTTTAATGTAATTCTTATAATGTTTGCACCTCTTCCATGTTTTTGCTGAGAAAAAGAGTAATGTTCATGTGCTCGTATCTTTATTAAGTAGAATTTTTCATTATAATAAAAATTTTCATGAGTCAACCTCTCCATAATAAAGTTCTTAAGAATAATTGTTTAAGCGCTTATTAACTCGTACCTTAGCCCCTTAGTTCCTTAATAATATTGCAATTGTTTACCAAGTTAGTACTCACGTACTATACTGAAGTAATTTGCTGAGAGGCTGTTCTTGATGACAGACTAGTCAACTCGGTAAGGGACGATGGACGGTTGAATGCTGTAGTGTAACAAGATTTTGATTTGAAACTCAAGGGTGATAGAATAGATTTTACAATGTCCTGCCGTTGGACGATTTATAAACCATTTCAGCGAATTTGGAATAAATTTCCTCGCTGTGGGGTAATTGAGAATTGTATCGAAAAGGTTGTAAAGTTACTAGAGCTAATTCACACGGGACCCGTCATGAACGATTCGTAAAAAAAAACGAAACGTCATGACGGAAGCAGACATTGCATTTAGAAAAGAGTTCTTTTACGGTTCGTTTTTTTGATGTTTTGATTGTTTGATGAGTGTCATTTTTAAAAGACGGTAAATTATTCAAGACGTATCCATAATTTTCATGATTCAAGATTCATGTGAACACATCCATTTAAAACCATTGCCTCCGTTAAAAATAAAACACGAATCGTCCTCGTGTGAATGAGTTTCCATTATTGAAATTTTCCAGAGCTAATCGTTAGCTTCATGTAGCTGCTTAGCGACTCATCGTAGCGAGAGCCATTCCTTTATTTCCACTTTTCTCTTTCGTGGCCGCAATGTATTGGTAATCTCCAAGGTATTACTGATGTCTATCGGTGACGCAAAGCACTTGCCATCGAAACTCGTCTGTTCGTTTGCCCAGTTTTTACATATAACAGTAAAAAAATCACACTGTACAAAATGGTTTTATTTAGATTGCCCTGTTCATGTGGATCAAATCTTGCAAGCTTAAAATTTAATAGACCTATTTCACAGCCACAATCGTTTTTATTTATTCCCTACGCTTATACTATAAAACTGTGTATTTATTTTTGAAGATTTTGTTTGCAAAATATATCGCTCACCTAGTAATATAATGGCACATCTACAAAAAATGCGAAATTGAGTTTATATAATTATGTATTATACAATAATGTTTAAAAGTGCCTAAGCTACATATTGGTAAATATGTATTAATGTCTATACTTGTAACCATAAAATCATAAAATCTGTAAAAAACGTAAACATAATTAATTTTGAAAATTTTAATAAATTTTTTAAAATTCGTTTCTGTAAAATATGACAAACGTAGATTGTGCCATTGTATTACTGGGTGAGCGATATTTTCTCCTATAAGTAAACTAAGTTAAAAAGTAATTCCTTAGTGCCACCCTCTCGTATAACACCCTCCTATAATATAACTTTGCGTCAGTTAATAAGGTCCCAAAGGTAGACAGGTCACGCGCAGCCCTCCAATATAGGGCTCATATAATTTTATATGGGATTGAACCCATTCATATAAACCTCGTATAATGTTCTTCCAACTAGGGTAAGATTTCGCTTGTGTGAATAATGGGTGTGTAATACATAGTTAGTATAATAACATATAGTATAATATGACTTGAAATAACGTTCACATGATATTTTATTTATATTAAACATTACAAAACGTTTAAGAATCACGCAATGCATAGATAACTCTTTTGCTGTGTGTACTTCTAGTTTCTTCCAACCGAATATCCAAAGGAAATGTATCAAAACAACAGGCAAATACACCATTTTTTCAATACAACAAAATGGAAATAGGTTTCGGATGTCAAAATTTACAATCTGATGATACGGCTGCCTATGAACTAATATACTATAGTATATTCGTTCACTGACGGCTGTACAGTAGCTCAAGTGTGAGTTTTCGCAAGCATTTACTTCACCAACGCGTTTGCGTCTATGCAATCAAAATGTATGGAGTTATTGTCAGCGCCTCTAGCGGACAGTTAAAACAACTACACTGCGAGTGTGAGTTTCAAAATATCGTTTACGTGAACTTTTTAGTCAACATTGAATGTAACCATTCGAGTGGAGGTATTTTGACGTGTGCGATGTTTGACAAGTGAAACGCATTGTTTGGTAATAGGTCGTCATAGTAACAAAACATAATAGTAGTCATAGTAACAAATGCTATGCTATTGTTTTATCTCATTTGTTCTTTAAGCTTAAAGCGAAACAGCTATAACTCATTGATAAAAAAACATAATGCGCCTAAAATAAGTTTCACTTGACTGCCTTTGTAAGCTTAGGAATAGTGTACTTTTAAAATAAGTAGCTCGAGTGTAAGTTTCTAAAAAAAACTAAAAACTCAACTATCACGGGAATCGAGATGACTCAAACATTTTAGTACACGTATTTTATGCGAGTGTGAGTTCCTTAAACATCAACGAAAAGTTATTCGTTTGCTCACTTCGTTATTAGCATAGTTGCACTTACAACTCATCTAATTTTAAAAGTACACTATTACTAAGCTTACAGAGGCAGTCAAGTGAAACTTATTTTAGGCGCATTTTGTTTTTTTATGAATGAGCTATAGGTGTTCCGCTTTAAACTTAAAGAAGAAATGAGATAAAACAATAGCATCGTGATGCTATGATATCAAACATTTGACGTTTTTGTTACGCACATTACATGAAAATAAAAAAGTTTCATACCTTATGAATATTACTTTAATTACGAAGATGCATATATTATAGCACGAGTTGAGTTGGCGTAGCGCCTAAGAGCTCGGACTCGAAATTTGATGGTCGTGGGTATTCCCCGTATGGTAGATTTTTCAATTTCTCAATTTTTATATAATTCATTGGCCAATTATGCAAAGAAGTTAATAATTAATTTTATTAATTTATTTATATGCAAAGATAGAAAAGGTAAAAATTAGGATTTTCGAAATAAAGAGCATACGAAAAAACTTTGTACATGAAAATTCAAAACTTTATTCATTGACATTCGATTATTTACATGTGTCGGGAATCGGGATGATATAATGGGATGCTTTAAAAGAGGCTCGGAATATAGGCCGTTGTTTTCGCTGATGATTGCGCTTATCTTGAGCCTGGGCTTCCGCCAACATCTTCCAAGCAAAGTAGGTAATTACGCGCTGCTCCATTCAACATATTGCTTAATCAATTTTCACTTCATACTGTAAGCCTATTTTAATAAATGAATGTTTAGCGACCCTACATTTGTACATTGTAGATGAGCAACCCTGTTTTGGTTACCATAGTATTTGAGAATAACACTATTGTCATTTCATTGTCAAGTTAAAAATAGCAAAATAGTATTGTATTATTGGAAATATTTAAAATATAAATATGCAAAGAGAAGGAAAAATTTATGTGTAATTTTATTGTAAATAATCCCTGAGACTATCCATAATAAAATCAAATAAACTATTACCAAAAAATGCGTTTCACTTGTCAAACATCAAGTGAGTAACTCTACTACTATGGTTGCGTATTTTTTCAATAGTTAACTACAAAATAGTAACTTACACTCGCGCACACGTCAAAATGCCTCCACTCGTATGTTAAGTTACATTCAACGTTGACGATGTATAAGAAACACACTCGCATAAAATATGTTTACTAAAATGTTTGAGTCATCTCGATTAACGCGATAGTTGCGTTTAGCCGTTTTATGTTAGAAACTCACACTCGAGCTACTGTAAGCTTTGAATTCACTGTACACTAGTGATGTAACTACTAAATATAAAAGGGTCAAGTGCAAAACGACAGTAGGTTTCTGGGGATTTTTTGACTTAAAAATTATGTTGTCGTTTTCTACTAAAGTCATATTCATGTAAAGTATGTCGTCATCATGAATCATCACAGAAGAAAAGAGAGAGAAAGAGAGAGATAAAGAAAAAAATAAACTGGCTCCCTAACCCCCAGACGAAATTCGACCAGTCATTTGGTGGCTGACTCAAGCAAGAGGGTAGTAAGCCAGGCAGCTTCAGGGAATGACTGTCATAATAATAATATTGAATATAGCTTACTTATAATTATTATTTTGCATACGGAGTTTAACAATCAACATAAATTATAAATAACAACTTTGGTGTAAGAGAAATCTAAGGAATCAGTATAGCAAAAACATGTAAAACTACTCCCAAAAAAATTTCATGTTCCCTTATGACAAGAAACCCAATCCCAATAGAACAACCAAAGTTTACAATAAAGCCATAAAAAGTCCTTGAATTTGATTATACCCTTAAATTTTGGAGCAACTTCTCCTTGGAATATATGATTCATCGCTCCCCAATCTAAATTCTAACTTTGTATATGTATACAGCAAAACATTTAAATTATATGACCAGCGTAAACCCAAAGTTATAATGCATGCAATACAGTTTGCAAATCCGGAACCATTGTGGCGTTGGACCGGCTCCAGAATTTTAATTAATTCACATAGGTATCTAGTGGGTAGGTATTATTATACATGCTTAGTAAAGAATTTCTAACGTTCCAAAATTTTGTTGTTTTGTTTCTTCTTATGAAAGCTTCTAACTCGACTAATTCTTCGGAATTAGATGGACCGAAAGTAACTTTGAGCGTCTTCGGGATCGGTGTATAGGGAATTTGATTACCATGCGCTTATCAAGCCAAGTAGGCTTTTGACTTATTGTCATTTATTGATACTGATCATTTGCTTACTAGATTATTACCCGTAATTGACTTGTCGTCTCACAATATGTAGAGATAAGATTACTATTCATAGATTTTTTTAATGGCGACAAACGAGCTTATACTCCACCTGATGGCGGCCTTCATTGCCCATGAACATCAGCAACACCAAAAGCATCTTTGTAACGTTGCCGGCCAAGAAAGAAAGAAAATAAAGGATTTACTTACCATAAAACATGAACCTTGAAAGCAGGAAACAATCTCACAATTTAAGATATTTTCAGTCATGAGTGATTAATTATTGATTCTTGGCAGAGTCCTAACTTATTTACATACTATGCTCCTGAAACCAGTGGAGCTAAAAAATTAAAACTTTGCACATAAGTTCCCTTCCGTACTTTGTACCTACTTTGTTTTTTACTTTGAACCTTTATAACGTAGTTAAGTTGAAAATTCCACTCCTAAGAGGGTTAAACTAGTTGACGACTATATGGTGTAATGGGTACCACGTCGTGCCACCGTGCCAAGGGTCCTGAGTTCGATTCCCAGCAAGGTGAAAATTTAAAGGTTGGAATTTCTGTTCTCTGACTAACGCCCCTGTAGTGTTCGGAGGATCAATAATACACACGCTTTACTCTGTAATAGGTGAGGTATGAATACGCAGAGCGCACATCTGCACTCGCTCGCCGCTAGCCACAGACTGTCGCTATGCATAGACACTACATCCCTTCTTTATTGTATAAAATTCAATTATTTTCATTGGTTTGGTTTACAAACACTTTTTGTAAGTCATGCAAGCTACGCCAATGCTTCAACAAGGCCCTACTGTGAGAAGGGCCCGGGAGAAGAAGCAGCAAGAAACTACCGGGGTGTTTTTTTCCTACTCACAGTTACAGATAGCACTTATTATCTACTTACAATCTATATTTTAAAACTCATGTCCAAGCAGTCTTTTCATTAAAATAATCATTCATCGTAAGTTGTAATACCCTTTCATAAGAATGCTTTTAGTATGAGTTTTAAATATATAGTATAGCATTTCCGTCAATTTTAATGGAATTTTATATTATTATTATTTTATTGCAACATCGATATAGATCTGAAAATAATAAATTCTTTGATATCCAACGTTTACTTTCTTTGTTGTATAACATGTGTTTCCCGTTTCTGTACATCGCTTTCACCATCAAATACTCACACCGCTATGTGAGGGCAGGGTTAAAGTTTGGTATCAATCTGTTAGCCTCAGTTACTTATTTTCATCGATATATTTTTCTGTACCCAATTTAGGATCTGTAACTCCCTTTGTACTGTCCACATATTGTTCTCCTCTTTTCTCTAATTGAATTGTAGACATATCAACTCCTGTCTCTCACACTACCGTCTAACGGTTTATATATAGAGTGAAAGCTATTTTATTTGAAGTGATTGGAAGTTTCATAAAAAAAAATTATCTTACTAGCATAATAAGTCAAATGAAGATCTTCTTGCATTTCACTAAATACAACTCTTGTAGATCATAATTGTATTTTTTACTGACGTCAAATGTAGCCTTGAAAATAGATTAACCCAAGCCACGTACCACAGTCGTCTACTTCAAATATTAAAAGTAACAACATAAGTTCTGAAAAAAAACTCAAGTAAATCCCTCTATTGCCACGGCTCTCCCAGCCGATATGCATATATATCCATTGAGTGAATCATAATTATGTGTTCAATATGCGTCACCCATACACAGATACACCTCCAACTTCACTACAATTTTCTTTCTTGAGTCCCAGTCTCCATCTCGTATCATTCAGTATCATGATACTGTTTATAGGTGCTCGACAAATACATGACGCCTCTGAAATGTGAAGCGGCCCGAATCGGCCTTAATAAGTGTTGTGTAAACATCGCGAAATGTGAGAGCACTTAATAAGTGCGCTCAAGCATCGCGCCACATTTAATGTCACTGTGCTTCATGGTCTGTTTCTATCTTTATCAAACTTATGCAAAGTATAGCGAAAAGAACGAGGATGGCAAATAAAAATATTTCAAGTCTATAAGGTAGTTCGAAATTTTCAAACGTAAATCTTGAGAATTTTGATTCATTTAACTAGACATAATGCATAATGTCAATATAATGTCTACAGTTCAAACAACTCGCTCCGCGCATTATGAGAACTCAACTTTAAACAATTTTCGTATCTGATATTATTTTTTCATCTCGTGTCACTAACAAATTCAAACCATTGGCCAGCAATTCATTTACTGTTAAACTATTTAATTCTACCAGTGTTTAGACTGTTAAGGTCACAAAGACATTTAAAATAGTAGCAAAAGAACCTTTATAGTCCAACATAGTCAAGGAAACGAATTCAGATTACCTTTGCTTCCCAGGGGAGATTTCAATCGTTATCAAGCACTCTCTATGAGAATGCTTTGTGAGTTAGTACTTCTGCGTGCACGGTCACTCACACTTGCATGTACACTCGGTTTAGTGATGTGGCCACTCCAACGTCTTGATGGAGATCTAGTGCTTCTAGCTTCCTCAATATCAACGTCACTGTAAACTTGATAGATCTGTAATACAGAAATATACGACGAGCCGCGGACTGCATTGCTTTTTAGAGAAAAATCTCTAAAGTTACTTCTCTGCACTGTCATTCAACCTTTTTTTAGTATCCGCTTGGCAGAGTCAGGCATAATGAAATCGAAACAATTTGTTAACGTATATTTAATAATAACAATAGGTAACCTTGCCCTTGGTATCCATATTGAATACTGTCGTGGAAAAGTATGGAAACTGATAAAAATAACCTTTTGGTCATTAGCCGTCACTTGACGCTAGTAAAAGTGTTGATGTCGATTTTACACGAATACAGCCTGCGCTCTTTTCTGCAGAACTTCTCTGCGGAAGTCAGTGCCTCGTTGTCTCTTTACTATGGAGACAAAATCTTAATCTTCACATATTTTCCTTTATTTTTCGGTAGCTCAAAAAGATTACCATTTACATTACAAGTAAAGATATTTGATGAAAATACTACTATCTTCTGAGTCTGCAAGTGCTTATTTCTGTATGGATGAATCATTATATTATTTCAATAAGAATAATAAAACATCCAATAAATTATTATGGATTATATTATATTTTAATAAAAATGAATATAATTATCACAAAAGTCGAATCTGTTACCATGAACTCATAATTACTTGTACTAATTTGTCATAATCTGGCTCAAATAATTATGTGAATATATTATAACGTTTTTGATTCCTTACATAATACTTGCATCATTTCTGTACTTGATATTTGTGATTCATTGTAATTGGGGTAGCTTTCTGAAAACCTGCAATTTGTTATTTCATCCCACGATTTCATATCAGTGAAATGCGGCTGGCCGATTATGATAGAACCATCTCCATCAGACATCTCGAATATGTGTCACATGACTCATATCCAACAGACATGTTTGGCTTTCAATAATCTTCATAACGGCATAGCTCTAAAACATTAATTTGTAAATATATGCAGCTACATACGTGCATGCATGGCTTTTTAACAGTTTAATGTAACAGTAACATGACTGCGTAGCCTTAGAACATTGATTTATAAATATTGGCGGACATCGTATATGCATGGTTTTTTTCTTATGAAACAGTAACATGACTGCGTAGCCTTAAAACATTGAATTATAAATCTTTACGGGCACCGTGTATGCGTGGCTTTTTGTTTATATAACCGCAACATGGCTGTGTAGCCTTAGAATATTTATCTATTATATAAATATTTCTGAAGTTCTTGTATGCGTGGCTTTTTACTTAAGTAACAGCAACGTGGCTGCATAGCCTTATATTAATTTAATTTATAATATGCGTGAACTTCTAGTATGCATGGCTTTTACTTATGTAACAGTAATAATATGACTGTATAGCCTTAGAATATTTATCTATTATATAAATATTTCTGAAGTCCTTGTATGCGTGGCTTTTTACTTAAGTAACAGCAACGTGGCTGCATAGCCTTAGATTAATTTAATTTATAATATGCGTGAACTTCTAGTATGCATGGCTTTTACTTATGTAACAGTAATATGACTGTATAGCCTTAGAATATTTATTTATTATATAAATATTTCTGAAGTCCTTGTATGCGTGGCTTTTTACTTAAGTAACAGCAACGTGGCTGCATAGCCTTATATTAATTTAATTTATAATATGCGTGAACTCCTAGTATGCATGGCTTTTACTTATGTAACAGTAATATGACTGTATAGCCTTAGAATATTTATTTATTATATAAATATTTCTGAGTCCTTGTATGCGTGGCTTTTTACTTAAGTAACAGCAACGTGGCTGCATAGCCTTATATTAATTTAATTTATAATATGCGTGAACTCCTAGTATGCATGGCTTTTACTTATGTAACAGTAATATGACTGTATAGCCTTAGAATATTTATTTATTATATAAATATTTCTGAGTCCTTGTATGCGTGGCTTTTTACTTAAGTAACAGCAACGTGGCTGCATAGCCTTATATTAATTTAATTTATAATATGCGTGAACTCCTAGTATGCATGGCTTTTACTTATGTAACAGTAATATGACTGTATAGCCTTAGAATATTTATTTATTATATAAATATTTCTGAGTCCTTGTATGCGTGGCTTTTTACTTAAGTAACAGCAACGTGGCTGCATAGCCTTATATTAATTTAATTTATAATATGCGTGAACTCCTAGTATGCATGGCTTTTACTTATGTAACAGTAATATGACTGTATAGCCTTAGAATATTTATTTATTATATAAATATTTCTGAGTCCTTGTATGCGTGGCTTTTTACTTAAGTAACAGCAACGTGGCTGCATAGCCTTAGATTATAATTTAATTTATAAATATGCGTGGACTTCTAGTATGCGTGGCTTTTACTTATGTAACAGTAATATGACTGTATAGCCTTAGAATATTTATTTATTATATAAATATTTCTGAGTCCTTGTATGCGTGGCTTTTTACTTCAGTAACAGCAACGTGGCTGCATAGCCTTAGATTATAATTTAATTTATAAATATGCGTGGACTTCTAGTATGCGTGGCTTTTACTTATGTAACAGTAATATGACTGTATAGCCTTAGAATATTTATCTTTTATATAAATATTTCTGAAGTCCTTGTATGCGTGGCTATTTACTTAAGTTTGTTTTGATTTATAATTGACAGTACATGTTATGGTATATTATATACCACTTGTACATACCATACAGAATACATTATAGTATGTATAATCCTCATCACCTCGAATGACTTGCCATAGCAGCAATTCAATATATCGCTTACATAATTATGTATAGTTTGGCTTATTCCTTGCAACTCTAAATCAAGTGCCTACTCCGTAACTTAATTAATTATGATACTTAATTATGGTAAATACCCCATAAGTTGAATACCTTTTTAACCAACTTCAAAAAAAGGAGGAGGTTCTCAATTCGACTGTATCTTTATTTTTTATTTTTTTATGTTTGTTACCTCAGAACTCCGGACTGAGTGAACCGATTTTGATGATTCTTTCTTTAATCGAAAGCTGGCACTTGCCGTGTGGTTTTACATAAATTTGAGCAAGATCCGAAAATGGCATCCTTGTCAAAAGCATATAAGTCTTAAGTTTGCATTAAGTATGTGCGCGATAATGGACGAATAACTCAATATCCAACCGATTTCGACGATTCTTTTTTTTTTTTTTTATTGTATGTACTTTATTTTAATTCGGTTTGGTGAAAATTTTAGATTATTACTATTTACTTATTTTTAGCAAACAAAGCGTTTCAATATTTTTGACATTTTATGCTTTAAGCAGGCAAACGAGCAGACGGGTCACCTGATGGTAAGTGATCACCGCCGCCCATGGACATTAGCGACACCAGGGGCGTCATCAACGCGTTGCCGGCCAAGAAGATGACGATAGACCCGCTTCTTGAAGGACCCCATGTCATAGCCCGGAGGGAACACCGATGCAGGTAGCTTGTTCCACAGTTTACACGTGCGAGGTAGAAAATGACGTGAGAACCGGACTGTGGACGAACGCCAGGTATCCAGGTAGTGTTGGTGAAACCTGGTACGTGATGTGCGGTGACGAAAATCAACTGCAGGTATTAAGCCAAACAGTTCTTCAGAACATTCCCCATTGTACAGACGGTAGAATACACAGAGAGAGCCTACATCTCTCCTCAACTCAAGAGATTCTAATCCGTCTGTAAGCTTGGGATCGTCGACAAGACGAATAGCTCGCCGTTGAATTCGATTGAACGGATCCACTTGGCCAGCTGGGCACATGACATTCAGACTGAAGTTTAGTATTCTCCATCTTTCGATTTTAATAAACCTTTAATAGGAAATACACATCACATCGAATAACTTTCACAAAGACTATTTCGATATCTTTAATAGTTTGGCGGAACATAAAAATATTCCACGTAACTTTACAAAGAACTTTGTTTTTCTTCCCAAAACAGCCATCCTTGAGCCATCACGAACATTTTTGAATCAAACATAGTCAAATCGGTTAAGCTACCGAGAAATACTAGGGTTAATTTTTATTTATACCAGCAAGAAGATGTATATGACAATAATAATATGCCTAATTTGGGCTTTTTTTTTTACACAAGGTACAGTAGCATTCTCCTTACGAGCCTTGTTTAAATTTGCGTGCCTTTGCGGCCTTTTTGTACACAGAGTACATTTGCATGCTCCTTACGAGCCGTATAAAAGTTTGCGTGTCCAACCAACGGACCTTGTAACGGGACTAGTGGGATAGACCCAACAACCTGCGTGAACCTTGACGTAGCTATCGATTGACGTAGTTATCAATATATTTCATATTGGCTTTAGCATTAAGATATTAACCAATTGATGCTTCAATATTACTATGTAATAAGGGTTGTAAGGTATAATAAACTTTTTAACCATTATGCTCATATCCTAACACACTGTTCGTAGCTATTTTCCAGGTTCTTCATTAGAATGATTATATAGGCGTGATCTTCAAGTGAACTGTAGTGGCGTGAACATAATGATATTTCTATTGAACTGCCAGCTAATAAGCAAAATTACACCTGTAACTTGTTAATAATTATCAACATAAAATCTTTGGATTCATTGCAGAACGGTATTTGAATTATGAAAATATTAACCACAGCATTATATTAATACGTGGGGTAGATTCTGAATCGTTTCTTTCCAAGTCATTCCAAGGGTAACGTGAAGTTTCACGCTTTTATTAATTATCCACCAAATACAACAAAACTTAGAATATTGTTATTGTGATTCGATAGCTTTATTTGAAATAAGAAACGAAATAAATTACTCTTCCACATGCTACTATATATAATATTACCGACAGCAATATCGTAACCAGTTGCAATAAATTCATGGTCTATTTGAAATAGTTACTTGATGCATGGCCCTTTGTAACAAGGTGATTTGCGTGGCCTTCGAAATATTTAATTAGTTTTGATGTTTAGACAACCATTTTGTGTACAAATCTGGCAGTGGTACTTTCGTTGCCGAGTTCTTAAAACGTTAATACTTAAATAATTGTTATTTAAGTACACGCAGTTAGGCGTACCCACATGTAAATTATGTGGTTGTAATGTAATTATACACTTTACTTACTTGAATACGTACATAATAGAATATATTCGTAACGAATTTGCCTGCCCAAGCGTATGCAAGCAAGGGCATTAATCCTTCTTTTTTTCCAACAAATTTTTTGTAATTACTTATTATTTTTTACCGTCGTCGCCACTTGTAGTGTTCGGAGGATCAATAATACACACGCTTTACTCTGTAATAGGTGAGGTATGAATACGCAGAGCGCACATCTGCACTCGCTCGCCGCTAGCCACAGACTGTCGCTATGCATAGACACTACAGCCCCAAGTCAGAGTCAAAATGTTTTGTCAACTAAATTTTGAATTTCTCAACGGATGAAAATAATTGAACCGAGTGTAGAGATACTATTTGCCGCTAAATATAAACATTAGAAAACCAGTCTATCATTGACCATTCCAAGGTCTGATGATGTATCTTAGGGACAAAATATGTTACTCTTCAATGTATGGAAATAACTGAACCATGTTTAAAGAAAGATATCGTCTGTAACACTTCTCATATTTGGCTTCTAATTTTTAAGTCCACGTGGACAAAGTCACGGGTAGAAGTAAGAACGAACATAATTTGAAAAATGAGATTCTAACGCAATTTGTGCAAGACATTCGAAGCAGAAGAATTTATACTGCTTACTCAACTCAGGGCAACTACCCAACAAAAATACTTTGGGAACTGCTTGTATTATTAGTTTAGGAATAAAACCGGCCTCAAGCTCGGATATTATTATGATCATGCCCAAATAGGGTACACTTGTATATTATTACCTTTATTGTTTTTTATATCTTTGGCGTGAATGTAAACGGGTTAACCATTTTATTTTCTTTTACTACCTAATCGAGTCTCTTTTGTTTTTCCTCCAGATAGATAGAAAGCTGTTTTTGCTAATATAACTACACGTCACTTTACGCGATTTTGAATTTATTAATACGAGCACAAATAGTAGACAATAAACTGTTGAAGAATGAATTCTTGATAGGTTGACAAATGTTTGACGTATTACCAGGCCTGGCGCACTCCGTATTTAGCTATAACGTTACAAGTACATGCCGCGTTCGACATATCTGGCTAATTCAGAAAATTCATTATAAGTTGTCAACTGCACGTTTCTCCCGCTTGTTCCTGCCACGAACTTGCGAGCTTTGGAACAAACTTCCCTCTGAGGCATTCCCTGTGCGCTATGATATGGGGTTCTTTAAGAAGAGTGTTTATCGTATCCTTCAAGGCCGGCAACGCACTTGCAGCTCCCTTGATGCTGCACGTGTCCATAGGCGACGGAGACCACTTACCATCAGATGGGTCGTATGCCTGATAACATAAAAAATGTACTATTATTTCTTCTGTGGTATTATTTAATTTTAAGATGTCAATTCATCATTAAATAGGGTACTTTTGTTAGTGAAAAATAAATTACGAAATTTGATAAAAATTAAAATTTATGTAGAAATATACTTAAATATTTTGATTTTGAGTCATTAAAGTACATTATTATTTTATTATATTAAAATTAAAAGTCGCAATTTTTAACCTTTATATCACGTGACCTAAAAGACGAGCTACCACGGTGTGACGTCACATGGGAAACAAGAAACTGTCAGCATAGTGATAAAGTACTCTGTGACTGTCAGTTCAGTGTAAACAGCTATGCTACGTATGCCGGTCGTACATAGACGATTGTTGTTTTTAGCAATATTACGTCACCAAAATGATGACAGCGTTTTCGCGGGAATAAAAAAGGTTTAAAATTTAATTTAATTTTATGGCAAGAAAGCCATGGACATTTTGACGAAATATATTTTTTTGTGGATTTTTATTAGGAAAATCAATATTTTTTTGACTTTTTCAAACATAGTAGAATACCCTATTTTTATATCTCTAGTAGATGCCAGGGCTACAGGGTCATGATCCATGATAACTTTATTTATCGTACTAATATTATAAATGTGAAATTTTGTGAGGATGTTTTATACCTTTCACGGAAAAACTAATGAAAGGATTTTCATGAAATTTAATTATTTATTTACTATCCCGAAAAACGTGGATAAAGCCGGGGCAGAGGGCTAGTACCTAATTAAATATAATTTATTTCTCTTCTATCAATGTAAAAATATACATAGATTTGAACATAAATGATAGTGAATGTAACATTGATTTATTCGTATGTTTATGTCTATTTATGGTAATTAATTGTATCATTCAACTGAATGAATGTGTATCTAGTTAAAGTAATTACTCTAACTTGATACACAAATAGCATATGAGTATAGTAAACAGACGGATTTCACGCCAACGAACTTGCCTCCTTTAGTTCCCGACCGCCTAGGATTTGTGTTTCCACAAGCAAAGAGTCAATGAGATCTGAGCAAGTTAATACGATTATATTCCTTGTGTTCGTCGGCAATTACCATGAGGTGGAATTATTGTCAAATATTCATCACCACAATCCATAACTGTTCCACGCTTGAGAACGTGTTTCCCATCACAATGTGAGAAGAACAGGCTAGAGTCCGCCAGTTTATGTGCATATTAGCGAACTTCAGGCATATTTGCAGTAAAATTTAATGTTACCTATTAATGTTTGATGTATTCTTATTGATGTATTTGTTATCTTGTTAAGTAGGTTTTTATTATTATTTTCTTACTCGTATCTCATTTCTGTAATTGCTATGTTTCTTGCTACCCTCAAATAAATGCATTTAATTTCATTTCATTTTACTTCATTTCATTTCATTTCATTTGAGAATTAAACCTTCTGTCCACGCAGACGCACTTCAAATGCAGCAAGCATCGTCATTTGTCACTTGCAGCTTGTTTGTATCTTCTGTAATAAAAGTACGAAATTAATCCACGGAGTAGCATCATCGCGTTTGCCTATTGCCTATATTTCATTATGCAGCTTGCATGCAATCGTCAAATGAAGTTCCGTAGATATTAGGCCTTAGTATTCATTTACCATCAATCAATAAGCACTGGAGAAGCGTGGTGTAGGATGCTCTAAGCGTATTCAAGAGGAGACCCGTGCTCAACAGCGGACCGTTAATGGGTTACAATCAAGCCATTCATTTGCCGATAGCAAAACAAAAAGTGTTAGAAAAATCGTCTAGTAATAAAATCTATGCTACACAAAAAATCTACTCAAACCATTGTAGTCATGTAAACAGAATTGTAGTCATTATCAACAGTGCAAACACATTATGCGATAGTCCAACAAAATGCGATTCGAATGGTTTTACCAGTGCAAATGTATGTAACACCAAAATTTATAGCATGTCGTTACAGACTTACTTTGATGTTTTGATAGCGTTGGTTTGTGAGAAACGGAAGATTTTATTGACACAATCTAACAAAATTTAGACGATAGTTTGATGCAAAAATTACAAAAATATTGGCTTCGCGCGAAATACCGAAAAATTGTTGACTGGTAGATTTATTATCTATACTAATATTATAAAGATCAAAGATTTGATTGTTTGCATTGAATAGGCTCCGAAACTACCGAACCGATTTGAAAAATTCTTTCAATGTTAGGAAGCTACACTATCCGCAGGTGACATAGGCTATATTATATTTTTTTTACTATTTTTCCCGAAGCGAAGCTAGGGCTATTTCCTAGTTATAGAATAAAAATATAAAATGTAAAACTAACATTCATTCTATTGTTTTAAAATTATACGTTCGTAATTTGTATAAGTTAGAAAAGGCAAGGCAGGTCAATGCTAAATAGATCCCTGTCCATCCAGCCAATTAAAGTCCCGTGAGAAGAGACCCGGAATCAGAACATGGGATTGCAACCCCGGGAAAGTACTGGAGAGTGTTCCCGGGTGGATTCTCATGAGATTCCGGAAACTCCCCATCTACGTCAGATGGCTGCCAAGTAGATTTTAATCCTGTCGGAAAATTTTTGAGGAATTTCCTCCAAAGGGGAGATTTCCTTCTTGTTTAGGCAAAGCGCTTACCTTGTTGTGGTAGAACCTTGCTTACTTTATTTTTCAATTACGTATGTCTTTTGTAAAAAGTTACGTCACTTCTGTCATTGTATATTCGTATAAAATTTGTCACTGAACACCAATTTTCTTTTCTATTGCAAATCATTATAATATTAGTATTACAGCTAGTAACGGATATTTGCCATTACTTCTTTTTTCATTAACGAGCAATTTTATGAACAATTTAATGATATTTTGATTTCAAAACAAAAAAGCGCGTTATCGCCCAAAAGCAGTGTAAGCCATCAATAACGGTGCCAACACATTTGCGCGATATTCCGACAAAATGCAAATTGAATGGTTTTATCAGTGCAATTTTTAATATTTTATAACTGCGTTCGCGGTTCACAAATAAATATTTTTACAGCACCACTGCAGCTACGGTGTGTTTGATTTTCACGTTAACAGTGACTTTTATTATCGCTTGTTGCTGATATTTAGTACTTTTTGAGAGATTACGGTCTGTCATGGTGTGGAATATTCATAATATACGGTCAATTTTGCAGTTGCAAGAACACAGTATCTAGATGTACCTACCATCAGCTTTTGATTAGATAGAGAGACATGCAAAGGCTTATTACTTAGGCTTCATTTTGCAGAGTGTGCGCTGAATTTAGACGACATAATTATCCCTTACTCGTATGGCAAGTCTTCCGTTATAATATACCGCCAGTATATTACGACATGGTTTGCTTCATCTTTCGTTATGCTCACCACAAAGGAATTTAATGGTTTGTCCGCGTCCTTTCCAGTTATAATGTAGGTGTTTTCAAGAGGAGAATGAATAGAGCTTTATTATATTAGTGCGCTCTTCATCTTGGACTGCATCGGCACTTACCATCAGGTGTCAAGCATTAACAAATTTTATGCAAATTAGAAAAGTCGAGCCATCCGATATCAATAGCGTTGAGATAACTATCACCAACAATTTTTTGGCGAAGAAAAGCGACGGACTTACTTGGTAGTTAGATAGTAATAGGCTAACATTACATTGGTAGATTGTTCAGAACATAGTTGCAATAAATATCAAATTAGACAATTTGCAAATGCCTACAATAGCAATATTGTGGTAATTAGAAGTCATGAATGAATAGGCTGACATACCGAGCAACACACAGATTAAACCGCGGAATACAGACAGCAAATAAGGTAATTAGAATCTAAGTATTTAAGTAACTATTGTGTAGGAGACCTTACTTCTCTACCAATGATATCCTAGTGGCGTATTGTAAGAATTGAAGCTGTTTCTTGCCTTTGACATGGAACAATACCGACGATGTGTGTTGCATCCTTGTATTATACAGTCATCACATTTCAAGAATCGAAATTAAACATTTATCTGTTAAATATGTACATCTGTAACTCTTCGTTCAAATATTTATTTTTCTATTCGAATTTAAGATACAAGTCGTGTCTTCGATTCTCTTGACGATTTTTTTCGAGAATTTCTTTTTTTTAATTCGTTGCAATTTTTATATCATTATTTCTTAAACCGCGTTTCTTCAAATATAATCAGACATAAGTACTTAGCAGCGCTAAAAGCCGTTTGCAGTTTCCAAACTTACTCTACTAATCTTATAAATGTGAAAGTACCTACCTGAAAATGTTTGGATGTTTAGAAACTACATAGTAGAAATATAATAATAATTTTGATGTGTAATTCTTATGCTGACTGTACAAAATTGATTGGTGTTCAAATTAGTATGATCATAGCTTGCTTGATTGTAGCAAATTATACATTTTCGTTTAATATTAGCTGTTGCTTATTGCCATCAGTATTATAGTTACAATTAAAATCTGTACTATTAATCAAAATAAGTTGAATCCTAAAAAAATTTTTTTTTTAAACGCTTTTATTTCAATGTTTAGTTTATAAAATTAGCTACAAGTTGTGAAAATTTCAAGTCTCTACGTAAAATAGAACATAGAGAATTATGCGTCTAAAGTCTGAAAATCGTTTTTTTTAATTTAACAATAAATAAACAATGAAAATTAGTTTAAAATATGATTTTCGTGTATTGTCATCGGAAATACACATGTCTGCCAAATTTCATCAATTTTCATTAAAGGGAAGTCATTCAAATTAACGTTACAAGATTTGATGCTTTGAAGATTTGATGCTTTGATGCTCCGAAGTGAAGCTAAATAAAAGCGTTTAATAAGCGTCCAATTTCGCACTGTCTATATAAGTATCACATGGGAACTATTAAACACAATAAAATAAGACGATGAAATAAATTTATAGTTTAAAACTGAACTGGGCTAAACAATAATACTAAACATACTTCTTTTCTACTCCTCTTTCTTTTTTGTGTAACTCTTCGACAATCACGTGGGTGGTAAGAGGTCACCCTCTTTAATAATGTTCTTTCAATTTTTTTGTCCTATGAAGCTTTGATCTAGTCACATGTACCTATTTAATTAATTTAAAATTGTGAATAATTAACGTTAAGATCCCAGAAACCACTTCCCAGAATTTTTCGCAAAAACCTTTCCATAAGAAATAATATTTCATCTTAAAAATTAATAGCTTCCTTTTAATAAATGTAATTAAAATGTTTATAAAGTATCAGGACGAGATCATATAAAAATACTGAAAGCGATTTTTTAAGAATTAGGAATACTCGTGTATTCACTAGTGGGTAACCCGCTTCAAAATTTTAATTTATTACTTATTTACTTAAAAATTGTAATTTATTTGCAATTAAACATAAATATCTTGTTTAATTGCAAATAAATTACAATTCGCTAATGATTTTAATATTGAACGCGTGGCTGTCGGGGAGCAACTCGGTCAACTAACTCGCATTGCCGCGTGACATGCTTTTGCTGAGTTAGCTTTCATTGTCTTTAAATTAGCTAATGTACGGGAATTTCGTACATATTTCTTGATTATACTATTATATATTTAGTTAATAAAATTTATTTCTTCGGTATTTTGTTCCTTTAAAACACTAGTTGACTGGTACTCAAAAGTATTTCAATCTAATATAAAAAATCTCGTGTCACAGTTTGTGGTGGAACTCCTCTGAAACTCTGATATGAGAATAGGTCTTAAAGTGTATTTCATACCGCTAGGTGATTAGGGTGTCCCTATATCTAAATATAGTATTATGACAGAACCACGTTTGCCGAATCAGCTAGTGATAAATAAAAATACTGAAAAATCCATCGATATTTTAAGAATTAAGAATACTAGTCAGCCTCAGTTTGGCTTGAAGATACTATAAAATATGTTTATTCAGCATTTTGTTCCTTTAAAAACAATAGTGGAAGCTATTAAAAGCGATACAAAAAAATACTTAATAAGACTGGTTGTTAAAAGTATTTCAATAAAAATATAATAGTAGAGGTAATTAACTCAAGGTATTTCAGGGTAGACTAATTACAGGAAGTATTAAGTATTCGTGAATCTGTTAATTACAGCAATTTATTAGAAAAGTAAAGCCTTGCGAAGAAAGACTTATTTATATAGCTTATTTTTAGCAGGTTCATGCCGATGAGTCATTTAAATTTTTTTTCATTTTCTATGGCAATGCTGTTTTTCTGTACACTAACAAAAATCATACTCGATTTCGAAATTAATATTCATTACACTCGAGGAACTTAAATATTATTATTAGAAAAATCCAGAGTGAGAGCCAGTTCTTTCTTTCTAAGCTGACACTAATAGTTAATATAATTATATAATAATATTTTGTTACCCGAAAGGGTCGAACATAGAGTAGGTAACTACTATTTATATTTTAATACCTGTAATAACTATGATTATGTAAAAGAAAGAATTTGACTTATTTAGGTAAATAACAAACTACGTAAATGTTCAAAATGACCTTAAAAGTGTATTTCTCAGAAGAATATTCAAATGGAAACTCGGAACGCGACCGTAGTTTGTCAACAATAACTAAGCTATGGCGTAAAGCTAAAGTGCGAAGAGCGCGATTCTTGCAACCAACCGGAGGCGAAGAGCGATCAATATTGAGACATAAGCAATAAATACATTTATTTTATATTCATGTTCTTTATTATATATCATTGCTGTATTAAATTAATATTTGATTTTATTGTATAAAGTATCTGTTAAATTTGCATGCAATAACCAGTATTTTAATTATTTTCTATATTTACCCATGCCGCCATATCGTTGTGTTCATACTACCTGAAGGTTGTCTGGGAGCGAATGCTTTTAGCATTAAGTCAGCCTTTGTCATCTGTACTTATGTATGGGGCATAAAGTTTTAAACAAATTAATTTATTAATTAATTAACGCACGTGTAGCCCCAAAGTAGCATTCTCAGTGTCCATGGGTGCCACGGACATACACAGACGAGAACACACACGCACACACCCAGACAAATAAACTCAGAATTGCGCCTTGAAGTTGAGTAGCGCCATATTATCCGCGACCGCATGCAGTGGAAGTGCAATCTTAACTAGCATATAGATAGAGTTAAAGGTGAAGAAGAGAAGATTGGAAAGCAGAACAACACTGCTGCTGTTATGCAGCTGTAAGAGTAGAAGAAAACCAGTAAACAGATTTCATTGCAGACACGTGCATTTCCTTTCCACTCTTCCCTTCACAATTGATTTAAACCCCGCTTAACAGCAACCAGCTCTTGCAGTGTACTCCAAACCGCGGACCTATAGACTGATTAGGTCTTTGGTCCACCACGCCTTGGTTCTTAGGATCCAGGCATTAGTGTACGGTTTCAGACAGCCGTAAACTCCCCGCATAGGCCAGAGGGGGAACTCGCCCTCGGGTGAACCCCTCTCACCTTACCAGTTATAAAAATACAGTATTGACAATTTCTTTGGTTGAAAGTCTTACGGTAGTAAAATGAATCAGAAGCGGTTTAACAGTTAATAGCATATTCGCTCTTATTTTTTCATACAACAAGTGCATCAAGTGACAAACCGTATCAAGTAACCGACGTGACAGGAAAAGACGGGACGTGACAACACACTTCGCTAGGAGTTTAAAACAAAAATAAATTTCAAACTCAATCAAGGAAATTAGAATAACAAAATATTTGACTTGACTCTGTAACCCAGTTTTCATGAAATTTGAATTCAGCTGTGGTATTTTATTTGAAACGTGTGGTTTCAGATTAGATTGTTTTGTCTTTAGATTTCATAAAATTATTTTTAGCTTATTATATCGACGGTGGAAAGGAGAAACCCTTGAAGCGACAATTTTGGAACTTTACAGGAGAGCCGATCAAAGTTTTTATTTTCCGAAAAAAAATCATAACTAATTACAATTTAAAGTTAGAGCGACAGGAAAAAAAATAGTTTCTTTATTTTTTATTTACTATCTACTATTTAAACTTAGAAAAATATGCTAGCATAATAAAAGGATTTATGCGTCGCTTAATTATTTTATGGCAAATACAGCGGAAGGAAAAACACATTAAATGCAACTTCAGTATTTTGACAAACACAAGGAAAAACACATCAGCAACAAAATATGCATGTTATGACAAGGGGGAAAAACAACTTAAGTGTATCGAGCATAAGACACAGGGGTTGTGGAAAAACCTGTTAAGTAACAAAACCATAGTATGCTAAGTAGAGGAAAAATACGATAAGCGCTAGTTATGTAATAATTCAATGTTATATTTATAACTGAAGTCCCTACTTTGATTCCCAAAGATACCAAAAAAAGAAAAATGATATTGAGATAAAACAGTCTTTTATTGTTTTAAAAGCTTAATGGTACAATATCTTGCACTAAAAAAGTGGGAAAACAAACTTTAAACGAAGTGTAGGTACATACGTTACTATCTCCATGAGCGATCAAACAATACTACAGATATTATAAATGACCAACGAGGACTTCAACGCAAGAGTCGGCATGCGAAATGGTGACGAAGACAAAGTGGGGCTTTTTGGCATTGGATGTCGGAACCAACGAGGCCTCTTACTGGCTAACTTTCTCGAGAAGGAGAATCTCTATTATGATGAACTTCTTCTTCAAAAAGAAGCCTCAGCGCAAGTGGACTTGGATTAGCCCTGGTGGATCCACAAAGAGTGAGATAGATTTCATTCTAGCTGACAAACGGCACATATTTAATGATGTCTCAGTGATTTGCAGGCTTAAAACTGGGAGCGATCACCAAATGGTAAGAGGCACATTAAATGTACAGGACATTGAAAAAGTAATGAAATCTACTCTCCGCCCAACACCTGTCCAAATCCAAGGCTCCGAGAGCTTTCAGTTGGAGTTGCAGAATCGTTTCGCGTGCTTAGATTCTTGTGATACAGTGGACGAATCGAGCAGCAACAGTCCGCGAGGTACCTAGGATTAAAATTCTTTAAAACTCGCCCCCGTGGTAGGTCTCAAATTCTTTCAGAACATACACTTGGTCTTATGAGGGATAGAGGAGAACTATGTGTGCAGTCTCCAGTCTCTGTGGCAGAGTACAGGCAGCTCAATAAGCAGATCTCGCAGGACAGCCGACGCGACTTGCGTTCTCATAACACAAGGCGTGTAAAAAGCACAATAGAGCAAAATCACAACTCAAAAGTGTTCACCAAAGATCTGCGGATTGGGCAAAGCCAACTGACCGAGTCCGGCGTCGTAATTTCGTCAAAACCCGAAGTTCTGGGAGAAGTTGAGACGTACTACAGACATTTGTTTACCTCCTCATGCACTCCTGTCGCTAGACAGGCAAATGACAAGCGAGCTAAGTTGACCCAACACTATACCGGAGATATGACGGATGTCAGTCTGTATGAAATTAGGGGGGCCCTGAAGCAGCTAAAGAACAACAAGACACCGGGCGATGACGGAATCACAACTGAACTGTTAAAAGCTGGAGGAAGGCCCATATTGCTAGTGCTCCAGCAGTTGTTTGATTCCGTTATCAGTTGTGGGACTACCCCGGAAGCGTGGAGCAGAAGTGTGGTGACGCTGTTCTTCAAGAAGGGTGTTAAAACCCTATTGAAGAAGTATAGGCCCATTCCACTTTTGAGCCTCGTTTACAAGCTGTTTTAAGGGTAGTCACTAATCGCAAAGCACGCATAATTGACGACTTCCAGCCTCCCGAACTAACCGGATTCCGAAGAACCTATAGCACCATGGACCACATACATACACTCAGGCAGGTGATACAGAAGTCCGAAGAGTACAACCTGCCGCTATGTGTAGGTTATGTGGATTATGAGAAAACCTTCGATTCTATTGAGACCTGGGCGTTGCTGGAGTCTCTTCAGTGGTGCCAGCTCGACTGTCGGTATATCGAGGTGTTGAAGTGTTTACAGATATACAAATCAGCCATGATGTCAGTTCGATTAAACTACAGAAGCATGAACCCCATTCAATTGTAGAAGGGTGTCAGACAAGGGGGCGGTATTTCCCTGAAACTGTTCACCGCTGCTTTGGAAGATGTGTTCAAGCAAATGGAGTGGAAAGGGCTCGGCATTAACATTAATGGTGAATACCTCACACAACTTCGATTTGTCGACAATATAGTGATCCTGGCGGAATCGCTGTAGGACCTCAGTATTATGCTAGTAGGGGACCTGAACATTACTTCACAATGGGTGGGTTTTAAGATGAACTTGGATAAGACAAAAATCATGTCTAATGTCCATGTCACACCCATACCGGTAGTTGTTGACGGCACTGCTCTCGAAGTTTCCGACGAGTACATTTACCTGGGACAAATGATCTAGATGGGTATGTTCAACTTCGAGAAAGAGGTCACTCGAAGAA
The DNA here is from genome assembly GCA_963932265.1 of Thymelicus lineola. Lineage (NCBI taxonomy): Eukaryota > Metazoa > Arthropoda > Insecta > Lepidoptera > Hesperiidae > Thymelicus > Thymelicus lineola. Next base: position 1,914,040 of record OZ010704.1, on the reverse strand, counting down.
TCCAACTCGGCTGGGCAGCGTTCGGGAAACTACGACATATCTTTTCATTCAAAATTCCTCACTGCCTGAAGTCGGAAAATGTTCCAGTAATGTGTGTTCCCACTGCCAGTGTTACCATATCCGAGACGTGGTCTTTTACTGTTGGCCTCAGTCGAAGGCAGGAAGGATATCTAACACAGCTCGCTATGGAACGAGCTATGTTAGATATTTCACTACGAGATAAGTTTCGTAACGATGAAGTCCGTAGGTAGGCGAACAAAAGTTACTGAAGTGGCAATGGGCAGGCCACATCGTTCCAAGGACAGATAACCGATGGGGTCGAAAATTACTCAAATGGCGGCTACGTCTTGGTAAAAGGAAAACTGGTCGCCCCCCGATTACGTGAACTGATGACCTAAAGAAGACAGCGGGAAGCTGCTGGATTCAGAGGGCCCAGGACCGTTCACAGTGGTGCCAATTAGGGGAGGCCTATGTCCAGCAGTGGACTTTAAAAGGCTGTTAGATATATAGATAGAAATTCCATTTCAGTCTTTTGATTTTTCAACCTTGCTAACACTATGTAAAATTTTCAAAACAAAACAATTAAGCATTCGCTTTAATAGTATTTAGAGATTTTAACTTGAATGAAGCGCCATGTCACATATCATTTCCTTATATAAGTGACGGCACTTACACAAAAGAGATCGAAATTCATTGCTTGTAGCAACAATATTTGTTTTGAATAGTTAATTTAAATACAAAATTTCGTAAACAAGGCTTACTCTAACAGACTATCGTCTTCATTTATGTAGTCAGCAAAATTAAATGAACCGACGTTTCGGGAATTAAAGACGATGTCAGTTAATTTAAGTATTTATATGCCTTTTTTGTGTGTGTTTACTTTAACCGACGCCACCGCTTTTTACAGCGATTGCCAAATCAACTGAAATCCATAATATCCTATGACAAATAAGTAGGAAAAACACATCAACTCCATGATACAAATAGAAGATAAGCAAGGAAAAACGAATGTAGCGACTGGGCACCAACAGAATAGACGTAAGGAAAAACACCTTTAGTGTTTAAAATTGCATTTCCTATGATGAAGAAAAACGATTTCAGTAACCTATAATATCCGAAACAAAAAAGGAAAAACACATCAAATAAAAATCTAAGTATAGAGACAGTACTTCAAGCGGAAAATGAACCAAATTTGCTATAATTCGTTGTCACTTCATTTAGCGTCTGAAAAAATAGAGCCCAAAAGTGCCATTACTTGAAGCGACAAAAAAGTGGTCAGATCGCCATGAAACCAAGACCAATCGACGCAGAAAAATTCGCTGATTCCAAATATGTATATAACTCATTTTCGACCAAAGTGTCGCTTCAAGTGTTTCTCCTTTCCACCGTCGATATACTAATATTATAAAGAGGAAATATTTGATTGTTTGTTTGCATTGAATAACTACCGAACCCATTTGAAAAATTCCCCCCCGGGTGACATAGGCTATATTATACATATTATATTTTTTTACTATTTTTCCCGAAGTGTGGCGAGGGCGGTTTCCTAGTCTATAATAAAATGATATTACTAACCTATCATCTAGAAATATGGAATTTTGCACACTAGATAATTTATAATGTAAACCTAATACCTTTATACAGATTTTTTCTAATTTCCCCGGGGATTGAGAAGAGGAATCACTTTTTATTTTCCTTATGATAAGAGACTTCAAAGTCATGTAAATAGATTACCAAAATAATAAAAAAACAAACAAGAGTTTGTAAAATAATTACATAGGAAGTAGAAATATTTTCTACAGTTACGTTTTTAATATTTAACAAAATATAACATGGTGTAAAAATTGTTGTGATTGATTCAGCTACTGATTCTGAACAAACTACTTTCAGATTTCGTATATACTAAGAATAACGATGTAATATCAATCAAGCTTAAACAGGCTGAAACGTTAACTTCAAAGCAATGGCTTTCATATCAAAGTCGTATCGGAGCGTATCAAGTGAGCCTAATGAGAGATCATCTTCTAATGTCTATCAGGAGACAAGTAGCGGATTATGGTTAGAGAAAAGGTTTACAGGTTTACTTACTAGTACTCTGTCCATGGGTTTGCCTGCGATTTTCGGGATAACAAGTACTGTATATTTTCCATAGTATGGTCTCCTTGTATGCTGAATTTCATGAAATTACTTTTTATTCCGTTCCGTAGTCTTTCATAATTTTATAGGAGGTTAGACTTATTTAACTAAATAGTAAACATCGTCGCTTTTATTGGAGTAAAATTATTTAACACCCTCACCCGAAACACAATTACGTCAAATTCTTTAAATTGACTTAATATTGAAAACCATACCTAATCGGTTATGCTGTTTTTGAGATTAGCTAGACCAAAATTATTTTAATAAAATCAATGCAATAGAATCTACTTCGTTAATAAATTACAGTACAGACAGAAAAAAAACACAAGGTAAAAAAACTATATTTATTTTTCAAACAACATAACATCAGAAATCCTTTGCCTTCTGAGAATGCCTTTCCTACCAAAGCCATGTGCTCTACCGAATGTAGAAAGTTTAAATTTGCTGATACAGTTTAAGCTTGCGACTGAGTGAGTAGTGTATAGTAGCTGTACGCGCCTTTGAGAATCTGAAAAGCAAATGAGTGCGACTATTTACTTATTTGCTTATTTTAGCAGTAAAGTTTAAGTCTTAAGTGTGATGTATTCTTTCAGGAATGGTTTACTGCAACGGACAGTCATAGATGAGATTAGCAGAGACAGCAGTTTGGTGAGATCTATAAACCATACTTAGCTTTTCCTCAGATTTCAAATTATCCGAAGAAAAATAATGGTCCATATCAACCTTAATGTGACACGTTTTATATTATTACGACTTTTAAATTTTTTTGTATCAACAAAGTGTCAGTCATTTATTATAGTAGTCGCAGTATCTCGCTGCACTCTTTCATTTAAAGTGTGAGTAGGGCGAAGCATATTGCGCGCTCACTTGCACTTAGGTCTTAGGTCTAACTCTTATCACATTTATCCCTTATTTCACCCCCTTAGGGTTGAATTTTGAAAAATCCTTCCTTAGTGGATGCCTGCGTCATAAGAGGAATACGTATGCGAGAAGTTTCTAGCTGTAAGGGTTTGGCCTTTGCGTTGATACATCAGTCAATAACTTTTGCCTTTTATATATACAGATAATAATAGTCTTGTTCTCACGTTCATAAAAGGTAATAAATACAAGATAATATACATATTATGTAACATTTTTAATTTGGAAAATCCTATTTCAATGCTTTTAACCCTAGGTCGGTCGCATGGGGTCTTTGAAAGCACGGGGTTTGGGAAAACTGTCATATTTTTTTAAATAGTTAAGGTAAAAACTTGTAATTTATAGTAGCTTCCTAAAATATACTTAAGTTAAAAATAGTGCAGTTACCACTCAGTTAGCGCGCTGCGCTTGTGCATGATAGACGTTTGTTTTGTGCATGGGCTTCGAAAGACCCCACGCGACCGATCGTGTAAGCTTTTTCTTGTTTGATGGCAGACACTTATATATGTTTTATTTAGCTTAAAATGGATCCTTATAAAGAATAGCAGATAGTCCGATGGTTAGAAGAAGAGTTAGAAAATTTAAAATTAAAAAAAATCTCAAAACATTGTCTTTTCAACTTTTTAATGATTATCTCAAATACAGAAGCACAATAAACACCCTCCCGAGAACACTTCGAGCGCTTTGTTGGTCCTGGCTTCAACCCATCAATGGCCCACTACTGGGCACGAGGCTCTCCTCTTGAGGAGGCCTAGAGCATACCACCACGCTGCTCCAGTGCGGATTGGTGGAGGGGTTAGTGGCCAACCCGAGTGTTGGAAGTTTTCAAATCGCCCGAGGGCCTCTGACATGGCTTAACGACTGTTATCATATGATTACAACCGGGACCGACGGCTTAACGTGCCCTCCGAAGCACGGAAACGCTCAAGAATTTTTTGCCACTAGCGGTCACCCATCCAACTACCGACCGCGCCCGCTGTTGCTTAACTTTGTCGATCACTCAGGATTGACGCAAGCCGCAGGGCTATGAGCCGTTGTTGGTCCTGATGTCCTGCAAAATCGATCTGAAAATCAGCCTCAGATGACGAGAATTTATTGCCCGCGACAAATTGACAGAAAATATTCTACAGTGTCGCCAAAACATATATTCAAGACACGCAGCTTCACTTTGCTCAAGCTGTTCGGACGAGCGAAATGCGGTGTAAAAATTAACTTATATATTTTAATATTTTTATGTTTTTTTTTTGTGATCTCGGTAAAAGAAGTCTTTGTTTTGATAGCTTGTGTTGATTTTAAAAAGAAAAGATAATATTTATTGTTTTAATATTAATTTAAACTAAAGTTACCAAAAATGAGCCAAAAACGTCTTACTTTAGTGTGATTAAGACTGCTGTAAACTAATAAATATTAAAAGGATTATTATGCTTTTATTTAAAAGTACACTTTATTACCTTGTTAATGTATAAATAAAAAATGAGAATATCTGAAGCAATTATATAAAAAAAACATTGAAATAAATGGGCTTTAAAAGACCCCATGCGACCGACTAAGTTATAAAAACTAGCGCGACCGACCTAGGGTTAACATAAAAGTAATTTGCTTACTTGAAACTCACTATATAGGTTAGATAGGGGCCAGGTCATTTCAGATCACTTGTCTAGCTAGGTACTTAGGTGAGGACTAAAAGTCACTTACACTGATAAACGTAGCTACAGTAAGATCAGTAAACGGCCCAGCAGTAAATACAACTGTTTTGTTGAACTGCCCGATTAGGATGTTAATTTCTCTCTGGCGAGCTGCTGTACGCTTCCACCAAGCACTTTCGTACGGACCTAGCATAAGGTCCTTGCTCTGAAAATGAAACATAATCTAAGGAGCTTAAATGATGTGTTGTCTAAAGGGCATTCCCAATATTTAGTCTATGCACATCCATTCATCCATCATAGGAAATAGGCCTCCTTTAACAAGCGCCACTCTGACCAGTCCTGAGTCTGTTTCCTTCAGGTCATCATTTCACCTGGTCGGAGGTGAGGGGGGCGTTCTGACTCCTTTTACTGAAACGTGGTCTTCATTCATTTTTTCATCCTCAACGGTTATCGCTCTTTCGAACTATGTGGCCAGCCACAATTGCGATTTCCACATTACAGAGATTTACTTTAAAGATGATATCATCTTACGTAACATTTTCATACTGACCGCAAAATACACGTCGTTGCTGTGCCAGCAATATAAAAAGAGCTGTGAAACTCCAAATATAAGGTATTCTGCAGTAAGAAACTGTTGCATCGCACTGGTTTCGATCTGAAAAAGGCAAAGTTGTATTTGAAATCTGAACAACTCCAACTCAAACGGCATTTATGTTATAAAAATAACTGATAAAAGAGCCGACGATCCACCTAATTGTAAGTATAGATTCACCTAATAGTAAGCCGGCCAAGGAGGAGGAAACGTAAAAGAAAGAAAAAGGAAATGGCTGGAACTGGAATATATAATCTTTAACCAATTATCCTATCCTGCATAATATTATAACTCCGAAAGTTTATGGTCCGAAGATGTATGGGTTAGGTTAGCGCTAACCGGTAGGTACACAGAGAGAGACCTCGGTTTTTATCCCAGTCATACGTTCTCATGGAATGGTTTGGACGTTTATAAGTTTGTAAAACCACCCTTCCATAGGCGAAGCCGCTGGAGAAATCTAGTTTTATTTAACTAGTAGATACTAGCGTATGCTGCTACGCAAAAATGTTCTATGGGAAAAGTCGAAAATCGACAGTGTACCCAATGCATTTTTTGCTGGTCTCAATAATTTATTACTACTGATTTATAGGTACAGAGCCCTTAAATTCAAAGTTATATTATTTGTGAAAGTAATCGTAAAGTAACATTAATTTAAAATAAACTTTGAAGTAATTTAACGATGTCTGCACGTTTGTAACTCATAAAATACGGGATTCTCTCTCGAATTTCCAAAAATTTTTGGTTACCAAAATAAACTTTATTTCCTTTGCCTCAAAGCAATTTCAAATGATAACAATCATTTTATTTATTTCCCTGTTCCTTGCCCTGTAATAGGTGCGAAGTTCAGACAAAGTACTGAATTTGTGTTATTCTGTATTAATCTATCGTTTACTGCTGGTCACTTTATTTAGATTCATAAATTGCATAGAAATATGTACCTGTACGCTTTTGTACCCAATTATTTTGATCGTTATACATCACTGAATTACGCAGTAAAGACTGATGTGTTTATTTTTGGTTATACAGCAATGTATTGCCAATTAGTATCAGAATGTAGGTAGTATTTTGACTGACCGAGAACTCACCGTTATTTGATACACGGTAGCACATAACATGACAGAGCAGACAAACATGTAGAGAAGCATGATCGGTGATAGACAGGAATCGAATAATCGGACATATCTGAAACAAAGTAAAATACAGTTGGAGCTATACTAGCCTCCTAAGGCCCAAATAAAATATGCCTTGTTCCAGGTTATCACCCAATGTTCTTGTACAAGTACATAATGTACAGTTATGGTTAACGCCCAGACCAAAAAAAATGAATATAACTATGATAGAGTGTTTTTTTTGAAGCGGTATTTTTTTATTGAATTAGTACTATGACAAATAATAAATTTAGGCAGTTTTAGGTTCAAAATTTTTTGTTCATGTCTGAGAACATTAGGCCGTTAAGACATAAATTGGTATATTTTTTATGTTCTAAATGGGTAACATTGGGCTGTTAAGGATTAAAAAAAGTTATTATTTTTATTATAAAAATTATTTATTTAGCATAATTAAGTATGCCTAGTTTCACTTTTGGCAACAAATTAGGTATTACATGTCCATAATAATTATGTCCATAATTATTAAATTACCATTTTCAAATTTTGGTCATGTGCTATAATTTCACCAATATTTTAATATTTGAAAAAAAAAAATTTTTGCAAAATTTATTGAAGAATTACTTAAAAGAGGAATAGGCTGCTCTGGTACTATTATGAAAAATGGAATACCTGCCGCAGCAAGGCCCAATATTGAGGAGGACCGAGTACTGAAACATCGAGCTAGGGGTAGTACACAAGTTCTAAGATCAAGTAATGGGACCGTAGATTACAATGGCACTAACGTGGTTTGACAACAAAGCCGTGACATTGTTATCTGTAGAAGCCAGTGAAGAAACAGTAGAGGTAGAAGATGCTCTAAGGGCGAAAGAAGATATGTACTAATGACCAGAACTACAATAATAAGAAATTATATCATGAATATGATGTGTAAATCTTGATTCCATCAGAAAACGATGTCTGTAATTGGCAATCCGTTCTTATCGCTGGCTGCGACCACAACTACTACTTTTACCACGGTTTGCTGATGCTGCTCTTGAATTGATCTGTACATCTTCATCTGCATCTGTTTCGCTAAAGCTTGGTGATGTATTTTCAGGGCCAATGATAAAACAGTGGTTTGCTAGTATCTTCATCGGAGAATATAGCTTCAACCCATAATGGCCTACTACTGGGCACGGGTCTCTCCTCTTGAGGAGGCTTAGAGCATACTCCACCACGCTGCTCCAGTGCGAATTGGTGGAGGGGTTAGTAGCCAACCCGAGTTTCGGAAGTTTTCAAACAACCCGAGGGCCTCCGACATGGCTTAACGACTGTTATCTTATGATAAAAATCGGAATCGACGGCAAGAAGAAGCACGGAAACGCTCCAGAATTTTTGCCACTAGGGGTCACCCATCCAACTACCGATCGCGCCCGCTGTTGCTTAACTTTGTCGATCACTTAAGATCGACGCAAGCCGCAGGGCTATGAGCGCTTCTTCAGAGAATATAAAATCTCCAGTATCCAAATCATTTAGCAAAATTTTCGATTACTAGTTTTTTCCGCGCTAAGAAAAGTAAGTAGTCATTAATACTCAATGTTCTTATACGAGTACATATTATAACAGGCAACTAATAGAACACCAGCCGAATGTTCTTGTACAAGAACATAATAAATGACAGGTAAAAAAAAGGAATTTCAAATAGTGTATTTGCATAAATAGTAAACTTCAAATACTCTGTAGTGTTTTAACTCAAAAATAAAAATACTAGTTTTTAAAAAAAAACATGTGATTTTGTTAATACTTAGAGATTTATCTTACCTCGACTACATGTGCGCTCCGTGTTTGGCATTTCGGCAACCAAATGACAGACTGTACCTGATTGGTTCCTGAGGATCGAGCTTGAAACACGTCACTAGGACATCCTTCAAGAATGTCAAAACTTAAGAAAATGGCGAGCCGCGCCAATTTTTGAATTAAATTAGAAAAACTGAACTGTTCTCGTGTGAGAACATTGTGTCACCAGGACTACATTAAGCTGATTTAGCTTGGGCGGATACCAATTTTTTGTAAAGTCCTTGGGTAAGAACATTGGGCCTTAGGAGGCTAGGATAGAATCGTGCATGTATAGAAACAAGGAAGGAATATTAAAACAATGTAGGATGTGGAAATAAGAACAGTCTAACTAAACATAAAAATAGTGTCTCATTAATTTCACTTAGGTTAGAAGAAGAATATTATGTTTAAAATATGCGCTGAGGATTTAAGCTTCAATTGAGAGGAATAAATGAAAGTTAAAAAGAACAGAAATATCAATTGTAACTGGATGTAAATAAAACGTATTGAAATAACAATTAACTTCAATTACAATAAATCTTGATGCAAGCTATTATGATTAATCGCGAGAACTATCATTAAAATACTCTTAGGGGTATTCACTGACTTTTTCATTGACACCTCTGAGTTATTTGGGTCTGAACTATGTTCGCATGTCTAAATTTGTTGATAAAGCACACATTACCATATTATACAGTTTTTAATTCCTTTAAAGAAATTATATACATATTATGCTAGCTGTTGCCCGCAGCTTCGCACGCGGAAATTATGTATAATATTGCGACTATAAATTGAGATGTAAGCTATCCTATATTTCAAGTTGGATCAAACTGCACACGGTGTGCAAATTTTATCAAAGTCGGTTAAGTAGTTTAGGAGTCCATCGCGGACAAACAACGTGACACGTAATTTATATATATTAAGATAGGAGAACTATGATTATTATGATTCGTGCATAAGTGTATCAGTGATACCTATATGAATAAAACTTTGACTTTTACTTTGATTTTAGGTATCTTTTGAAGTAAAAGCAATCTTAGATTTTAGTAAAATTAGAGCGAACATTTTCAAAGACCGGTATTGTAGTATTTACTTGTTAGGTCCGTATTTATCTTCTTCTATTCCTCGTTATTTTCTTCTTTGCTTCTTTCCTTCTATCTCCTTTTCTTTATTTCTTTTAGTTCTATTTACTTTATATATTGCTTTATCATTTTATAGTACTTTTCTTGGCTGGAAGTAAATTTTAATGTATATTGATATCCTTTAGATTACATGTTATATTTTTGGTCTTTATTCTAAATTGTATGTTGAAATTATATATTATTGTAATTGTAAGATTGTAATACCTTCTGTTTTGTTATCCAAATTCCTTTTATAGCTTTCTCTTTGGTTTATTCTTTAAAATTTAATATTATGCTTATTGTATTTTATAGTTTGATTTGTTATGACATATATTGTCATTGTAACTTAATGTCTTAATCTTTTCTTCATAAATCTAATTCTATATATTTGTCCTTATCCTCCTTTGGCAATGTAATATCAGGTCACCTACGATAATTTAAAATTTAAATTAGGAATATTCTTCGAAGTCGTTCGCTGAACACAGACTAACTCTGGTGGAGAGAGAACAGTTCCCCGGTATCGCTCGATGAGAGAGGTTCTAGAAAATCGCCTAGAGTCGTGACAATCTTTGGAAAACAGTTCTAATCTATACTGTCCTTACAGCCGAGTGACCTCTGCAGTACGTGAGTCGGCTTGAGTGCACTACAGCACGCCCACACGACTGTCCTACTGCATTCACGACACTGAGGCTGTGCTACTACTGCTCCTGCTTCGTGCGCTGGCTTGTGCGCTCTAACCGCACGCCCGCACGCTTCTCGCAGTCTCCCCAGACACCGCACGCCAGAAGAGCTGCAGGCCTTTTGTTGAGGGCCTTACTGAAGGCCTTCCTATTGTGGAAGAACCAAGTGACTCTGTTTTGTGCTAATCATATTAACTACTTCATATTGTGTATATTGTGTAACCGACTCTGTAACCACCAGGGAAATATATCATTAAATTTTACTCTCCCTCAAAAAAAAAAAAAACTGTAGTGTTAAGGAAGGTAAGTAAGATAAAAAGCTGAGGGAGAGTAAAATTTAATGATATACTTCCCTGGTGGTTACAGAGTCGGTTACACAATATACACAATATGAAGTAGTTAATATGATTAGCACAAAACAGAGTCACTTGGTTCTTCCACAATAGGAAGGCCTTCAGTAAGGCCCTCAACAAAAGGCCTGCAGCTCTTCTGGCGTGCGGTGTCTGGGGAGACTGCGAGAAGCGTGCGGGCGTGCGGTTAGAGCGCACAAGCCAGCGCACGAAGCAGGAGCAGTAGTAGCACAGCCTCAGTGTCGTGAATGCAGTAGGACAGTCGTGTGGGCGTGCTGTAGTGCACTCAAGCCGACTCACGTACTGCAGAGGTCACTCGGCTGTAAGGACAGTATAGATTAGAACTGTTTTCCAAAGATTGTCACGACTCTAGGCGATTTTCTAGAACCTCTCTCATCGAGCGATACCGGGGAACTGTTCTCTCTCCACCAGAGTTAGTCTGTGTTCAGCGAACGACTTCGAAGAATATTCCTAATTTAAATTTTAAATTATCGTAGGTGACCTGATATTACATTGCCAAAGGAGGATGAGGACAAATATATAGAATTAGATTTATGAAGAAAAGATTAAGACATTAAGTTACAATGACAATATATGTCATAACAAATCAAACTATAAAATACAATAAGCATAATATTAAATTTTAAAGAATAAACCAAAGAGAAAGCTATAAAAGGAATTTGGATAACAAAACAGAAGGTATTACAATCTTACAATTACAATAATATATAATTTCAACATACAATTTAGAATAAAGACCAAAAATATAACATGTAATCTAAAGGATATCAATATACATTAAAATTTACTTCCAGCCAAGAAAAGTACTATAAAATGATAAAGCAATATATAAAGTAAATAGAACTAAAAGAAATAAAGAAAAGGAGATAGAAGAAAAGAAGCAAAGAAGAAAATAACGAGGAATAGAAGAAGATAAATACGGACCTAACAAGTAAATACTACAGTATGTTATTCTATAATAAATATTTAATATCTTTGAATTTGATAAACAAAATTTGATACAGCAGGAAAAACCTCATCTAATTTACGTTGTTTTTCGTCTCTGAAATAAGAAACCATAAAACATATTTTCTCTCTTTTACACATCGTCAACATTGTCTGATCACAAGCGAGAAAGCTAGAAAGATTTACAGTTTAGACTTTGAATCGAGATGCAAAGCACTTGATTTATACACCGTTTTTCTTAGTATATGCGAAAGCTGAATGTATTTTGATCAGAATCAGTTGCTGAATCGATCGCAATAATTTTTACACCATGTTATATTTTGTCCTAAAAATATTTTAAAAATGTTACAAGTTGGACACCAATGCAAAACATCGTTATTACCGACCATCTTAAGCCTTGGTGGATAGTTTCAACTTTGTTGGTTATAATAACAACAAAATAAGATTTCACATAAACATATGGCATGGGAGAACTACTACTAACATCTCAATTTTGTTAACTTGTATAAGTTAAACTGTTATTCGGTTGCGTTGACAACCGAGATTGATTAAGATTGTCACACAGAGTACTTAATCACTATGGATTGTCAAGTCTGGCGTTTTGCTTGCGCTCTCATAATAAAATTATTATCGTGTCGTAAAAAAATTGGTTGTCTGTAAAGTCGGTTTACGGACAATGGTTTTACGTGATAACGTCTATTTCGTAGAAGAATAATTTATGATATAAATATTGTCAATTCGCACATTAGGAACGGGAAATAGAATGAAAATTACAATTTTACATATTAAATTACAGATATATATTTCGTTTTATTATTATTCAGCGTATCTCTTTCTCGATACTTTGCGCGCGTTGTGGCTCGTGACGTGAGCAGGCTCGTTACCACGTTTTCGAGAATGCCTTCCAAGCGGACCGATTACGCTTGAGTGGGAGAGAGACGGCCGGTCTAGCGTGCCTCTCTCTCTAATGCTGCGCGCGCTTCCGTGACGTGAGCGGCCGTTACTCGTTTTTCGTGAATGCCTTTCAGGCTCATCGTCTTTATAAACGTTATCACGTTAAAAATTTGGATAATGAGTTTTCAATACAGTAATGAGCAGTACATAGAAATGGTACTCGAAGTAGTGTAAGGTGATAATGTGTCCATGGCAGTGCGACGGTACGAGGAGCAATTTGGTGTAAGAGTGTCGTGGAACACCATGCTTTCCGGCACACTACGCTTTAAGGGACTACGGGTAGTTCCTGCCTCCTATCGCCGTTAATCGAGGTGTGAATCGCATTCCGACGGCAGTACAACAAGGGATTTTGGACTAGATAGCCGACAATTTTGCCTTATGCACAAACAAGCACAACACATGTGCTTGTTTGTGCATAAGGCAAAATGGGGGACACTGAACTACTTATGTATGACTCGTGTGAATGATTCACTATGAAAAATTATTGAATACATTATTGTAAATAATGGGGATTAATATAAACAAGTCAAGATGGTTGACAGTTAACTGCGGCGGTCGCAAATTGACGCGGGCCGCACGCTCGGTGACCATGTTTATGCGGGGACAATGGAGAAACACAACAAGCTTGTAACTTTGTGAGTTTTCAAGATACACCTTTGAAAATTTTTATGTAGATTATTTAGGCGAAAATATTTGACACGTGTATAGGTTTTTCTATCAAGAAAGAATAACGTTGTATATCTACTTGAATTAATATGCTAGTATAATTAGTATGGTACGAATTAATATACTATTATAGTTATAATCATTAAACATAACAAAATTATAATGAAACGGTAGGTACATAACTGAAATAATATTTAATTAACTATATTAAATTATTATTCACTCACCTTTTTACATACATCAATCAAATTTATCAGTACTCCTTACAATATTCCAAACATAAATATTGAGGTCTTTTAAGCTTGTTAATTTATATAACGTTCAAAAAATTTAGCAGATTGCAGTGAAATTCTTTTACACAAAGCTGTTTAGTTTATCCCTATTTTTATAGTATAAAGTATAATATATTTTTATAGTATAAGTATAGTTAATTAAGATTTTTTTTATAATTTTACTGATTTAAATGTTAATGATGGTAGTGGCTTGATTTAAATATGACTTTTATCATCAAATACAACACACTTTTTTATTTACGATAGTACAATATTATATAATAGTAGTTGAATGGGCGAACTTCGTATCGCCTAACAATCATATTAAAAAATAGGTGTTGGTGATAGAAAGGTGAAAATTTAGGGTTGTATGTATTTTTAATGCCACATTACACAAAAAATTGTCCAAAAAATAAAATATTAGGGGTGGACAACCCTTATCACTAAGGGATATCAAAAATAGATAGTAGCCGATTCTCAGACCTACTGAATATGCATATAAAATTTCATAAAAATCGGTCAAGCCGTTTCGGAGGAGTATGGTAACTAACATTGTGACAGGAGAATTTTATATATAAGATTTTGCACCGCTGTTCGCTTATATTGCGACCAGCATCTTAAACGGATATTACGAATTTCTCTGTAGGCTGTGATCATTATATTTCTTGTTCAAATTGTTATTTTATTAGTCTTGAAATTTCTTTAATCAAAATCTAACAAATTCTTAGTGCTCTAATTAGTTTGTTCAACAAAGAGTTTTTGTTACCCTGTCCTGTTTTTATGCGAATGAGAAAGTTACTTGTAAATAAATAATTAAAGCTTGTGTATAACGTAAGATATTCTGCGTATTTTTTTGATCATACACAATGTAGTTTTACGAAACATTTCGTGTTATTTCGACTTTATTATAATGCTTATGATGGAGTTAAGAACGAGCAATGATAATTGAATGCGTATATAAAATTTCATTTTTATATACGTCGAGGAGTTCCCTCCTCTAGCCAACCCTGAACGTAGTATTAGGTCAACATTATCATTATAGGTAAATGCATAGCCATCGGAACCAAAGCAATGCAAAAGCAAACCATTTTAAGTATAATACGGGTACTCACGATATATATATTTTATATTATACGCCGATATTTCGACCCCGTTACAGGGATCGTGGTCACGGCTAGACTGCGGTGGCGCGGAGAAACTCTTGACAGGTTGACAGGTTACCCGTATTATACTTAAAATGTTTTCAGTCCGCGATGAGTTAAGTCTAAAATCATGTATTAAAAGCAAACCAGCTCCGTAGCGAGGATGCGGTTCGAATTCACTTTGCAAGAATTGATTCATTCATCGAACTAACGAATAACTACTTACAGCAGGTTTAAAAAACCTTGCAAAATTATACGTTACGCGGAAGCATAAACTGGAACTACATTGTTCACTCTATAATACATCCTTACACTATTAAACTCGAACAAACCTTTTGATATAACTACCTGGAATTTTCGTTACAAATATTATTACAAATATAATACATTTTCCTCGTGCGTACTCGTAGTATTGTTTTAAATGTTTTGGATAAAATAATTCAAAATAAATAAATATTGAGTTTGAAATTCGTGACGATTGATGTAAACACGAGGATCATAGACGCGTTTTAGACCAAGAAGAATCAACATACTTGTTAACTGCCATCAAAAAATGTGTTGTGTGTGTGTGTGTGTGTGTGTGTATGTTATGTATGCTTACAAGAAGTTATACGTCTTTGGCGTAACAGACCTAAAATAGCTAAAGATTTCATCCCGTACGCCACAACTCATTGTTTGTAAATGGAATCAGTTATCAGTTAACTTCATCATGTCGCTTTTTTGGCTGTCGGTGTGCGCGTGCATCGTAAAAAATTAACTCCCATATTTTTTTTCCAAACGCGAAAAAAGAAGTAGGTACAACTTTAAAAATATAATTAGTTCTAGATAAGTAATGACTATGCAGGTACTTAAGTAACTAACCACAGCTCACGGGATTTGGATTAATCCGGATATTACAAAGTTCAGTGACTCCCAAAAGAAGTATCTTCAGTGTTTCCTTGTACGTTATTCAGTTGAATGCATCAGGAACAAGAGATATTTAGGCATATAGAGGGTGCATCCTTGTACCGAAATCCCAAGTAAAATTAATTCATCATACATATAAATATTTTGTTATTCATAGCTTGACGCAAAGCTCAAGCACTATACTCATTACTATAAATCTTATTAATTTACAAGACATAAATTTCTCCCGCAGTTTGCAGACGCAGATAGCCACGATAGCCATATCTAAAAAGGAGCAGAAAACGTCGATTCATATCTACTGACCTTGAACTAGCTCTTGAAAAGGCAGGTAGAATTAATGGCGATCGCTTAGAGAGATTTATTTCAATTGAGAGAAAACGACCTAAAGATTTAGGATCCACGAACAGAAGTGAGACGGTTTTATTTGTTATTTACAGCAATTTGAAATAGCCCATGACATTATTGAACTGCCCAATTTAGTCTGAATCTATTTCCAGGTATATCTTCAGTCAGGTATATCTTCAGTCTCTTAACGTTCATTAAAATAACTTAATAGTAGACTAATTATAATTGACTGATTACAAAATTGTTTCATGAAGACATTAAATTTGATTTCAGAATCAGAAAAATATTCCTAAATTAATTTTCAAACCTTATAATCTCATAAATTCTACGCACTAGATTAAATTTTTAACCTAAAAATAAACGCCAGAATATATTTTCGTTTTGTCTGATGTAGTTTCGCTTTATAGATGTGATATCGTTTTGTAGATTCAAAAAGTATATCTGACGATGACAGACTGACACGCGAGGGAATAAAAAGAGCACTTTCACTTTTGAATGTATGAAACTATCAATTTGAAAAGAAAAATAAAATATAAATGTCAGAAAAATGAAACAGAGTACTTAATGATGACACTGCTGACTACATTATGTTTTGAAATCTTGATTTATCTAGCATTATCTAAGCCGTAGCTTTGAAGGCCTAAAAATACGATGAAACATTTCGAAAATAACAAGGTTGTCTCGTATGTAAGAGCACTAAGTACCGTGTCCCTGGATTTTGTAGCTCAAATTCTTCTGTCATCTAAATGTACCTTCAGAAGTAAATAGCGAAACGTCAGTCATAGGAATTTGGTACACCAGGGAGGCATCATAGTCACTTTTCCACGAAAATACGGAAAATATTCCTCATTTCATTTTAAAAATGAGCCTCAACCATGAGTGACAGCCAGCCAGAAAAGTAAATATAACCTGATTATTATTCACGGCTACTTTTAGACTTAGTTAAATGATCTTAATATTTTTCCGTATGCAAAACATGTAGTATTGAATTCTAAGTTTACTTGGCTCAATAATTTAGGCTGTGTATAGATTGCCGCAAGCGGCATTGTATCGCACTCAGTTCTCAAACAAGTTTTGCTTGCGGCTTATTAGTGACACCGTCTAGTCTGTCGTAGGGAGTATGCATGGCGAAATGTTTCTAATAAAGTTGTAGTCCATAAAGAGACTGACATTTAATGTCCAGTATAATATTATTTCTTGTAGAACCAGTGGTTTGGGAGAAATATGCGAATTTCGTTCCGCAAAATGTTTTGGTAAAATTTTTACATACTTTTTTGCACACATATAAACATTCAAACATACACATACAAACATACATACAAACAAATAAACACACACACACACACACACATGATATTTCAGTTCAGCTTTTGCCGCGATAGCACATCTTAATGTCATTTCTTTGATTGACATAGTTTCTGTCAAGGCTCCAGCGCGGCGGTCCCACGCGAGCTTACATTGCACTCTAGAGGTACGGCAGAGAAGACTACGTGGAGTCGTTTTTACGGCATCATAACCGATCGTAATATGTTACCGCTTGTGGCACTATATACACTTCCTTAAAGGAGAACCCCAGCTTCCATAGAAACTCAGGCCTAAGTAGACAAGACTGGAAATTGGCTGTCAATTAGATCATTGCAAAAGGTTTAATTTCTCCAATTTTCACGGCTGTCAGCAATGGCCAACTAAGGAAATCCTAGAATGAATCACCTTAATTATAGGTTATGATTATGTCATACACGTGTCACAGTGCTATTTAATATGTATGTTATACTTACTATAAACCAAATACCTACGAGTAATCATTACAAACGTTAAAATAAAAGTTTCTCAAAAATACTAACACTTAAACTACGAGTTTAATGGCTAAAACTAAGTTGGCGGGTGACTATTATACTATCTACTACTTAAATGGTGGTTTTCACCCAAAACGAATGTCATAAAAAGGTTGTTTAATAAAAGCTATTGCATATTTCAAGAGATTTTATTAGTTATCATTATAATATATTAATATTTCGTCTAGTTGTGCAGGAGGCGCTATATTTCGTTGGTACCTTGCCCAATTAAGATATCATAATATACTCATTGTAAGAATGGCCACAGCAACCTCCTGATCTTCTAAAGATGTATAGGGTACATTATCCAGTGTTCAGGACTTATTCTGAACCTTTGTCAGTCACAAAACAGGCGATTAAGGAGTCCATATTCATATAGTATTGGTTTGCAAGAAATTGTAGCGAAACTGCGAAACACATTCACCAAAACACAAGTACGAAAGCGAATACAATAGAAAATTAAAATCACTGTGTGCGTTTCGATGAGTTTCAATAGTAAATAGGACTCCAAATACGCTGAAAATATTTGATAGTAAAAATATACAAGAACACGCGTAGAAAGATGAAAGATCGATGACAAATATGACAATACAGTGATGTTATTTATAAATACTATGGTTACCAAAATGACATTATTAGGGATTACATCATCTTTGTTGACAATCGATTAATCGATGTCAAAATATTCGAAATGTAATTTAATAAAATTAGCGTAACGATTAAATGGTAAATATAATATATTACATAGTTTTGATTTATATGGAATACGAAAACATTTTAAAATTAAATTAATATTATAATTATAATCAATAAATAATAGATAAAATATATTATTATGTTCCATGAATCGATAATTATCAATCGATTCAATCGATTATAAAATCGTATGTAATGAGGTAAATACTGTGAAAACTTTTTTGCATTATTTTGTTCATTTGGCAAGAGCAGCTGAAGCTAAGATTTAAATATGTTTATCTTATAAATAAGACAAATTTTTTGGTATATAGTTTACTCTTGTCTAGTCCGATGTTCTAGCACAGATTACATATGGTTCGAGGCCGAAAATTGGGGTTCTCCTTTATTTCAAACTGATCCAGCCCAAAAATTTTAGAGTACTTACTTAACTAAATCCAAATGTCTTGCGTGGCATTCTCTAATTCTAACAATGGCTTCTTCTTCACTAACTGTAGATATCTCGGTTCCAAATATGGAACTGGCATCACGTCTTAATAACTCCAATTCTCCTTTAAAGAAAACCATCAAGACAATAGCAAAAACGTCAAATGATGTAATCCAACCAGTTGCAATTACTGTTGCAGAAGCTTGAAAAAATGATGCAAATAAATATCCAGGCATTACATTTTTGTCGAATGGTGTCCAGGAACTAACTACCTGAATGTAAACTTCAGATCCATTCTTGACATTAAATCTATACATAGGTGATGCTACGTATTTGAAAATAGGCTGCAAAATGACCGTGGTTCCAGTACAATAAGTCAAGAAGCAATACAAATACGAGACTTTTCTGCAATAGTTTGTAAACTTGTCAATAATGTTTTTATTCTCTTCGTCTTCTTTAGTTCTCTGATTCAGATCAGCTCTGGTTACGTATTCAATAATTGCTTTATAATATTTCTGCCATGCAAGAAACGTGGTTACTTTACAAATGCTTACAGTGCTGAGCATGGAAATTTTAAAATTAGTCAATAGCTGGAGAACATCTGATCTGTTGAACCAAATATCAGCAAACTCCGTAACAACAAAGATCATGACAAATGTATGCATCATCATGTATAAGTACCGTGGTATCTTTTTCTCTGGAAGCAAAAGTCCCCAAAGCTCCAGGTATTTCACGTTGGGACCAAGCAATGGTTGCTTGGGATTTTCAAGTTTATCAAGTACTCGCTTCAACATATTGGATTTGGTTTTAGAGAAATCAATATGCAAATGGGATCGCTGTCGCATGAACGCCTCTTTTAATGGATTGAAAATGTTTCGAGTTTAATTTCAGTGGTTTAATTTTTAGTGGTGATGTTCCGTGTTTGGAACTTTTATTTGTTATGGAATTATTTCATTGGTTTTAAAAATTAATCGAGCTGACGATCCACCTGATGTGGCTATCGTCGCCAATGAATATTAGCAATACTGGTCACTGATACGTCGCCGGCCAAGAAAAAGAGGAGAAAAAGAAAAAACAAATTGTGTAAATTCAAAAGATTGTAAAAAAACCGTAAATGTAAAATCGTTTTGATTTCGATTGAGAACTTATCAAGAATGAATAAAAACAGAAATAAAGAAGTACCTTTGTATTCAAGTCTAGTTTCAAAGTGTATCTAGGGTAGCTAGGGTATTCATCTTTAAGTTTAATTAAGCATAAATGTCTACGAGAATAGCATATTATTATTATCTCATGGAGCAGTATAATGAATAAGCATGAACAGTATTAAGTACTGTTTGTTTGTTAGTTTGTCGGCTGTTTAACAAAACTAAGTCGAAGTTTAAATAAATGAACGTGTTAAAATATCGACAAAGAATCAATAAAGCACATCACTAGATAATTTTATATTGGATATTTCATGAGAAAGGTGTCATTTGTAACGCCATTATGTTACATTAAATGCAAGTCTCTTAATTGTAGCGCAATTATTGTTCAATTATTTGATGAGATTGTCTTCCAACTGAATAATTAAAATTGGAATACAATTGTTCGAAATCGAGTTTATTATTTATTTGTAAAAAACCAATGGCATATATTATATAAAAATCATCAACATTACAAGTTCAATAATTTTAATTTTTTTCATTCATCTACCACGACAGTAATTAACTACTTATATGACTAACTTCAAAACTAAAGTCCCACATTTATATTTGTCTCTTATCCGTATGTTAAAAATACATCTATCTGTAACGGTTAATATACCGAAATATTTTAATGAAACATAATTCATGTTTCGGGCCTTACTTAGTGTCCTTTTGGCAACGCTAAGAAACACATAAAAATCAGTTTGTTTACTTTGTGCACATCATGCATACATATGTATGTAAATATGTATGTATGTATAATATATATGTATGTATGTTAGAAAATATATATTTTTGATTGAAAGTTACAATATAAATCCAACTTTTAATACACAGATTTGAAGCAATCGCGCTCTGTGATCGCGGTACTATCATCAGCATGTATTTAATTCCGAAACAGCATTAACAAAGTAATTATACAAAAACAATGTTATTGCAAAGAACACAAACAAGTTACTAACAATTGGTTTTGTTAAAGTGTATCCAAAAAACAACAACAAAAACAAAAGCAAATTCACTCACTTCTCGAATTTGATGAGGAGCATAATTAGTATAGACTGTTCAGACGAAACTTATTTGGTAAACAATTTTGGAATTACTCTTTATTGAAATATTTGTTTCAAAAATATTAAGGAGTGAACAGAAATTAGTTTTAGCATTAAATGTTAAAGCAGTGATAGCCTAGCGGTTAGAACGTTGGTCTCCCGAACGCAGGGGCCCGAGTTCAAATCCTGGCACGCACCTCTAATTTTCAAATATTATGTGCGTATTAAAAGTTAATTATCACTTGCTTCGGTGAAGGAAAACATCGTGAGGAAACCTTGCACACCTGAGAGTTCTCAAGAAAGTTCTCAAAGGTGTGTGAAGTCTACCAATCCGCACTTGGCCAGCGTGGTGGACCTATACCCCTCACATTGTGAGAGGAGACCCCGAGCCCAGCAGTGGGACAATTATGGGTTGTTGCTTTTTTTGCTTTGCTTTTATATTCTCAAACTCTTTTCTTTTTATGCCTACCTTGTCTTCATTTACGTAAAACTACTTGTCTATAGTAGATAGGTACGTTTTATCGAATAAAGTTAAAAAGACTTAAAGGTTTACCACAGTTTCAGTACAGCTTAAATCCGCATACGAAAGTTATATAATATCAGCTCCAACAACCAAAATACTTTACGTTGTAAACATCTTTTTGTATCAAAAAAAGGGTGCGTGTACTTTTGTACGCGCGTGAGAAGTTATACTTCTTTGGCATGAAAAAAAAATCAAAAAACAATATTAAAAAAACATTGTTCAAAATACAATATTCAAAAACAAATTACCAACATACAAAAATTACCAACAAATTAAATTATTTAAAATAAATTACCAAAAACAATAAAAGAAATTCAATCATTTACCCTTTACAAAAAAGCTTTGAAGCACCACATACTTAATTTATATTCCAGATTTTAATTATTTAATATATTACTACATACTTATATGTGAAAAACTTGTAGAATTGCCCAAACCGACTTACTATTTAATTGTACCATGAATAGGATTGTAATTGCCATCTAATTGCCATCAGCTAACTGATACATATGTAATTAAACACCTTGTTTTTCTAATTACCCTCAAAGATTCAATTTTTTTTCGAAGACAAATCGTACATGTTGAATTGTTATTCTTCTTTATACACCGAATGTTTTTTAAGACAAATGTTTTATGCACACCGTCCTTCTTTGCTCAAACTAGTATTAAGAATAATGTATTTCTCATGCAAGTGAATTGTATATATTCTTTTTGAGAAATAAAATATCTTAACCAGAAAAACAGCAATACTAAAAATAAAAATTAAATAATATTTTGAAATAATTTAATTTACGAATCTCTATAGTCAAACTATATGTGTTAAGTGCCATCTGTGATTAATTTTGTAGTATATTCTAATATTACTTTGCAAAAACAAATCAATTGTAAATCTTTTTTTTCTGTTTTTACAATTGTAAAAATACCATCTATGTTCTATTACGAGAACTATTACGATACCATGCTGTAAAACCAGTTTTTGTGGGGGGGAGGGAATGAAAGATTTTATTCAGTTCAGTTGAAGAATAATTTATTTTCCGACAGGCATTAAACTTTAATACAGATTAAGGAGAGAAAAAGAATGGGCTGCTAGTCCCAAAGACAAGTATCGATTACTATTTACTACAGTCCGTTCAGTTATTTTACCTCTGACAAGCTGTCATTACCTTCCCATTAGATTAGCATTACTTGCTGTCAAGTGACGAGTGTTGCAAAAGTTCCCGATTTATCGGGAGATCTACTGATTTTGGTTATCGTCTCCCGATATCCCGTTTTAGCGACCGTTTCTCCCGATTTTTTGCATTTTCTACCAATGTAATATAATATTGAAAATTAAAATAGAAAATAGTGAAAAACAAAAGAAATTGAGTCGCTCAATGAAAATACAGAAGAATTTTGGGCAAACGTAGGTACATATTATAGCATAAAACGTGGTCATGGCTCACGAAATCGTGTTCTAATATTTTTTCCAACTGAATCAATGATAGGTCTATTACACACAAAAAAATTGAAAAATACAAAAAACCCGACTGCGTATAAAACATGTGCGACATATTGAGGATAAGTTTTGTAAAATGGATGGAAGCTTAGACGCGGAAATTGATAAATTTATTATAGAATTGAAAGACGAGTGTGATACGGAATCTGAGAGCAGTTTTGATGATTCATGTTCGTCCGATAGTGATTATTTATCATTAGGCGTGCGTTTGGATCATTCGTATGCCAACCCAATTTAAAGCAATTCAATTTGTTGTAATTTTAATATAACTACCGAGAATGTGAACTGATTAGTTAGAAGACTGTAAAATAATACATTATTTTATTTGAACGTGTATCATTTTTACTATCGTTACTTTTGGATCAACCTAGTAAATAATATGTATATACATCAGAAGAAACATGAAATATTTCATGTTAGGGAATCGTACAAACTAAACATTATAACACACAGCTAAGGTTAACCAACTTAATAAATTAATAATGTAGTTTTTATAAGGAAGAATATAAACGCGTATAAACAAAATTTTGATATTAATAATCGCCAAACAAAAAGAATGTATCAATTAATTACGCCTTCGTTCCGCCTAAGTAAAGTGCAACGATCTTTCATAGGGCTTGGTGTACATTTCTATAATAAAATTCCAAAATTAATACGTGACTTGCCAATAGAATCTTTCAAAAAACGTGTAAAAACACAATAAAATTGTTAGGCAAGGGATATTATAGTGTAGACGAGTATTTAAATGACAATGATTAGCTCTGCAACCAGTTCCACTCAGAATAGTAAACTTTTGTATGATAATATCTTTTTTGTAATATTTTTTTAAAAGATGTGCTGAGGAGTTTATTTAGGCTTTTCTTCTCCTCCATGACAAAGCACCTTCCGAAAAGCCAAAAAATGATGTGCATAAGTGTATCAATGATACCTATATGAATAAAATATTTTGACTTTGACTTTAATAGCTAGAGGTAAAATAACTGTGAACGGACTATAGACAAATCGACCCATAGACTCGATCAATCAGTACAGACTACATTGTCTTTCGTAATTTTTCAGCACAGAATAAAAAGAAAGATTTTAAGTGATGTTTAAATATTTCAATCTCCAAACAAAACAACAACTTTTCTACGCGAATTTAAAAATTATAAAAGTCCTGAAATCCAAATAAATAAAATGTACTATAATTTCGTTAGACACGAAACTGGACAAAATCACAGACTGCAGATCACGGATAGAACGATATGGCGGCCATGGAACTAACGCGCCAAAGGAGAAACCCAGCTTACATAGAAACTCAGGCCCAGGTAGACAAGACTGGAAATTGGCTGTCAATTAGATCACTGCAAAAGGTTTAATTTCTCCAATTTTCACGGCTGCCAGCAATGGCCAACTAAGGAAATCCTAGAATGAATCACCTTAATTATAGGTTATGATTATGTCATACTCGTGTCACAGTGCTATTTAATATGTATGTTACACTTACTATAAACCAAACACCTACGAGTAATCATTACAAACGTAATAAAAAGTCAAAAATACTAACACTTAAACTACGAATTTAATGGTTAAAACTAAGTTGGCGGGTGTCTATTATACTATCTACTATTTAAATGGTTTTTACCCAAAACGAATGTCATAAAAAGGTTGTATAATAAAAGCAATTGCATATTTCAAGAGATTTTATTAGTTATCATTTATATTAATATTTCGTCTAGTTGTGCAGGAGGCGCTATATTTCGTTGGTACCTTGCCCAATCAAGATACCATAACATACTCATTGTAAGTATGGCCACAGCAAACTACTGATCTTCTAAAGATGCATGGGGTACGTTATCCAGTGTTCAGGACTTATTCTGAACCTTTGTCAGTCACAAAACAGGCGATTAAGTAGTCCATATTCATATAGTATTGGTTTGCCAGAAATTGTAGCGAAACTGCGAAAACACATTCACCAAAACACAAGTACGAAATCGAATACAACAGTAAATTAAAATAACTGTGTGCGTGTCGATGAGTTTCAATAGTAAATAGGACTCCAAATAGGTACGCTGAAAATATTTAATAGAAAAACACAAAAAACCACGCGTAGAAACATGAAAGATCGATGACAAATATGACAGTACAGTGGTGTTATTTATAAATACTATGGTTACCAAAATGACATTATTAGGGATTACATCATCTTTGTTGTCAATCGATTAATCGATGTCAAAATATTGGAAATTTAATTTAATAAAATTAGCGTAACGATTGAATGGTAATTCTAAATATATTACATAGTTTTAATATGTATGGAATACGAAAACATGTAAGAAATAAATTAATATTATAATTATAATTAACAAATAATACATAAAATATATTATTATATTCCATCAATCGATTATTATGAATCAATTCAATCGATTATAAAATCGTTTGTAATGAGGTAAATACTGTGAAAACTTTTTTGCATACAGAAAAATACAGAATTTAGCTAACTTCACGTTGTAGAATTTAGGTGTCGGTGTGCGCGCGCATCATAGAAATTCACTCTCATCATTTTTCACCATCGCGCCAAAAGAAGTATAACTTCAAAAATCTGACCAAAGAAATAAGTCACTTTCCGCGGATTTGTTACTAAGCCTTATTTGTTGGGAGGCTTTTAAGGAATTAACTGCGGGGTAAAAACATAGGAGATAAAGCTCGTGATCAAAGCGCTTACAGGTTTTATTTCACGGGGTTATTGCCGGGGATTATCTGATATTTTTGAGGCGATAAATCTTATGAATCCTGACATTTTAATTTAGATGAAAGTAATTAAGTTTATAATATATGTCATTGTGCAATGCAATATTAACATATTTTTTATACCGGAATTCCCATGGGATCGAGATTTACGCGGGGATATTCGCATTTCTAATGATTACCGTCCAGATAACACTTACTTCGTAACTATTTTGACGAGTGAGGAAAACGAAATGTGAACCGGCGATTTTGTGGGTACGTGAACACGATATTCTCTTTGATGCCTCTCAAAAAACTGACAATTCACAGGTCACCGCAATAACGGTAGCAATTACAGACAATGATGGCCGACGCCCCACGATCGTGCCTACACAGTCGTCATCACCTGAAATTGTCTATCGTGGCCGATTGTGAAGAGGTGCTATGACGTCACTTGACGGACTTGCTGCCCAACTGTTTCATCTCTCGGACTGTGTATATTTTTATGTATGTAATTAAATAATATATTAATCGCATCGTATTGTCTCAATGTCAGCCGAACCTAAAAGCTTACATAAATGAAAACCTATGACCCGAAAAAAAAAAATACCTACCACAGAAAACAACACTTTATAAATATTATTTACTAGCTTTAAAGCTGCAGAACAAACCAAAAATGTATTTAGAGTTTCTGGAAAAATGTGTTTTTACTAAAATTGTTATTGGTTGGCATGCAAGTGGTTAGTAAGTAAATATACTTATTGTGCATATATTTTCAGTTATTCACCAGAAGTATATCGTTTCATTTATTTTTTAGCGCTCTATTTCTAAATGCACAACCCGTAAGCGTAAGTTGATGACAATGTTTTTGCTTCTAATTTAGGAAGTATACCAATACATACTGGTCAAGACTTTCAATATTATCCATAAAGGAAATCATCGAAATTTCTTTGAGCATAAGCTCAGTAGGAGTATTTATCTCATGATTATTAAGTACTAGTAGAAATATTTGCAGCTACTTACTTTAATAGTTCATTATGTCGTCTTGTTAAATCTTTTACTCTCTTCATAGCTTCGGCATCAGAAACACCTTTATGTTTTCCAAAAATATTAGCTGAATCACATCTCAACAGCTCCAGTTCACCGCGAAAGAACACCATGATCACTAGAGCATTTGTATCGTATGAAGTTATCCAACCACCTCCATATGTTGCTCCGTAGATTTGGTATAAAGAAGTAGCCAAGAATCCTGGAATGCTAGTCTTATTAAACGGCACCCAAGAACTAATAACTTGAACGTGCTGCACTGTGCCATTCAAAATATTATCTCCGTAACTAGTGAAGAGAAATTTGTAAGCCTGAACCAAAATTTGGACGTTCACAATGGTAACAGTAATATACATGAGAGTCCAGTGAAAATACGTGATCTTTCTGCTGTATCTGGTATATTTTTTGATAATGATTTTATTATTATTGTCAGTAGTTTCTCTTCTACTCAAATCAGATTTAGTCACGTAGTTGATTATGGCTCGCCAGTGATCCCCCCATGCTAGTATCGTAGAAACTTTACAGACACTTATCATTGCTAGTAAGGTAATCTTTAAATTGTTTAACAGTAGATTTATGTCATCTCTTACACACCAAACTTCACCTAACTCACTCGCAGTAAAAACCGCAACACTTAGATGCATAAATAAATAGAAGCATCTTTTTAACTGATTTTTAGGTAATAGCAATCCCCAAAATTTTAGAGCTTTTATATTAGGACCAAGTAAAGGTTTTTCTGGATCCTCCAATTTATTTAAAACTGACGTAAACATGTTTCCAGTTTGTTACTCCAATTGGTAGTGATTTACCGTATTAATTATCTTTTCGATATTTGTTATACATTCTGCGCACTGCGTGATAATTTCTTAATTACGGTAATTTGATACGATACCTCATGTTGTTTTTTGTTGCGTGATATTTACCACATAGGGTCAAGTAGGGATGTGAAATTTTTATATTATTTTTGAACATATTTCTCACGTATGTTACATGGGAAATAAAAAAATATGATTGAACTAAAATTATTCATTTAAAAATCCTTGAATTATTAAGAAGCAACATTTTGAGTAAAGAAGTCAAATTGTAATTTATCGATTACATCCTTAATAATCTTAAATAAAAATAAAAATAAAAACCGACATTTTTATTTACACTAAATATAGCTGAGAACACTCTCGATTAAGTTACCTTTCAAACAAAAAAACTAGATCAAAATCAGTTCATCCGTTAAGGAGCTACGATGCCACAGACATACATACAGATACACATACACGCAGGCACACAGATACACAGACATGTCAAACTTATTAGACTCCTCTTTTTTCTTCGGGGGTTAATAATAGGTACAACATTAACATTATCCGTTTGCACCTACATAATTCGGATTAAATCAATCACACACTTAACAATTTGTTATTATTAAGGACAATATTTTTAGATGAATTTTATTCTTACTAATATTTCTCGCTATACTATACGATACTATCGTATCATCGTGGTATTGTGAGTTGTATCTTTTTCCTCTGCTGTTCTAAATTCGCTTCCTCAGTGAGATGAAAACTAAAACCAAATTCCTGACAACTTTAGTATAAAAATATTGTTGATACATTATGTTAAAATTTTGGGTCGTTTACGTGTGAACTTTGCGTAATATATTCAGTGTTCGTTTTAATATCAACGTGGAAGTGAGGCACAAGTTTTGCTTCGAGATTGAAATTTAAAGTGGGTTCAACGTCACCACATTGTAATAATATAAAACATATGATAATGATTCGAACATTTATTTTATTTACAACCTCAAGTATTGCTAAAATTACGCTTTAAAAAGATATATCGAGAATAGAACGAGTATCTTGATGTATTAATCTTTCCTACTGATATTATATTTTTGGAAACAACTTTTATTTTGTGGTTTTCTAGAAACTGATTACATATCCAACAAGAATTGATGACTTAATAGTATAAGATATGCATAAAACAATTTAACTATACAAGTCTACTTACGCAAGTTTTTACCTGTGTTAACTTGATTATTCATTTCCCCAAAGCTTAGCAAGACCTTGTTTTAGTTGCTTACAAAACAATACGTTTCTGAGTAAAACATTGTTATACTAATTTCTATCTATCTACTTGTACTACTATAAAATTTTGGTCGGCGTTATTATCTCTTAATTATGTACTTAATAACGTATCGGAAGTGTAATTTGAATAGGAAATTTTGTTCTTTATAAACTTTGTTTGTTTTTAGCTTATAAAAAATAGTTTTCAGGTACAGTTATGTGTCTGTTTGACTAGCATTATGTAGGGTTCCGTAAGAAAATTCGAAAAACGGAACCCTTATAAGATCACTCGTGCGTCTGTGTGGCCACCGTTCACAGCCAATTTACTCCGAAACTACTGGACCACATGAGTTGAAATTTGTTACTTATGTACTTTTTTGTGATGCAAAGACGAAAGTATACAGTAAACAACTCCATAAAAAAAATTAATTAAATCAATATACAGACATCAATCCATTAAAGATTATATAAAAAAGGAGATCAAAACCTAAAGGTGAGCCAAAAGCGGTTTTTCTCTAGATATTTCTCAGTTGCGATTACCCATTCCACTTCAAATCGCGCCAGAATTAGCTAAACTCATTCGCAAACGATTAACCATGGAGCTAATGAACACCTTCTATGTACGCAACTCACTTTACACCTAATTACACAAAGAGAAAAAGAAATTGAAAGTGATAGGTAGATATACCTTACTAAGACCGTGCTAGAAATGTATCAGACTGAAATATGTTGTAATGTCAATAATGTAATCTTATGTGTAATCTTATGGAGCAAGGCTTCCACTGGTTTCGTGATGGCAGTTAGGTATATTATTTATGTGTGTTGTATATATCGGTGAGGCTATGAATCTCCAGTGAAGGTCCAGGGACCTCTTTATTCTACAGCGCTTGTCCGATGCAGAGGCTGGCATATAAGAAATGACATGTCATATTTAGTTTAGGGAATTGTCAATAATGTAGGACAGATTACTATTGATGGCGTAGTGTTGAAGTACTTTGGAATATTGATGTGAACGTTAGGAGGACTAGAAATATATCATGGTGCAAAGTAAAAAGAATATCATTTCACAACCAACACCTTAGAATACCCTCTTCTGCTAAATATACATAAGAAAGCTTCCACGTGTGTGATACAGAATACATACATAAGATGTCGTTACCCGAGACAAATATTTATTTGTCACACAAAAATCTACCCCGGCCGGTAACCAAATCTAGAATCCCTTGCTTTTTAGAAATACTACTATCTAGGCTACGGTAACGTCACATTTTAATTAATTTTATTATCATATTTGCATATCAGTACGATACCCATATCCCAATCGATTATAATAAATTACCATAATTCTGTTGACACATCCAAATTGGATATGTCAACAGAAATCTGACATTGACAAGCTGATTGCCATTTCAAAGGAAATATATGACGTTAACAAGTGAACGAAATTGAAATTTTTGAAGAAACCCACGCCGGATGTTAACAAAAAAGAAAGAGGATTTGCAGTACCCCCTGATGGTCTACCGCCATCTAACATTTATCTATGAACTTGCTCTACAATGATTAAATACCGTTTGAATGCAAAAAATCGCAATGTAATCTGCCCAGTAATTTTCATAAAAAACGGTAACAGATATACACACAAACAAACAATCTCTGACCCTAAACACATATACCGCCTCCGTTCCGTTCCGTCCGTCGTGGGTAATAAAATAATGTGTTCTGATTATATTAACTCAGAGGTAACTTTAGAAGTCTTCCTTTTTTATATAATATCAATCCAGAGTTTTAAACCTAACGTTGCAACGTCTGATTGCTAGTTTCCTGCTTAATTCTTTCACCAACAACGCATCTGCAATCTGACCAGATACAAATCCCTTAAACTTTAAAACTACACACGCATTTAAACTAAATTATCAAATGCTAAAATAGTTTCTCTCATTAAATTCATGGTGTGGAAATTTATACAAATTGCGGAAATTTAAGGGCATATGTAGACTGTACGACTGTATATCTCGAATTTATTGTAATAAGTTTGTATTAAATTGTCATGACATTAGGTGATCTTTTTCGTGTAAATAGACAACGAAATCAGCAGCCTATAAAATAAGAAATCGCAGAAGTTCATAGTTCAATGCATTTCCGACCTGGAAAAAAGAAAGGACAGAATTTAAGTACTGTCTCTCAAGCGTCACAGTCGAGAAAAAAAGAAAAAGGTAACTAGCCGAGCAATATTTACGAAAATATAGTAAACACCAGTAATGACATTAACCCCTTATATTGTAAAATTGATAAAAAACATAAAAGCAAAGCAAAAACCCATAATTGTCCCACTGCTGGGCTCGGGGTCTCCTGTCACAATGTAAGGGGTGCAGGCCATAATTTACCACGCTGGCCAAGTGCGGATTGGTAGACTTCACACACCTATAAGAACTTTATGGAGAACCTTTTCCTTCACCGAAGCAAGTGATAAATTAACTTGTAATACGCACATAAAATTAGAGGTGCGTGCCAGTATTTGAACTCGGGTCCCTTCGTTCAGGAGACCAACGTTCTAACCGCTAGGCTATCACTACTAGCCTACTAAAGTTGATAAACCAATAAATAACTTAAACTATTCCACTAAATAGGGTAGCCACTTTTATCTTTTCTTGGCTTTTCAACATAGTATTGGGGCTTATATTTTTTTCATCTTCGCCCCAATACAGTGAAACCAATTTTAAACATTAATGTAAGAATTGAATTATTATTATTTTGTCAAAACAATGTCTCTTTTCAGACAACGCTCAATTTCACCTAAATGGGCAGGTCAATAAATAAAATAGGCGTAATTGGGACGCAGAAAGTTTCAAACCAAAACACCAGGCACTGTATTCGCTCGTAGTTACGAGTACAGTTTAGGTAAGAATTGTTGGATTATCAACCCAAACGTGTGTACTGTGTATATACTTATGTACGCACGTAAGAAGATATATCATACTTCTTTGGCGTTACAGAAGAAAAATAGCTAAAAATTTCATCCCCTACGCTTTTTGTAAAAGGAATCAGTTATCAGGTAACTTTATCATGTCGTTTTTTGCCTGTCAGTGTGCACGCGCATCTTAATACGGAAACTTAAAAGACAGAATATCAGCTTGTTTCATCATGTCGGTTTTTGGCCGTTGGTTTGGGCGCGCATTGTAAAAATTTTATTCTTATATTTTTTTCTAAACGCACCAAAAGGCTTCAAAAGTCCGAACAATTACTTAGAATTAGTACTAGTGGTAAGGTCGAGATTTAAACAATAAATCGAAGAGAATATGTACGTTTGAATGATTGTATTTATTTAAAAAACTTGTACCTTTTAAGTCAGAAACAAAATTTGTTGCTCTAGGATCTAGGATATGAGACTTAAATTGAGTTAAAAGTTTGTGCTAAAAGATAAAATGGATAAAGCATACGTCCTCTAACAATTTGGGTTAACATTGTTCTAAAACTGCTATGCGGACAGTGAATGTAATTTTAATGGTCACCATTATGGCCGTGTCATTTATTATGGATCTGATGTTATTTATTTACAGGCAAAGTTTATTCCAAACCTACTTTCCTACTAATTATTATAAATGCAAAAGTTTGTTTGGATGTTTGTTTCTCTTTCACTAACGGCGCGTCTGATGCTGACATAATAAATTGTGCGATCACCTTTACATGACTTTTATAATATTTTTTTCGACGACCCTGTAGCTTTGTTGGTAGCGACTCTATCAAAGCGAAGGATCCCTGGTTTGATTCCCGGCTGGGGAATATATTTTTATAACAAATAAATATATGTATGTATGTACTCGGGTCATGGGTGTTATAGTGATGTGTTATTTGTGTTGTCCATGCCACCCACGATACAGGGAAACCTACTACGGGAGTATGATTGTGTTAGCATTTATAGTTTTATACTGTTACTAGCTGACCCAGCGAACTTCGTATCGCGGTTTTTTTAAACATTTTTTTTCTAAAATAAAAGTAGCCTAAGTTAATCCCTGTTAGCTAGCTATCTGCCAGTGAAAGATTAAATTACTAAAATGAATATTAAAAATAGGGGTTGGTGATAGAAGGGTGAAAATTTAGCGTTGTATATATTTTTAGTGCCACTTTATAAAACAACAAAAAATAAAAATTTTGTCCAAAAAAAAATGCCTAACATTTTTTTTGTGGACACTGGACAACCCTTATCACATAGGGGATGAAAAAAAGATAGTAGCCGATTCTCATACCTACTGAATATGCCTATAAAATTTCATAAAAATCAGTCAAGCCGTTTCGGAGGAGTATGGTAACTAACATTGTGACACGAGAATTTTATATAGAAGATAGTCGTCTAAGTACATTTTGAGTGTTATCTGAGCAAAGTCCAAGTCTACGTACGCTTTATAGACCTTACCCAGTATTTTATTGAGCAGTAAACAAAAGCCACTCCCAAATTGTGACCCTCGAGCCATAATCGCTTGAACCCATCCCAAAAAGATCCTAATGTGAACTGTAATTAGTTGTTACATTAAAAATATAATTATCAGGGTTCGAAGAACTCAATTAACTCTTAAATGGGAGACGGAGCAGAAAACAGTACCCTTGTTACTGTCACCTCTCAATAAGGACCCGACAAGCGTTATAGAACATTTATTTTCATCTGAATTCACCATTTATTTTGGACGACTAATTAATTTGATCCTCTATTGCCTTGTTTGGCGGTAATGCGATGAGATTTCGGTGTTACATGTCTATGGAGACTTAGGATATCTGTCTGGTATTCCGAGTGCCAAGGGCCGCCAGACTTTACTTATTTTCTGATGAACAAAATATATACAATATAGTAGTATTAGTGTGTAGTGGGAACGTGTAACTATAAGTTAACTTAAGCCATGGCCCATGGGTCAATTCTCAGGAATCAGTTGCCAAAGGTACGAAAAATTTGGACTCATTTTAACTTACAGTCTGACGACTGATTCTTGCATATTTATGTTGTAGGGGATATTGAAAAAAAATTGAAATATAGGTATATTCCCAGACACATCCTACGGGTAATATTTATTGCCAGACGTTAAAAATGTTAAAAACTCTGATGCCTACAGAAAACCACCTAGCAAAGTTATTTCATATGAACATTGTTCCATAGGCTAGCAATGTAATTTTCTCACAAGTACTGTTACAGAAGTGCCAAATGAAAAAATAAATAAATAATTTACAAAGTAAGGATATCTAATAGTTATAAGTGGACAAAGCGAAGCCTGCTCAGAATTGTGTTGGATTCCAGAGACAGTCAGCGCTGATCTTCCGTAGGATTCGATAGATTATGCCACGGAGGACGTTTATAATCTATACTAAGATTATAAAGAGGAAAGATTAAATTTGATTGTTTGTTTGCATTGAATAGGCTCCGAAACTACAGAACCGATTTGAAAAATTCTTTCACTGTTGGGTAGCTACACTATCCCCGGGTAACATAAGCTATATTATATATATATATATTTACTATTTTTTCCGAAGCGAAGTGAGGGTGATTTCCTAGTATTTCATAAACAATTGGATCTGGCATAACCCCAAAAATATTCTTACCGACGTCCAACGTATAACATACTATGTAAAGACATATTAAATTCCTAAAGCACCATAGATACGAAGCGATGTTATCCGCGGGGGAACTTAACGCCTCAACGGTTGTCGAAGTGAGCTTACCCGAGTTTAGGGTGTGACGTTAACAAGGGTAGTGTTTCTGGACCATTGCGCCATGCTAGAGGGTTAATTGAGTTCTTTACTCGTAAAAAAGGGCTTCATCGTATGTTATCGTATGTTAGATGTTAGTAATAATCGATCTGTCTGTACGTTAAGTTCTTCAAAAGTTCTCAACTTCTTCAACGTATCATTTACGATACTATTTATTGAGATCATTACATAAATCAACATTCAATACCATAATTTACGTTGGATTCGTGAAAGGAAGTAAAAGCGTTAAACAGTATGAATGAAATGAGTATAATGTTGAACTGTTTATAATTTGCATAATTTATTTTTCAGGTATAAATTACCATTGAGCTCATCATTCATATTTTCATTGCGTTCAATTGTCATTAAAACGAAATCAGTAATGTTTCGTGAGATGAAATTCAATGAAATAAGTCCAAAAATAACACATTTCATTTTTGACCTCCTCTCATATTTCAGTAACGTAGTTAGTGATCGCAGTTTAAGGAATGCCACTGCGAATCTCAATGTCCGAAAATAATGACGGATAGGAATCAACACGAAGGCGAGATCTCCTCACAAGATTCATTTACTATAGTGGAATCACTAATCCACCAGACGATTTGACGTTTATAATAATATCAGTTTTGAGTGAAAAATATATTTTATGAGGTTTGTTTCCCATTCATGTTTATTATTAAGTATTTACCATTTACCCATTTACAACCCATTACGGAGTTCACTCCACGTCTCGTCAAGAGGACTCTTGGCCACTAGTGGGCCATTCATGATGAATCCAGCCAATTAATTATTATAATCCTTACTTTAATACCGTTCTTCTGCTATTTATAAGACTAATTAAACTATTAAACTAACATATTTCGCTTTCAAAAACAACTGGTTGTTTCCTGAGGTTTAATCTGCGAAAATAAAAGTTATAATTAAATTTTAGTTCAGAATTTTCGCTAAATAAATTTTGTTGTAAAAGTACGTCAATGTTAAATTATTTTTGATATCTAAAGTCTCTGTTTATCATTAAGCTCGCCATTTGTCCGTTAATATTTTTATATTGTGGGCAATAAGGTAAATAAAAATAAATAAATGAATAAATATTTTCTTAAAATTATGACAAGCGAGGATTGAAATAGAATGATATATTGAAGACAAGATTTACGTTGGTAAGAAAGAAGAGGCATGAGTTTAGAGTAGAGTGGATGAAACTAGAGAGAAGTAGACCCAAGAATATTGGACCAAAATGGAATAGAATGATGCAGTGTGGCTTTTAGGGGATGAGAAGTATGTGGTTAGAATAGAGAGGACGGAAAAAGAGCGAAGTGGACAGAAGTAAAGTGGACTATAATGGAAAGGAGTGAACGGTGTAGCTTTTCTTATGTAAGAATCGAGGTGTGGTTAGAGTAGAGTAGAGTGGATGGAAGTGGACGTGGAAGTTTTATAGGATTTTAATAATCGATGACACACACTATCTTAGGCTTCATCCCAAACATTAGGCGGCATTATCAATTAGGTGGCATATTACCAACTCGAGCATAAATTAATTAAGTGAAACAAAACAAAGTATATATATGTGAAAGAAGACACTCAAAGTAGAAACTTTTAAAGTAGCCAATAAAATATATAAAACATATTAACTAAAATAAGTATTATTCCATGTCCGTTCTTCTAAGGAACACAAAGGTTAATCCCAACATAAAGATCAGTCATTAAGTGATTTATTTCGATTAATCAACGTTGGCATTGAGTGATAAACTAGACGCAGATGAATGAAAACACCGTAAAACAACACAAAGGGAACAGCTTCAAAGGAAGCCCAGTGTGCCCAGAATCTAAATAATAGGCGATCCGTTTTATTGGCATTCCAAATTCTCTATTAGAACAGTATTAACCAACCAACCAGGGACTATGGATTCTATTGTCACTAGCAAAAGATGTAAAATCGTATGTAGTTAATGTGACATCGTTAGTCGGAAAACGTCAGCTCAAGACGGCCTTCCGAACGAATAAAGGTTCAAGAAATTTAGGGAACAATTTTAAGAAATATACTGAAAATAAATTGGATATTTACAGAGACTGCATAGTCATGAAAAGATCTATATGAATGGAATAGTTTATTTCGCGTGGTTATACATATCCAGGATTCGCTTTACTGAATAAGGTAAGGTAACTTTAACTCTTCCCATAGTCAAAGTAAAATAAAAAATAACAACCCATAATTTTCTCACTGCTGGGCTCGGGGTCTCCTCTCACGATGTGAAGGGTACAGGCCATAGTCTACCACGCTGGCCAAGTGTGGATTGGTACGTAATTTAGAACATTATAGAGAACTCTCAGGTGTAGGTACTGGTTTCCTCATGTTTTCCTTCACCGAAGCAACAATAGTTCGCATAGTATTTTATTGTAATTGTAAGAAGTTACAGAGAAAATACTTTTTTGGTACATGAATCTATGCGTTGACCAAAAACCAGTTGTCAGTCAAGGATGAAGGATACCTACTATTTCTTATCTGATCTTTCATATTGTAGTAGAAATATCTCACTATCAACGTAGTGTTTATAGTATGTACCTACGATGACACTATAAAACAGTGTACATATTTAGTTTTCAAACTATTAAGAAACTTGTTGGATTGCACCCAGAATCCTATAATCATTCTTAACACTCGTAACGTCGTCATAAATAAAATTTCATCTGTTATAACGGTTAAGACTAATCTCATGAATATTAAAAAAGCATGACATAGAACGTGATAATAGAGTTGATAAGTATTTTAATATTCATGCAAAATATATTACCCTGCAATATTACCCTTTACTTCATGCCTTAATTTCAGGGCTGTCCAAAAATACGAGTGACTTCTAATTTTTTTAATAGTTGTCAGTCTTAAATGAATATGCAGATGAGATGATGTTGATGATGAAGTGAATGATGGTGCAGAACATTTGACAGAAATGCTCTGATTTTTTTATAGCCATGAGCAACACAAGTGAATTAGGTAGGTAAATATATTTTCGGTACTGAAACCTGTCTTCAACCCTTTAATGGCCTGCTACTGGTGACGGATTTCTCCTCTTGAGGAGGCCTAGGGCATGCTCCACTTGCTACTAAAAGGTAGAAGCAACAAACTTGAGAACTTCGGAACTTCATCGGCCCCGTTTACCGATAGCAGTACTTAAGCGAGGCCTTCAAGCGGTGTAAAAACTTTCGACAAGGTTGGCCTCTGAACCCTCCAAATCGTACTGAATAACAACTTAGTGTACTATGGTGAAAGCCTCCTCAGTTAGTTAGAAATATATACCCTGTTGATCATCAATGGAATGATGCCACTCACTCGCTCCGCGATAATTCCAACCCCGTGACAACCCTAAAAGCAGTCTCTGTTATTATCTTACTCTATGGGAATGTTTAACGAGAATAAAGTATCTTATAAGATACTCCGCATATTTCTCTGCGAATAAAGAATTAGATGTAACACGTGTTTCGTTGAAATTTATGAAGCTTGCTCAGAATTACGGTTAAATGACTGTTTAAAATATTATGTTCTTGTGTTTATTTTGTAAGAATTATTATACAATGTTATTATTATAGCTACTTATGGAAGTGTCAGCTGCCTGGTGGGGTAGGTCAATGATTTGTTATTCAGATTGTCATATCATTATTTTCAAACGTTTATATGCTGACGGTCATTACTTATAAATTTCTTAAACATCGAATTTTTGAATAGTAATCTCCAATAGTACAATTTTATATAACAAATACCTAAAAGAAAAATAAAGAAGAAAAAAGCAATAGACATTATTTATGTCGTGAGTTCTGACAACAGAAATAATAAAACTAAATATAAATACCTTTACATGTAATTATTTTATTATTTTATTATTTGTTTTATATGTAAATATATTTTTTGACGTGATAACGTCTATTAAATCGATGCCGGGTGCACGCACGAACAATCATGACTCATCTGTTACGTTCCGCGAGCGAGTGAAGAATGGAGTAAGCGCCATCTATGAACAAAACTATATACACAATTAAGTCACAAAGGAACTTGCTGAAAAAATAGTTTAGTTCAGGAGTTCTAGATGGCGTTGTAGTATAAAGATAAAAGTTTCTAATTATAAGTTAATTTCTAGAGATAATATTATATTCGAGCACTTAATCAATGTTTTGTCATGACGTTTTCACGTTAAACTACCGTCCGTAAACCGACTTTACAGACAACCATTTTGTTTTTTTCTCTATTTTATTCTCTCTTTCTATGTTTTACCTACTTATGTATCCTTCTACTAGGTTGCCTGGAAGTAGGGTTCGAACGATACTTTCGATACTGAGTAGGTATCGATACTTTTGTTCGCGATACTCGATACTGAGTACTCGATACTCGTACCTCGTAATTACTCGCAAGTACTCAAATGAAACGTCGGTATCGAGTACTTTTAAAATACTGAGTACTTTTCAGTTTCAGTTTCAAAAGATCAACTGTGTCCCGTTTTAGCGCTCGGACTAAACAGAAAGTGTCATCGGGACATGAAATTCACTGTCGACGACCTTTTTTTTAGCTCTGAATGAATGAAGTTCGAATGAAGTTCAGTTTCGGGACCACTTGGTTAGTAAGGCTAAACTAGCTGGAAGAAAATTAGGAGTGCTCAACAGAGCTAAGCAGTACTTCACGCCTAAGCATAGACTAATGCTCTATAAGGCGCAAATTCGGCCACACATGGAGTACTGCTCCCACCTTTGGGCCGGAGCCCCAGCTTGCCAAGTGGATCCGTTCAACCGAATTCAACGGGGAGCCATTCGTCTTGTCGACGATCCCAAATATACAGACTGTCTGGATTCGCTTGAGTTGAGGAGAGATGTAAGCTCACTCTGCGTGTTCTATCGCCGGTATAATGTTCTGAAGAACTGTTTGGTTTAATGGTTAGCGGTTAATTTTCGTCACCGCACATCTCGGTATTCTCGGTGTACCAGGTTCCATCAACACCACCTGGATACTTGGTTTTCGTCCACAGTTCGATTCTCGCGTAGTTTTCTACCTCGCACGTGTAAACTGTGGAACGAACTTCCTGCATGGGTGTTCCCTCCAAACTATGACATGGGGTCCTTCAAGAAGCGGGTCTATTGTTTTCTTCGTGGCCGGCAACGCATTGGTGACGCCCCCGGTGTTACTAATGTCCATGGGCGGCGATGATCACTTACCATCAGGTGACTCGTCTGCTCGCTTGCCTGCACAAGGCATTAAAAAAATCCTCGTGAGTACTCGATACTGAGTAGTATCGATACTTCAGAACCGATACTTTTTTGGTATCGATACCTTACCAATCGATACCACACGAGTACTCGGTATCGATACCAGAGGCCGATACTTCGAACCCTACCTGGAAGAAATCGCCATGTAACTAACGATAAGGCCCTCTGTTGCTTTGTACTTCCAATTTAACTGTTATCCTTATACGATTGTGTTGTTATCTATCAATCTATCTAATTACAATTAGCTTAATGTTGAAATACATGGAGAAAACTGAACATAATCAGCTTTACGTGACGCGGCGACGGTAAGTGCCCCAGCCGCTGTTGTTCAGTGAGTCCTATTTTGCTGCGTAGTCTGGTTAACTGATGCTAACATGCGGTGAAATTTAAATTGCTTTACATTACATATTTGATTAAGTTGGATGGGTGACCGCTAGTGGCAAAAAATCATTAGGCGTTTCCGTGCTTCGAAGGGCACGTAAAGCCATTGGTCCTGGTTATTATCATAAGATAACAGTCGTTAAGGCATATCGGAGGCCCTCAGGCGGTTTGAAAACATCCGACACTCGGGTTGGCCACTAACCCCTCCACCAATCCGCTCTGGAGCAGCGTGGTGCAGTATCATATGTTCTAGGCCTCCTTAGAACCGTGCCCAATAGTGGGCCATTAATAGGTTGAAGCTATGTATGTAAATGATACATAGATAACGTAATACATATCAAATCGAGTAAACACAATTTCTCCATCAGCACTACTCTGTGTTCTAACTGCGAAGTTGAACTGTCATAGGAGAGAATGAAACACTACCGACCTATGGATTAGCATACAAATAGTTAGTAACGTATGTTAATGTTTAGGCCCTGAGAATATAACAATATGTATGTAATATGTGTAACAATCTGTATTTACATTTAATGTATTGAGGACCAATGGCGTAATGGTTACCATGCCGGTATATACAATTTTGATTTTGTAGTGTATACTGAGTATTTTTTTTATTGAGTTGTCCGTCTTAATAGGTCATTTCTGTAATGAACATCTAAAAAAATTAAGGCCCGAGAAATGACCAATTTTGTTATGAAATTACGCAAGATAAAAATACTGTCTTTGGTAGCCAGACAGTGCGAAAATTAGTAATCGGGAACAAACTGGCTTGTACAGAGCCCAGTCAAGTGATCTACAAGCGATCTGACTCAATAGCCTCTACCGTTCTGCAGGATATACCACGAGCAGGAGATCTTTGACTAGTGAAGGCTGGAGCCATTTAGACACCAAAGGGCTCGAATATTTCTAAAATGCTTCTTAACTTCTGTATGTTTGATATACCAGGTCTGACAGGCTCTTCTGTACATCTTCTCTGTCACTTCCAGATGAAATTTTCACTTAGATCAACTTTTCGTAATAAGTAACAAATCATACAGGTGTATACAAATAATAATAACCAACATAAAATAGTATGTAACTCAAAATTATACTAGAAAAGGCTGAAATTTAAAAAGTTACATTTTCACAAACGTTCTGAATCGATTCTACAAGTCATGGTCTCTGAAACGGGGCACTGAGAAACTCAGAAACTACAAGCCATTGAAATTAGCTGGAAATTGAAGGAAATTTGACCAAACATGCAAAATATATCGCCACTTTTTCAAATCTACATCGACGATTCGACGAAGTTTTATAATCTAGGGTTAAGCCGATGATTTAACCCGCAGAATGCAACTACAAGTCATTGTCGTTGATCGTCAATCATACGCTGTCCTTCTGTTTTTACCTCCTACAATATTTAGTGACGTCACCCTACCCTGGTTTATACACAAAACAGTATTCAATTAAGATGATCCCAAGCTTGATTCATCCTTTGTTTACAACTGATTAATTAATCCGGGATAGCAAACAACGTTTCAATAATGCCTACTTATATGATCGGGCGAAAATTGTTCACGTTGCGAAAATTATTTATTAGGCGAATATTGAAGGAACACTTGTTAAAGATGTCACTCTGATTTTTGTTCGCATATTGACATTACTTTATCGTGTAGAAAATCGACAAATACAAATCGACAAATGAAAAAATAAATAAGGTTTAAAATTCGTTAGTTTAGATAATATTGTCTAAAAGGTTAACGCAAAGATATTTTACTAGCTATTATTTTTAGTTCTAGATATATTGTCTTTTTGTTTAAGGATATGATGAAACAGTACATTCTTTTACAATTCCTTACATTCAAAGTTTAGGGTCTGCGAACTCGTTAAATTTAAACGCAGTACGTAACAAAACTTCTACAAAATGAAGAACACGTGAAACGTAAAATAATTCTTGACAGATAATGACCGACTTCAAAATTAGGGATAACTCAAAAACTATTCATCATGATCAATTTAAATAAAACCACATTTAAATAAAAACACATAAAAAATACAGTAGAATTTAGAACCTGCTACTTTTTTGAAGTCAGTTAAAAACTTCCAATTCTATTAAAAATACATGTGTAGAAATAGGAAATGCCAATAACTTCTTGTATTTGGAACACGAAATGCCTACCTATCATTTATTAATGTTGCCTACACAAATATGCGGCAAATAAATGAATTTACTGTTTGCTGCCAACAAATTCTTGTGAAGTGGCCGAAATACTAAACTACTCACTTCACATATTGCTATGTAGGTTGGAGAATTTATGTAAGCAATAAAATTAAAACAGACTAATTAAACCTTGAGCCTCCCCCGGTCGGTCAAAATTCAATCGTACTTAATTCATTTTGTCAACAATACGTAAAAGTAAATATTATATCTGTATGTAATTAAAACGTGACTGATTCTGAATGACGGCATACATCTGACGATACACCTCCTGGTATGTGGCTATCGTCGCCCATAGATATTAGCAACACTAAAGGTATCACTGATACGATATCGGTTAATAACAAAAGAACAAAAATAAAGAAAGAAAAAGTATAACACATTGAATAACGCCTTGCATCAGTAACGAGAAATAAATCACGCATGAGGTGCCGACCAAAAGGAAACGCAAACTGTAAAATCTCTGATTTTAAGTTAAAGCTGTTGTAGAAAGTACAATTTCTACGATAATAGACCTATAATGCGTCATACACCGGTATTGTACTATTGTACACTTGGGTCCATAATATAGACGGATAATATTTTATAATATCCCTACAACCTCCTAACTCATGTTCCTCACCCGCTTACATAAATGCGGCCTACCCAGAGAAACTTTACAGGGACAATCTCCAAGAAATTCTGCCTGAGAATTTCTTGCAAACTTCTCAATTATGGACAAAAGCAAGTATGAACTGTATTTCAGAGCCTAAGTTGTCAGTGGAAGTTGAGTCAAGATTATATTTGCTACAGTAGCGTCAGCATCAACACAGGGCGATTGGTGTCTCGTGATTAGTTTATGTACAAAACGAACTGAACGAAAACAGTGTAGCCTTGATACGAAAAAAGCGACTGAGACGAAATGTGGACAGTTTTATGTATCATTACATGGAGGATAGAAATGAAGGAGAACTGACGACTGAATGAAGGAGAAAGTTTAAAAGTGCCCAGCTTTCAAAAGTTCAGCAAACTATCAAGTCGTGTATCAGTTTTTAATTCTCTACATATTATGATGCTGACTGTACTTACCTGCTTCATTAAAAATATTTATTGTATTAAGCAGTGGCTTAAAAGCTGGCTGCTTCATATCCACCTACATAATATTATATTCGTATGTTTCGGTGTCTGAAATTATCGTTCGATAATCACGAGTTGTTTATACTGTTTCCAGCAAATTCAGTCAAACCTATCTTAGCTAACGTAATAAACTTAATTCCTCTCATTTTAATAAGAATCATGGAGGAAATGGTTGTGATGGTACATTTAAGAGTTTTAGTATAAGATCTCCTACTCCTAGCAGCCAATGATATTATAAGTAAAAAAGTGGTAGATATGTCACTAGCGCGCCGAAGATGAAGATCGTAAGAGCAGTCAATTGACCTTGTCTGCTCGTAGTCGCTTTGTCAATAAAAGACGATACGCACGCTTTTGTTGTTGTCAGAAGTGCTTGAGATTTGACACAGAAAGTTAAAATGCCTTCGTGTATTATTGTAGTATGATTGGTGTAGTGAAACAAAAGATAAACGTGTGTGTGTTGTAGCTCTTTTCGAAACAGATTTTTAGTTGATTTGTAAGGCCATGACGTATCTATATGCTACTAGCTCTTTCTTTCTATTTTCTGCTAA
Source organism: Thymelicus lineola (assembly GCA_963932265.1). Lineage (NCBI taxonomy): Eukaryota > Metazoa > Arthropoda > Insecta > Lepidoptera > Hesperiidae > Thymelicus > Thymelicus lineola. The sequence continues at coordinate 1,870,184 of OZ010704.1, read as the reverse complement.
CCACAAACCGTTGGACTTTGGATGAGATCTGTAAATTGTACTTTGGCTGTGCTCAGACTTAAAATTATCCGTACAAAAGTTATGGTCTTTAATCAAGCTTAACATTAGCCGTTTTATATGACTTTTTATTTTTTTCCTATCAAAAAAGTGTCAGTCATCTAAGCATTTGACTGAGCAAAGTCAAAGTCTAGATACGCTCTATAGATCTTACCCTATGACATGGTTTTCTTTTGTTATAAACATCACAATATGAACTGCTCAATCCGGCATCATTATAAACGCACCCGTCTCCAATTTGTATAAGAGTATCTTCAGTGCTGAAGGCATTTTACTAGGAAGCGTGACCTGGAATCATGCCAGGGAGTGGGATTTATTCTGTAGATAATACTTGCAGCATCCAGCTGGTCTAGTAATGTCGTCAAAAACCGTATTTTATTGCAGTAAAACAGTACGTACTTATCTTGTTTTGATCTGTGCTGGACATAATATTGGAATCAATTTTAGGATTTTTATCCCATAAAATAAAATAAAAACATTTGAATGTATCTGTCAGTATGACAGTAGTTTTTTCTTTGAAAATATTCTTGGATACATTAATAGTTCTACACTTTAGATAAACAGTTGAAATATAATTGAAACCATATAATAGGTTATACATATATTATACATTTACAACCTGATCGCATTTTCCATCCCGAATGCTATGTAACAAACCTTTATTTTTGTTGCACATTTTTTAAATGGTAGGAGGTAGATCTGTGTCTCCTGTAGCCTAGTTGGTAGTGGCCCTGCCTGCGAAGCGAGAGGTCCCGGATTCGATTCTCGATGGACAGATATTTATGTAACAGATAGTGTGTTATCGTGATGTGTTATGTGTTGTCCATGGCACCCGTGACACAGTTGACATTACTGCGTGGGTATAAGTGTATAAGCGTTTAGCGTTTGTATAGTTCATGTATGCGACATAAATAATATTCTTTACTTCAACGCTCATACATGTTGCGTATACAGTAAGTGTTGTTAAACTGTGTGAGTGTTTGTTATGTGCCACTAATTTACTTCTGTGTAATTTTACGCTCTGCTTATAAAATTTCAAATTTGTATATTTTACGCTAAATAGTTTTTTACTTATGGTGCCTATTTATTTCGGTAATTAAGATTTTAATTATATCACTAGCTAGTTACCCGTGACTTTGTCCGCGTTATAACAAAATGATTCTATTTTTTTTCTAAAACTATTTTTTTTTAAATAAAAGTAGCCTAAGTTACTCCAACAAGGAGTCCAACAACATCAGATATCTGCCACTAAAAGTCCCGTCAAAATCGGTCCAGTTATTTCAGAGATTAACCGAAACAAACAGGCAGACAGACAGACAGACATAAATTGCAATAAATGTTGTTTTGGTATCTTTCGTATATACATCCAAATGCACTTAGTAAAAAGCGGTTATTTTAATATTACAAACAGACATTCCAATTTTATTTATTTGTACAGATTTGTATTTGCTAAAAAACCGTGGTTTATTATTACAGTTATTCCACACTGTAATAAAATTGTTTTTAATAGTAAGTCATTAAAACTTTAATTGCATCTAAACGCAACACTATTTCAGCTTGCACCTGAGCATGAATATTCACTGAGAAAACACATGTCCATCGAGGTGCTTTACACGATGGAATTTACATAACCTTCTTGTGAGAGTCCTAATGAAGCGACCTTTTAGCCTAGTTTTTTAAGAAATAATAGTCATACAAAAATATATTCATATAACTTTTGTGGCACTATAATGTTTTTTTTAATAAGAAGAAGTGATATGATGAAATATTTTTCTTTTATTGTACAGATATTAGGAAACTGAAAATAATAATAGTTTAATGAGTGACAATAAAATGTAAATATTATCTGGTTTTTTATCTGTTTAGGTCTGATTAGGTACTACATCTAAGCTTCCAAACGGTAATGAAAAATAGTAAATCATTAGTTCTTTCATGGATATATTTTTTCGGAAATAAAATTGTAACAAACGATAGTTTTTAAAACTTCGTTGCTTTTTATATTTTCAAATCATAATATTATCATAAACTTATGCAGCTTTAACTCTGTATTGTTCTCTGATATACTCTGTGCATTAAGCTATTGTGCTGTGCATTAATGTAAGCATTTTTAGCATTCCTAAAAGTATGGTAAAATATTAAAACATTGTAAAATAAGATACCTACCTACATCTAAGATAAAGTTGGAAAATTCCTGATCAGAGCGAATCAGTACTTTACTGTCAGGTTCCCATGCTTCACAGCAATCAAGACGAAGAATATAAAGACGAAGAAATATTTTGGCCACGTTATTCACGTGAAAAACTGTGAAATGATCTTCCATTTGTGGTAATACTAGAGTACTATGAAATGGGGTTTAAAAAAAAGAGTTCACTCAGGGCGACTCTTATAGGATTAGATAGGTTTTCAAAAGTAATGTTTGCACGTTATAGAATATTATAAAATACATTTTGCTTGTATCTATTTATTTGCAAGACCACTTTTGATCGGGTAGACAGTCTTCTCTTTGTCAAACAATCAAGATAAAAAGGCCACATAATATGTGCTATATTATATAGTTAATAGCACAAAAGCCAATTCGAACACGAATTGAGTTGTTCCGACTTTGTTTTCTAAACAACCTTAGCAACAATAAAGAAGAAAACAAAATACAATAAATTATAGTAAAAAAAAAACACATGACATATTGAAGTATTATTATTAGCGTATAGAACCGACACTGCGAACACCATGTATGTCTCCATGCATTGGCACCACGTGACAATCTTCAATGGATTCGTTCGATTTTGAAAGGAGAACGGGGGCTCAATTTTGAAAATCGTACCTCCCGGGCAGGACACATATTTTGTTCGAGATGTGTGTTCTGTGATATTATACTTCAATGATGACATAGAACAGTTTATGAACGTATGACCATGAAGATATTAGCGAACACTAATTTAATATTATACTCGTATTATAACTGAACTGAGATCATTAGTTGTTTGAAACAAATTCGCGGATCCATTTCGTAATGTATTTTGTGGGAGATATTTTATCAAAGGAGGCTGTTACGCCCCCGAACAACGTCAGTCGTGAAATTTATTTGAGCCACGTTTCAGTTTTGGAGATAAGATTAATTGAAAAGTTAACAAGAGTAGAGTTTAGTCCGTGCCGTGGATAGCGGAAGGTACTAGTTTGATTGCTAGCGATAATTTGTCAATACTAATAATATTATAAAGAGGAAAGATTTGATTGTTTGCATTGAATAGGCTCCGAAACTACTGAACCGATTTAAATATTTCTTTCACTGTTGGAAAGCTACACTATCCCCGGGTAACATAGGCTATATTATATATTTTTTTTACTATTTTTCCCGAAGCGAAGCGAGGGCGATTTCCTAGTCTGTAAATAAAGAAGAAAGTTTTGATTTTTTGTTTGTTGGTAAAGGATAAACTCAAAAAGTACTAGACCTATTTCAAAAATTGTATCACGAATAGGATGTTCTATTGTTTCTGAATTCTGAGTAACGTGGGCTCTACATGGGTTATTTTAATTTTTTGTTACGTTGAAAAAAAAATGCTAGTTATTCAATAAATGTCCATAAAATAAAAAAATTATGAAAATTATAATCTTGTACATATTGTGTAGATACAGATATTTTCATTCGAACATTTTCGAAAAAAAAATTCATATTTTTTTCTCTAAAAACCAAAAATATTTAAACTTTATTTTCTCGTTATTTACAAAATGTTAGTAGTGCCCCTTTTCTCTATAATATTTGAGCAGTTGCCTTATTTGCGGATGGATCAAATCATCTTTATCTGAATTTTAATAAATATGGGACCAATCTGAAAAGTATACTCTTACAATATAAAATCAAACCTATTAATCCTATCAAACGATAGATGACTGCTCTGAGGTAGCAAACATTAAAGAAAAATACAGCAAAATTCAGAACTTACTCCTTTTTTTCTAGTTGTCTGAAAATAAATCTTTTGAATAATATATTGTCGTATATTATGTCAACAACAACTATAAATAGCAACTATCGCTTTAGCTCGCATACGGACAACACCTTTAAAATAGCCTATTTCATACTTTAATATAATATATTATACCACTTACCAAAAGACAAGTAATTTAATAGACATTATTAATTATTATACGTTTTTTTTTGTTACAAAATAATTATCTATCTTAATTAATCCTGGGATTATTTTCTAAGCTGTGATTTAGATGTAATGTCTTATTTACTGCTTGAAAATTATAATATTTTCTGTTATTATTTTATTTAAATTTGTAACTCTGCAGTTATAATTATTATGTAATATAGTTATTATAATACAAACTCACTTAGTTAAAACGTTTTATACCTACTTCATAAAATTATGATCAAATGCGTAGTGGTTTCAAAGTTGATTTCAACCAAAGGAGGTACGTTCAAATTAGTACCCATAATTTTTAAAGCTTGTGAAATATTCGGCTACACAGTAATTTTGGTTTGAGTCAAGTGCTCCCCATCAACAATAGCTAAATGGTGTTGGAGATGTGATAAAATTCTCGACAGGAGTACCTACTCTTTTAGGTATATGATGTTTTTTTAAAAAGCTATCACGTCTAGGTTAGCTTACCTAAGTAGTGAGCAATAATGGACTGTAATATGTATTTATAGCAGAAGGAGGTATTCTATGGTATTGGTTATGAAACGATATTCCTTTTACTTTGCACCATGATATATTTCCATCTCTCTTAACGTTCACATCAATATTCCAAAGTAAGTCAACACTACGCCATTAATACTAATCTGCCCTCCATTATTGACTATTCCCTAATCTAAATATGACATGACATTTCGTATATGCCAGCCTCTGCATCAGACAAGCGCTGTAGAATAAAGAGGTCCGTCCCTGGACCTCCACTGGAGATTCATGGCCTCACCGATATATTCATCTAAGTATTTATCTTGTCTTTTCTATATTTAACTATATTTTTTGTAACTATAGGTGGGCCTGGAGTCAGCACACCACCCCATCTGTCTGCACTTATTGCTGTTGAGGGAGGTCGTAAGAGGTCCTCAACAGACAACAGTTAATAAGTGCAGCTAGAAAATCACCAGCCCGTCCGTTCTATGTTGCAGAACTTACGACAAAGGATCCCTCCATTGCCATGAACTGATACGCACATGACCGGTTTAAATATGAGCCTCGTTTCTACCTAATGTTTCGACGGAATCCTTAAAGTTGACACAGACATGGATTTTATATAATTATGGATTGAATAATCTAACATTTTAACAAAAAATTAACCGACTTCAAATGAAGTAAATTGTACTTTTGACATGGATGTCATTGTCGGATCTCGTTCAAATTTATGTGGGACCACACGACAAGCACCAGCTTTCAATTAAAACAAAAACCATCCAAATCGGTTCACCCAGTCCAAAGTTCTGAGGTAACAAACATAAAAAAAAAAAAAAAATACAGTCGAATTGAGAACCTCCTCCTTTTTTTGAAGTCGGTTAAAAAGGAAATAAATCAAGGATCCCTCCATTGATGACCTGACACGCACTTGACCAGTTTTACTATGAGTCTTGATTCTACTTAATGTTTTAACGGGATCTTAAAGTTGATACAGACATGGATTTTATACATGGATTGAAAAAGGAAATAAATCCATTGACTATAACACCAGTAAAATCAGTGAACCGTATCCAAACCAGTTAAATTGTTTCTGATTTAAACGGAGATCAACAGATAAATAATCACCAAAATATGAAATTTATCTTTCTACAAATGGGTAACAGAGATGAAAATCAAATTAAAACACCAAGTAATAAATCAAGAACATTTAGAAACAAACGCAATGAAAACATCAAAGAACAGACAAAATTGGAAACAATTTGTTTATTTATGACGGACACAAATTAACTCCATAATTAATTCTCTAGAGCTTGCCGGAACGTTGAATTGTGCGAATAATTCAATAGAATTGAGCACAGTTTTTGAATAAGTCGAGAGATCTTGAATTTAAGTCGAGCATTTCCAATGTAAAACCGTTGTCGTATTGTCAACGAGTTAAAAAGATAAACTATTTAATGTTTAGACACTAAAGAATATATACAGGGTGTCCCAGCGCGAAGTGACCGCCCGGCGTCTATTGATTATGTAGACAAAACTATCGACAAAAACCATTAAAGTAAAGGTCTTATCGGTTCGGTTTATTTTTTATTAGCTTTTTAATTTTTTTTTTAGAAAAACCTGACTTGTTGCACTATTTTCAAAATATTTTTTTTGTTTTTACATTTATTTTCATTCTGTTTTTTGTATTGAGTAGCTGTTTTCATAGTTTATCTATTCGAGGTATAAAATCTACCTTAAATTGAATACGACATTTTTTTAAAACAAATTAAGTAAAAATTTTTTGATAAAAATTACCCTTTTTCATTGAATTTCGCTAAAAAGTTAGCAAAATGCCCTATGAATATTATTTTTTTATTATTTATTATTAAATAACATGATATTACCTACAAAATCTCATTAAAATGTTTGTAGTTATCTTAGTTATTTACCGAACTACAAACTCTTGAAGTATGCACCCTATTTTCGATAATAAGAAGAGTTGATTTTTAAAACCAGGCTAGTGGATCATTTAAGTGTCTTGCTATCAAAAATACCTTTTGCCCTTTGATATAATAATTTTAAAGGTAAGGAAACAATAAAAACAAATGGAAATTTAAATCATTTAATTAAAAAAAAAACAGTAATTCATTCATAAGGTTTTCTAAACGACCGCTATTGGTATTAATACAGGCTAAGGCTCAAAATGACATCCTTTGTGTGGTTCTTTGCACTTTCAAAATGTTTGCTCCTATTTTTATGGTAGCAGCATCAATCCTCTGTTTCAATTGTTCTCTCGTAGCTATTGGCACAGCATACACTTTTTGTTTAATGTCCCAAAAATAATAATTAAGAGGCGTTAAATCAGGAGACCAAGAGAGACAGGTGGGCCAGTAGCATGGTCCTCCAAGGTCTCAATTGAAACAAAGTATTGATGCTGATGCTACAAAAATAGGAGCGAACCTCTTGGAAGTGCAAAGAACCACTCAAAGGATGTCATTTTGAGCCTTAGCTTGTATTAATGCCAATGGCGGTCGTTTCGAAAACGTTATGAATGAATTACTGATTTTTTTTAAATAAATGATTTAAATTTCCATTTGTTTTTATTGTTCCCTTACCTATAAAATTATTATATCAAAAGGCAAAAGGTATTTTTGATAGTAAGACACTTAAATGATCCACTAGCCTGGTTTTAAAAGACTACTCTTCTTATTATCGAAAATAGGGTGCATACTTCAAGAGTTTGTAGTTCGGTAAATGACTGAGATAACTACAAACATTTTAGTGAGATTTTGTAGGTAATATCATGTTATTTAATAATAAATAATAAAAAAATAATATTCATAGGGCATTTTTCTAACTTTTTAGAGAAATTCAATGAAAAAGGGTAATTTTTCTCAAAAAAAATTTACTTAATTTGTTTTAAAAAAATGTCGTATTCAATTTCAGGTAGATTTTATACCTCGAATAGATAAACTATGAAAACAGCTACTAAATACAAAAAACAGAATGAAAATAAATGTAAAAAAAAAAAAAATATTTTGAAAATAGTGCAACAAGTCAGGTTTTTCTAAAAAAAAATTAAAAAGCTAATAAAAAATAAACCGAACCGATAAGACCTTTACTTTAATGGTTTTTATCGATCGTTTTATCCACATAATCAATAGACGCCGGGCGGTCACTTCGCGCTGGGACACCCTGTATAAAAACTAGCTGACCAGGCAGACCTTGTTCTGAAACATATTTTATATTTATATAGAATATGAGGGTAAAAGTTTGGTAAGTATTTATTGATGATAAATCTAAAAAATACAAAAAAATTTTCGTCTAAAAAACTTGAAAAATAAAATTCTGATAGGGACACCCTAATCAGTTCACCTAGCGGTATAAAATCCTCATATTCTCATATCTAATAAATCAATATTCTCATATCTAATAAATGTACACATTTTTTTTAAATCAGTCAAGCCGTTTCAGAGGAGTTTGACACGAGATTCGGTTGTTAACCTAAGATAACAGTCGTTATATCGGAGGCCTTCTAGGCATGAAAAACGATGCTTGGGTTGGCAACTAACCCCTATTTCAATCCACACTGGAGCAATATTGGTGGAATTTACGCTAGGCCTCCTTTAGAGAATAGACCAATGCTCACTAGTGGGCCATTAGAGGGTTGAATCCGTATCGCTTATTCTCTTCATTAGCGTAGATGGTACGTTAAAAATTTCTGATAAATCACTGGGTCCTTTGCTAAATACAAAGCTTTGAATCTTTTTCAGGGCGTCTGTAAGAGACGCGAGATCGTGTTTCTTGCTCGCTCTGATGATCTTAATTTGATAGTGAAATGTATTGAATTTGTTCAACTTTTTGAAATAACCCCTACTTAATTTCCCTCAGCACAAAAGTTCTTATTATTCCTACTCCTTCTCCGTTCATGCAGTCAGACTATGGAACTCGCTCCCGCCTAGTATCCGAGACTTGAAAACGATAACCTCATTCAAGAAAAAAGTCCGTGATTACTACCTGTCATTAGGTTAGTTTCATTATTATTATTATACTATTATTATCGACTATATGTATTTCGTACGTAATGTTATAAAGTATGTATTTTATGTGTATATATCTATTTTATGTATTTATTTATTTATATATGTCGGAGATCATAAAATGTGTATTAGAATTGTGAAGATGGCAACACTATGCGAATTAACTACTGTCATTGTTGAAGTAAGATTGTAAGAGTGAAACGTCATTGTCACTCTGGCTGAACGTCAAACGAGCAGTCATCTTGTGGCAACCATCAACTGGACACCACGAGAGAACCGAGAAAAGCTATTGACTTGCGAGCGACGAACGAATATTCTGGACGCCTAGACAAGAACGTTGTTACTTTTAAGACGGAACGCGACGTGTGAATTGTATTGTGATATCAGATTGACGAGTAACAGGATCAGACGATTATGCGAGGCATTGGGGTGGCTGTAAGGGGTGATGGGAGGCCACTGGGCCGTCGTGCCCTATTATTTGTTGGCTGTTACTCGGATAATTGAAGACAATCAGTTCTAATGGCGTGTTTAATTATAACCAGTGTAAAACCTGTGTTAAAATGAGTTTCTGACTAAAGTGATGTAAACGCCCACTGTTGTTATTATTTCCCGAACCACCCAACCAGGCATTGTCTCCGTTATCAGAAGTGGGATGTAGCTCAAGCCCCAAGAAAAGGCTATCTGACAATACCTACTGCAATACCTACGGACCGGCAAACGAGACCCTGACGTTGGTTTGCAAAACATTACGAAAAGTTTTACGAAGAAGTACATCAGCGAGTGTAACATCGATAAGTGAGTTTTATTATTGAAAACACGACGGAACAATTCGAGAAAACTAATGTAGGTATTTGAGAATGGACACGAATGAAACTTGACGAGAATAATTGCACGATGGAATACCTACAGTAGCCCCAGTAAGAAAGAACTTCAGCGAGTTCCGTGACCAAGACAAAGTTATTCACCGGTTCTCAAATCTCGTAAGGAATCTGAATATCTGCTGTGTGTAAGTGTACACAAGTGTTGTAATAAGTTCATACAAGCTTGCATTATTGTACCCGGGAAGCGGATATAAGTCCACTGAGGGACTTGACGAGGGCTAACTGTGCCACCACTACTGAAAATCAGTGGCAATAACGGCTGACAGTGGTTCGGATGATATTGAAATGAATTGGTTGCAATGAGAAACGTAACGACAGTAAACGCGAGTAAATGAGAACCGTGGAATTTTACAAAGAAAATATGTGAACCTACCCTCAGATATTCGCCTCACGCAAGATGTCGATATTGAGTCGAGAAGCAATTATGGTGGAAGTGAGCGGTGGAACGGAGTGCGTTACTATTTGAACACAGAACACGAGGACGTGTTCAGTTTGTCAGAGATGGCCGAGGGAGTAATAGCATCCAAGACACCAAAACAACACAAGACAACAAACCAAATATACCAAAAAAAAAATCATTGCATTTCAGGTTTTTCAGATATGATGTACAAACAGTGGACAAACATGCTCGCTGCATGTAAAATAAGGATTTCAAATTTCGAATACAAAGTATCGAAATAATCATTAAGGTTTGAGGTTATAAGACAGCGATTTGGTATGGCATATTTTTTCATTATTCTTAACAAGATTGGATAATTCGATAGTGTTTTTGTGTAGTAGGTATACACTGGAAGTCAAGCAGTGTAAATGGTGCCGTCCGCGTCATCTTGAATTGTCAAAAAACACCTGACAGAATGTTCAAAGTTAAGATTTCATGAATTTGTGTTTAAGCTTGTTTAAGTAAAAACTATTGTGCTTCGAAATCCTGGAACATGCAAGGATTTCCTTAAAATAAGATTGATTAGAAAGAACTGATTAGAATTTAGAATGGTGGTTTGCGTAAACTACAAATCGTTTCGTTGTATTTGTGCTTGATTCAACGAAATATTATAAAGTCATTGTACAGTATCTTTCAACGTAATTATGATTTAACAAAGTTATTCAAAGTCAGTGCAAGTATATTGTTTTGTGACACCAGAAGCGTTCTGTAAATGAGATCAAGAATATTCAATTTTCAAACATCTTAATATCGTGTACCCTCAGTTCAGAAAAATAACAATTAGACATTTCGTGTTTTTGTCTTTTGTTTTTTGTGTGTGTTTCAGATAAACTAAGTGACAGTTGTATGAACATGTAACCTATGAATATCTAAACGGTGACGAGAAATTACATCAATGTGAGATAAGTAGGGCTGGCGTCAACTACCTGCATTTAATTTTGTTGATAGTGACGGAAGCGCATCGTGGCTTACGATGAACATCATCGGTGATTGTATGGCGACATGATATAACAGGTGATCTGTATTGATTCTATTGTGGCTTATTTTGTTTACTGCTCACTAAGAGTAATTATTCCTTGACGAGTTTGTGCTGATATTACGTGATGGTAAAAATTGGACATTTGATGAGTAGTAAGTAGTATGCAAGTCGCTCAGATAGCATGCAACTCCAGTCATTCGTAGGCGTAGGCGTAAGATCGGGCACTAAATATCCCGCCGCAGTGCGGCCACGACTGTGAGTGGCGTGCGAATGGCTTGGAGCTGTAAGCAGTCGCTGATCAAATGATGCCACTGGTTAAGTGATGCCGCTGGTTAAGTGATGCCACTGGTTAAGTGATGCCGCTGGTTAAGTGATGCCGCTGGTTAAGCGATGCCGCTGGTTAAGCGATGCCGCTGGTTAAGTGATGCCGCTGGTTAAGTGATGCCGCTGGTTAAGTGATGCCGCTGGTTAAGTGATGCCACTGGTTAAGTGATGCCGCTGGTTAAGCGATGCCGCTGGTTACGCGATGCCGCTGGTTAAGTGATGCCGCTGGTTAAGCGATGCCGCTGGTTAAGTGATGCCGCTGGTTAAGCGATGCCGCTGGTTAAGCGATGCCGCTGGTTAAGTGATGCCGCTGGATAAGTGATGCCGCTAATTAAGCGATGCCGCTGGTTAAGTGATGCCGCTAATTAAGCGATGCCGCTGGTTAAGCAATGCTGTTAGGTAAACGATGCCGCCGAATAGGCGATGATGGAGATAAAATTAATTACCTTCGTGATTCAAATTGTGTCTTATCGAGTTAATGGCAAAGTTGATTTTATTAAAAGTAACTGTAATCTAACTTATCTTTGAGTGCCATGAAGCCTTTTGTTGTAAAGCTAGATCGTGTTATCAGATTATAGTTCTTGATATTATCCCTTTCTGGCTGCTACATGTGTTTTCATAATGAAGCCTTTGGGCTTGAGGTCAGGGAGGCCGAGTGGGAAACTTTTACTTTGCGAAGGTTATGTCTTTTCCAGATGGTCCCCTGCTGCCTCACCGAGGACGGTGAGATCGTCACGATGGCCGTGTCGGAGATCATAAAATGTGTATTCGAATTGTGAAGATGGCAACACTATGCGAATTAACTACTGTCATTGTTGAAGTAAGATTGTAAGAGTGAAACGTCATTGTCACTCTGGCTGAACGTCAAACGAGCAGTCATCTTGTGGCAATGGCAACCATCAACTGGACACCACGAGAGAACCGAGAAAAGCTATTGACTTGCGAGCGACGAACGAATATTCTGGACGCCTAGACAAGAACGTTGTTACTTTTAAGACGGAACGCGACGTGTGAATTGTATTGTGATATCAGATTGACGAGTAACAGGATCAGACGATTATGCGAGGCATTGGGGTGGCTGTAAGGGGTGATGGGAGGCCACTGGGCCGTCGTGCCCTATTATTTGTTGGCTGTTACTCGGATAATTGAAGACAATCAGTTCTAATGGCGTGTTTAATTATAACCAGTGTAAAACCTGTGTTAAAATGAGTTTCTGACTAAAGTGATGTAAACGCCCACTGTTGTTATTATTTCCCGAACCACCCAACCAGGCATTGTCTCCGTTATATATATATATCTGGACATGAGAATCATTAGGTCGGATGTGTAAAATGCTAACTTTTCAGGAGAGCAAAAACAAAATTGACAAACATTTTTTCTTCAGCATTATTGAACTATAAGTATTTCAGTCAGTATTCTTTTTTTAATATTTTGTAGGCAATAGTACCTTTTAATTTTTATTACAAGTATCACCCTAACTGTTAAAATGAGTTTAATACAATTTTTAATCTATAAAATTTTTGTACATCAGACTTTATGCCTGAAATATATTCATACAAAACATTATTATTACAACAATAAAATCCTATATTAAGAACAGACTTTATGCCTTTGTAGCGATAAGCAACATTTTTTCAAGCATAATACTATATTTTAAGATACGTACTACAATTTGAAGTAAACTTTACAGGCATAAATGCATATCTGCTGATGCTACCAGCGTATTAGGCCAAACATTTTTGATTCATAATAGCTTAAGTTGAAATACGGATCATAAAACTATTAATAATTTGGTGCATAAAGATTTAAGTAAATATAAATGCTTATGGCTCTCGGGTATTTGAAAAAGTCTGTATAACCGACATTATGCATGAGTGTATCTTTACAACGGTAAGAGATAGAGATACCACGGTCAGATCGTTGGAAAGAGAAACAAAAACTTAATATCGGTATACTAAAAAGTCATTTTCGTCGTATGTGCACATCCGACCTAATGATTCTCATGTCCAGATATATTTATTTATATATATTATATTAATAACATATAAATGTAATGTGTAATATATAATTATATAGAAATGGGTATGTATATATTGTTTTTGAACACGCACGGTCTACCTTTCTGTCACCTCTCCAGTCGCAGGTCTGCTGGAAGAAATTTCATTAGAGATAAGCAGTACCTTTGTACATTATATCCCTACTGTACCTGTCCTGTAAATTATTGTGTGTACATAAATAATAAAATAAATAAATAATAAATAAGACGTAGAATACATAGGGTAGACTTCATGTTGATTTGATGTTTTATATCAATAATGAATAATGAAGATTAGATTCTTCTAATCCATATAAAATTATATCATGAGCTTAGAAAATTCGTTGCGATTTTGTTATTTTGTCATTGCTATAGCAAACTAATTTGCTAATGGGTACTGCAATTATTTATTTTGTTTTAGTTAGGTTTAAAAATAAGATACCGTGTAATTATAACTATTATGCAAGCTGATAAATGTATTACTGGTCTCTTCTAGTATTTTAATTTACTTTATATTTACTAATTAGGTAATTATTAAAACCGTTTGTTAATTAAACGGTTACGTAATTATCACAATTGTATATATATTCATGACTATGTATGTAACTCGATTTAAATATTATCAAACTTTTTATTTTTTTATCTTTTAAATAGGATCCTCTTTCAAAATATATTCTTACACCATTTTTGTGCATTAAATTAAAATAAAGATATGTTGCGTCAACCGAAAATGAAGTCTATATATCAGTCTATAAGTTTATATCTGAATGTTTTGATTTGTTGATTAGAGTATCATGTTCTTTACTGAGGTTAGAGTGTATATATGAATGTCATAGATAAATGACCATCAGCTCTTATATAATAATAAATAATTATCAGGGTACTATCAAGGGCACAAACAGGAAATTAAGCAAATTTTGAGCTTCCTGTTGCACTGAAATAGTATCTTCTTCTTCGTCGGTTTCTTCATTGCTGAAGGTCGTGCCCGTTCTGATAAGACTTAGTGGCGGAGACAAGTTGCTTCCATACCACCCTTTCTCTGCCTTCCTGAGAGCGTCGGTCACTGGTATGCCAATAATCTCTTTTACGGTGTCTGACCATCGAGTAGGTGATCGAGTACTATTACATTTCAATGCTCCTGAAATAGTGAGTTAACAACAACAACAACAACAAAATCCTCTTTATTGTACACCAAAATTATATCCAAATACATTTTATTATACAGGAACTAGTACAATAGGCGGTCTTATTACTTAATAGCATTATTACTTAACATTAACATTAACAATATAACATTATTACATAACATTATATAATATAACATTATTTTTTAATTTAACATTATTTTTGTTATTTATATTAACATTATTACTTTGTATTTATTTTAACCCCCGACGCAAAAATCATAATAAGTTTGACGTATCTGTGTGTCTATCTGTCGTAACTCCCTGAACGAATGATACGATTATGTTGCGGTTATTTTTGTTTTGAAAAAAAATCCTGATCGATGGCATCTCTGACAATGTTTATTATTATTTAAATAAGATTTACCTGTTTGTGTTGGTCATATCTTCGAAGCCTATTTAGACCTATTTTCTCTTATCCTACGACCTTGAAATTATGATCATTGCTTTAGTTCTGATAAGTGATAAGCATGCATAAGTGTTTCAATGATACCTATATGAATAAAATATTTTGAATTTGACTTTGACTTTGACTTTGACATGAACTGATACCCCGCCCAGGTTTGGCTCCAACCGATGGAACTCTACTTGTTGAAATTATTTTATCCAATGAAAATAGTTTAATAATGAAAATTTTAATAACACAAATAACCAGTCATATTCCTGCAGTAAATGGATCGCCATGTTTATCGATATCTTACATACAATCTTAGGGTTAAATAAGATTAAACACCATTACAATTTCAAGTCAAATCAAATTTTTTTATTCATATAGGTATCACTGATACACTTATGCACGTCATTTTTTAATCTACCAGCTTTTTGGAAGGGTGCTTAGTGGAGAATGCTTATGCTGGTGCTTAGTGGAGGTGCTTGGAGGAGAAAAAATGCCGTAAAGAAACTCCTTGGCATTTATATTAGAACCAAACCAATGCATTAGACCAGTGCTCAATAATGACATTTAAAACCCAGTCTATATAATCTACGGAATCGTGACACCATTATTTCTAGCTGACTTATCAACCAGTTCCGACATTCGAGATCTTGTCTGAATTGGGAATGTCTCCTAACGACCGCTGTAGACGTTTCTTCCGGCGAGAAATTTTGAGGACATAGAGTAGATGAGTACAGGAGGTCAACAGATTAACACAGGTTATAATATGTAGTAGTTAGAATAACAACCAAAACTAGTCAATATGTAATGAAAAGTACTATGAAATGGAAAATCAACATACAAATTATATAGAAATAAAAGTAATGTAACCCTATATTTCATTCTAGAACATGGTCTATCCGTATGCTATATTTTATGAAAATCCATTTAGTAGTTTTTGGCGTGAAAGAGTAACAACAATTCATAAAAATTTTCACATTTATAATATTAGTAGAAGAAATTTTAAAATTAAAAAAACCGGGTGATTTTTACCCAACATTGGGAGCATTATACACGGTGAATTTGAAAGCGTTTTGGAACCGAAGATTTTGAATCATTTATCAATAACAGAAGCCATATATAACGTTAATTTAATAATATGTATATTTTTTTTTCATCAAAGTCGATATTCATATCGTTTACAGAGAAAAAGTTAGAACCAGTAGTAGCGCTATTCAATCACACGTAAATACACACTACAAATAGAAATACTACGCGTTTTACTATTGAGTCACATAAAATCGTATTCGCCAATAAAAACAAAGCTACTGAGTTGCGCCGGAGTCGTCCAACCAATGACGGCATTGCACTGAGTCGTATGCCCGTAGGCGCATGCGCGGGACTCGCCTGTAATCGTCAGGCGTCCTTGGACCTTGGCTTTCAGTAGGTCAGTAACACCATAACATCGTGACGGCACGTTACATTGATTAACGCCAAAATGAGTCGACAGTACGAATTTGCAAACGTGGAGTACTTGTCAATGGTACAGCTGTATGCTACCGCCAACTACAACTTGGAAGAGGCCCGGCGTTTGTATTCCCGGCCGGAGCATTTAAATGCACTACGGCTACGTGGAATTGAAAGCCCTCAAATTCCCTCCACACCTACCATCTTGGCTGCAACCCAACGTCTTCTCGACCACGGACAATTTCGTGCGCCTACTCATGCGCAAGGTCAAGGACGTTTAAATTATTATTCGCCGGAGTTTGAAGAAGATATTGTTGAGTACTTCGAGCGCGATCCCCGACCGAGCACAAGGATGGCAGCACGAGAATTCGATGTTAGCCAAAACTTCGTATGGAAGATATTACGTACACAAGGATTACATCCGTATCATTTTCGTAAGGCTCACGTAATAAACAACACTGACGCACCGGCAAGAATCGCCTTTTGCCAGTGGTTGTTAAATAATGCAAACGCCAACATACTCTGGACGGACGAGTCACTGTTTACTCGAGTGGGACTATACAATGTGCACAATGAGCATTACTGGGCTCTAATTAACCCCCACTTGATACGAGAACACCATTACCAGGTTCGTTTCAGTGTGAACGTTTGGGCCGGTATTATTAACGACCAATTAATAGGGCCTATTTTTATTGAAGGTCATCTAACCGGCAACTCGTACTTAGAGATGTTAAGGACAGTAATATCTGAGTTAGTAGACGATGTGCCATTAGCTTACTCGAGAGGTATGTACTACCAACACGACGGCTGTCCCGCTCATTACGCGAGTGTAGTGCGTGCATACCTGGACAATGAGTTTAGTGATCGGTGGATAGGTCGAGGAGGGCCTGTGCCTTGGCCACCTAGAAGCCCGGACTTAACGCCCCTGGATTTTTTCTTATGGTCGGAAATAAAAAGACTTGTTTATAGGCGGGAATATGAAAGCCGTGATGATTTACGCAGTGCGATAGTGGACGCTTTTGATAAAGTGAAAAGTGATAGAGACACATTAAGAAAATTAAAAGACAATTGTGTTAAACGTGGACGTTTGTGTATTGAACGCAGCGGACTCCATTTTGAGCAGTTGCTTCGATACAGAGAAGTGTAAATAAAATGTAAATAGGTATGTACTTAAGTTAATTATTCTGTAGATAGCTCCGATTTTTTAAATACGCCTGAAATATTTATACCTACAGTCCATTGCTAAATTGATTTGTTGTGAAAATAACAACCGTGGTTAATAATCGAAAAGAAGTTTAAATAAAATAGATATTTCCGACGGTCCTAAGCCCGTGTAAAGTATGAAGGACAAACTGGAGTCTATCTTCGTAAGTACTCGCTAGCTCGCGCCTATAGGTTTACTTTATCAGCTGTTGTTAGCGTCAGCGGCGCGCGGCGGCCGCCGACGGCCTAAACGCGCACGGACGTGTTTCATTCATAAAGATAATGAATGAATGATCAGTGCGTTACTACTTTCCAAGTCGATCGAATAAAAATGAATATTAAAACTGAAACTTTTTTTAGTCAACATTACAATTGATTTATCCGTTTTTATTGGTACTATAGATAATTCCAAATCAAAATGTTTCGTTTCCAAAACGCTTTCAAATTCACCCTGTAGATTTGGATCACGTCAGCTTCAATACAAAAACCGTTTCAATATTCATTATTTTAGGATCATGCCTCAGGCAGACAAACTGACATGCACACATACATAGACACAAATACAAACAGACACGTCAAACATCTAACCTAGTCCATGACTATTCCGTTATTCTTTAGTAGGATTCAATCAGAATCGTAACAGTTAATATCATTTTGTAATATTACCAAAGTACCTAGTATAAAATAAAAAATAAAAAACTCGCCTGCCATCAAAAAATTGTTTAATTTGATACACATATCACATTATTTAATTTGTTTTTATTTTTTGATACTTCAAAGACTGGTATCTCACAGCCACTATATTTGTTTTTTTTTTTTTAATTTCACTTATCTAAGAACACTTGGGTTATCAATATAAATCTAACGATATTTTAATTATGTATATCCACTCAACTGTTTGGAAGATATGAGGTAATAAATACTAATACTCTTATACATACATAATAAATACATACATACATACATACAAGATGCGCGCGAAAAACATAACCCTTCCTAGCATTCGGGTAAAAAACCGACTTCAATACATCGACAAGTAATAAAATGACAACATCATCAAAGTAGTCGAAGTCAATTAAATACGCACTATTAGGGATAACTCAAAAATTACTCATCAGATCTCACTCAAATTTGATTGGGACCGCAAGACAAGCACCAGCTTTCAAACGTAAAAAGAATCATCAAAATCGGTACACCCAGTAAAAAGTTATGAGGTAACACACATCAAAAAAGTCATATTGAAAACCTTTTGTGAAGTCTGTTAAAATCACAGGTGTTTCAATAAATAGGTTACCTTTCTTTGTTATTCAATCTGTGAAACAAGGACTATCTGAGTCCAAACCACAAACATCTGAAGCTATTTGCGCTTAGACCCCTTCGTTTTGGAGTGGTTTAGACGCGATTAATCTTGCAATGAGAATTGGAGCAGTTTGAGTGGTCACTTGGATCATGCGGTGACTACTAAATTTACGTTTCTGAGGGGTGAAGTCCATAATTTCTTAGGCTTTACTCAGACTTATAATAGTCTCAAATCAGCCTTAACGTTAGCCGTTTTATATGACTTCTTATTTTTTTTCTTATTAAGAAATATTCGAACAATCTAATGGTCCAAAATCAACTTTAACCATTTCATGCGACTTTTTATCTTTTTTGCGTCAGTGAAGTGTCAGTCATCAACAATAGTTTGAATGCTGTCTGAGCAAAGTCGCAAGCAAGTAGAAGATTTATTTATATGTATATACCATTCACACATCATAGGCATCGCTGATTAGTTGCCGAGCAGCAAAAAAGAGAGAAGGAAGAAAGAAAGAAAATACTACCTTCGAACAAAGTTAGTAGGCCTATGGAAATATAATAATATCAGAAATAATAAATTCAAATAATATTCATAATTTATCGAAAGGAAAGGAAATGTTCTCCTGTTTACACGTACCTAACACAGGACAAGAATGATACGATGATATTTTGATAATTTCATACAGATATTTTTGGATAATATGGATTTCAAATTGATTGTATGACGGTCATAGAATTAGGAAACAGAGGGAATCTCGCCTTTTTAGTAAAATAATGAACTGTGGATCATTATTTTACTAAAAAATTTTCAACTAAATTTGAATGAAATCAAAAATATCGTTTTGATACCTCCTAAGATCCTCTTTTTCCAAGACTGCTTATCATAAAATGGAGGTGGAGAAATTTGTTTCTTGAAGTGTACCTAAATGAAAATCTACAATCATGGCATATTGTGTAAAGGAATGTACGATGTATCTTACATTCTCGTTATTTTGAAAATGTCTGTGTATATGCGAGTCTGTCCTTTTGAAAATTTGTCATCTTGCGAATAATCCACCAAGGCATACGCTTGTGTAGGGGCGGCTGGCTAAGGCTCAACAATTTAAAAGCATTACATATACCCAAATACAAAATTTACGACTGACAAAATAAAGCACAACACAAATACATCATTAAAAGCAACCTAAACAACAGGACGATTCCACAGAACTCCACTGAACGCAGCAGAACGTCTTAACAATAGCTATAGATAGACCCAACATTAATTTGTCCCTGTCGCCACAATAATGTCCACAGACTGGATCGCGTAATAGCTTCTAAAACTCCAGTCACGGGCCATTTAGCGTGACGTTACTGAAGTTTACAACGATACTGTATTGATTGACTGCGTTGCGTTTTGGGGTGTAAACTTTTGGATTTTAAGCCTATATTTTTTTACATTTGATAAGTTAATGCTTGACTACAATCCCACCTAATATTTAGTGGCGATGAAGGTGAAGATGATAAGACGTGTGATAACTTAGTACAAGCCTTTCTTTTCTTTAAGATGCACACAATTATAGATGTCCATATTGTCCATCAATAGACGCCCACATCTTTTTTGTTTGTTTGTTATTTAGGTACATAAAATTACTTGCTACGTTAGTATATGTTGTAGAAATCTTTTTCAATAACTCAAGATGTTTGGTTTAGAAAAACCCTCGATCAACAGCAGAGAACTGAGTTCAGATTTTTTTTATTGTAAACAGACATCCAACTTGCCAGCTAATGATTAAGATCACGATGAACGACAAGAATTGAAGACGCGTTGCCGGTTAAAACCTCTGAGTGTAATTCCTCACTCGGTTTCAAAAGATAGATATGGAAGACGACGCAAAGTCCTATCCCCTAAATCGTAAAAATATCAAATCTACAAACCTCGTATCACCGGTTTTCAGGCTAACGTCGCAATTCACCCCGACCTCGGTAGTATATTGAACAAGGCTTATCTCTATAGCTCTGTGTCGTACTAGACTGGCAAGTTTGCTCTGTAGTGAATTACAGTTGTTGATATCGGCAACATCTATATCGTGGCTCGCTCACAATTGACAATACCTATGTTCAACGAACTTTATCTTTATCTTTTTATGAGAATAGCTGACAATTGAGCAGACTGGAAATTTGAAGATGGTCACTAAAGGCATCTAGGCATTGGTATCAACTTATTAATGGCTCATTACTGAGCATGGGTCTTTCATTTTGAGGAGTCCTAGAGCCTATTCCACCACGCTGCTCCAGTTCGGATTGGTAGAAAGGTTAGTGGCGAACCCAAGTGTCGGAAATTTTCATTCTGCCCGAGGGCTTGCGACATGGTTTAACGACTGCTATTTTACGATATCGACCGAGACTTTATAGTCCAGGATCCCTGGTACATTTTTTGCACTTGATTACTATCAAGCAAATTTTTCGTGAATAGGTTCATTTTGATGAGACGCCCAACAATTTCCTGTTAGAAACTCTCGATTGTGGTAGCTAACAGAGGTAGCGAGGATACAATATGTCGATTTGATGATTCTCAAATATTTATTACAGATTATTATTTTTTTTGTTTAATCTCAGGATAATTATCTAAATTATGCGAAAAAATATTTGTCCTACAAAATCTGTGGTTTGATCAAGGAGATCTTTCCAACATGAATGTATCGATAACGAGGTCATCATAAATTATAACTAACCATTTATGATGACCTCGTATCCTATTATTAATGTTATTAATATGACTTAAATTTGAAAAAAAGATTTTTCCACTGTATCTTATGTTACAAATAGGAAAACGAAAAAAATACTATTCTTGTCGGACCAGTGATACATACCTGTTTTCTTGTAGGACATTGTTTCATTTGGGCAGAGAACACACTAACTTATTATGTAATGTTTTGTCCTACAGTTAGTAATGAGAACAATGGTCAAGTTGATGGTCAAGTCGATAATATTGTTCGATAGAAAGTATGGTGCAAAAAGTACTAAATAAATAAATTGATAATATCCTTAATTTTGGCATCAAACCAGGCAGTCATGTACGCTTATTTTCTATACAAATTATGTCCAATAACAGCTCTAGTTACTTCAAAGTTCCCAGGAGATTAGTTGCTATGGTAACTTCTGGTCAATATTTGAATACGACAGGACGACGGTATGATGTCGTTTTGAGTGAGTTAACTTAAACCTATAGTAGCATCATACTTTTAACTATCACATACAAACGATCCAAGAAATTGGTCGGCATTGGTCGGCTTAGGTCAATAGTGCCCGAACACCGTCCTACATATAAATTCGATGTATTCAACTATTAGGAAATATTTTCGAGCGGCCCCTTATATCCCCTGTTTTGTTATCTGATTCAATCGGATTTTACAGCTGACTAAACATTTGAGTCACGTAGTCATAGGCGCAGACCTTTAGCCATTGGTTCTACGGAGGCATGTGAAGTATTATAGAAAGTAGTATAAAAGGAATAATTTTCATACGCGAAGTAGTTTCACAAAAAGAACATAAACAATTTTTTATGGAAATAGCCGGCAGTACCAATATTATCCAAGGGGCACTACCACCAGCGGGCCGGCTTTAGTCGCTTCTTACAACACCCATCCAGTGTGGGATTAGGGTTAGTACTTTAAGGAGGAACCTAGAGGAACATACAAACGTTATAAAATCTTCTCTATTAACTTTCCCTGTTCATAGACTATCTGTGTGCAGAGTCTCATCTTAATTCCTACAACGGTTAACTAGTGCGTGATGAAAATACAAACATCGAAATATCTTGACAAACTTTCATATTTATATTATAACTAGCTGTTGCCCGCAGCTTCGCACGCGGAAATTATGAATATTGCGACTATAAATTGAGATGTAAACTATCCTATCTTTCAAGTTGGATCAAACTGCACACGGTGTGCAAATTTGATTAAAATCGGTTTAGTAGTTTAAAAGACCATTGCGGACAAACAACGTGACACGTGATTTATATATATTAAGATATTAATAGAATTAGTAGGATCTTAAGAAAGAGTCAAGTCAGTTTCTTTTTGAAGTGAAACTTCTTTAGAATCGTTAGTGATTTGAAACCGGATGCAACGACAGGTAAGATAATATTATAACCGCTAATTTCGACTTTCAATTTAACTTCTACGTAGCTCAATGGTCAGGACGTAGATACACAATACCTGATGCGCAGGTTCGCGTCTCTCAGTATTTATTTTTTTAGTTTAATTTTTTTTTTTTTATACTGTTTTTAAATACTTTCAAATGCTCTTTTAAATATTTTCAAAGAATTTATCAACTAAAAATAAGAATTTCATTCTTTCATTCTGTCGATCGACACGAGACAGAGACAGTAAAAATGCTAAGTTGTATTCATAGATGGCGCGAGGAATAAGATAGAACATTCGTTTTATTGCTAGATAGATTTTTAAAAAGTGCTAAGTTGTATTCATAGATGGCGCTTCGATTTATTGCTTTAAGATTCGATTTATTGCTTTTTCATCTCATTATCTTGAAACCAAAATTTTGGAAAGTTTCACTTCTACCACGTGTGAATTGCACACATTTTCTTTTTTTCATTCTTGGCTTGCAACTTAAGATTGTGTGTTAAAAAATAATATGTACACTCTAGCTGTGAGACAAGTGAATTAAAGTTTCACTGTAGTCGAAGATTTTGTTTTTCGCCAAGTGTATGCAATGGATGGGAAGGGTGCGCTATAACTTTTCCTTATGAGTTATAAACTAATAGAATGTGAAGCTTATGAATGGTGCATTTACGTTGCTATGGCCTCAACAATGTAAATGCAGGACTTGATGAATAAGTAAACGGAGAAGGAGGGAGACACATTAATGTAAATTAAAAAAAAAACAAAGTAAAAAAACATGATATACCTTTTTGAAATCCTTATGGTGAGCTCTAATTTAATACCCATATTGCGTTATTCGATTTATTTTTATTTTTTGATACTTCAAACAATGGCATCTCACAGCCACCATATTTTTTTTTAATTTCACTTAAGTAAGAACACTTGGGTTATCAAGACAAATCTAACGATATCTTAATTATATAAATCCGTTCATTGGAAGAAAACCCAGCAGTCGGGTAAAAAGAAAAGAAAACGTGTCTCTAATATCCATAGGTAACGATAGCCTCATGGTAAGTGTACACCAACGTCCATGGACATCTAACAAAGGCATCTCAAGCCCCCAGTCGGAATATGACTATAATGGGTTTCAAGTCTGCAAGCGCATTGTAAACGCACTCTACTGTACTCGTTTGATGACTTACTCAAGCAAGGTGTTAGCCAAGCCAGCTTCACAGAAATATAATAAGTTACGGTTATATTTGGCGAATGTTTGGGTTAATGCTGAACGCACATATTATGTCCGCACCGTACGCAAAAAACGCGCCGCATCTGTATGAAATCCATCCATATGAGATCCCCATGTAGATGACATTTGCCGCATATGTCATCCGCATCGGGCAATATACGAGTATATGCGGATATATTATGTATTATGTGCGATCACTATAATATTTTGTTTAATTTTACCAGGCCTGGCGCACTCCGCATTTTAGCTATGATGTTACAAGCACATGCCGCGTTCGACATGTCTGGCTAATTCAGAAAATTCATAATGGCTGACATAAGTTCGAAATCTATGACACATATTTTCATTAAACTTTCAGGCTCATTTTATTCTTTCAAAAAAGACAACCCTGACATTGCCAGATGTGCTAGTGTTAGAAAGGAAGGCAACTCATTACGCGTTTTTGATTAGCGATTTTGCGGAGTTCGCCTTCTGTACTTATTGTGAGTACTATTATTTCTTCTGTGATTTTACTAAGAGAACGCATTTTTTATTTATTAATAGTTGTTGCACGGCTACGCTTTCACTAATATAAATCAGAGTAAGAAAGAAAATGTAGAAAATACTGACTCTCATGACTCTACTGAAACAAGAGTCGTTTCGCGGCTGACTCAATAAAGTGGGTTAACCAGGCTTCACGGAAAGAAAATGAACGAAACATTAAACATTTGAGAAGTTTATGTAATGAAACAACTTCTATACTTATTCGTATATTACGTATGTATAATCTAAAATCTAGGTTTACTTCATAGATATATTGGAGATGAAACTGGAAAAAAATATAATCTAAAATTTTAACAAAACAACCGACTTTGGCTACTGTTTGGCTTAATACCTGCAGTTAATTTTCGTCACCGCCCATCACGTACCAGGTTCCACCATCACTACCTGGATACATGGCATTCGTCCACAGTTCGGTTGTCACGTCATTTTCTGCCTCGCACGTGTAAACTGTGGAACAAACTACCTGCATCGGTGTTCCCTCTAAGCTATGACATGGGGTCCTTCAAGAAGCGGGTCTATCGTCATTTTCGTGGCCGGCAACGCGTTAGTGACGCCCCTGGTGTTGCTAATGTCCATGGGCGGCGGTGATCACTTACCATCAGGTGACCCGTCTGCTCGTTTGCCTGCTCTAAGCATATAAAAAAAGACTTCAAATGAAGTACATTCTTTCCAATAACAGTAAAAAAAGAATCATCGAAATTGGTTGGCGTGATATTGAGTTATTCGTCCATTTGTCGAGCACCCGCATCGGTTCACCTAGTCGAAAATTCTAAGGTAACAAACATAAAAAACAATCGGGTTTAGAACTTCCTCCTTTTTTGAAGTCGGTTAGAAATGGGGTAATAGAACAAAAAGAGACGATAAATTTAAGAATGAAATTGATCGGAATACTCGTAGTAATTAATAATTTTTTTTAATACTTTAATACTTTTTTTAGTTTGCATTTATTATTTAGAACTATCATAAGAGTTACTTTAATTTCTATAGTTATCGATATCTGTGACTGTCCATCGAGATGGTTTACAAACCGTTTGTCGGTTTGTGTGTTTGTCCGTGGGTTTGTTTGTTAATGTCAAAATGGCTAAACCGATTTGGATGCGGTAATGTGTTCACGGTCCCTGACGTATTGTAGTAAGCTTAATGTACCATTAACAGTGTTTTAGTGGTTCTAAAGCTTAGGTTTCCCGAAATGAACCGAAGAAACGTACTTGTCATCATAAAATCTGTAAAGCCCTTCACTAAAACCCACACATCTCACTGTGAACTGTTGCAACATTTTTTCTTTTTTCAACTATAAAACGTGGCATTATTCGTTTCATAGCCTTAGGGCAAGGCGAACTCACACTCGCAAGTATCGCGATATCAGGATTGATAACATGTATTTCTTATATTTATTCAAGGATTATTCTTAGCTGATACATGTGGAATTAATGTGTACCACTACAATCACATGTTATTATTGTTACTAATAATAAAAATAATATAAAAAAATATTTTTGTAACGAAATTGGACCACAAACCATATATCGCTAAGATATCATAATATAATATTCTAAATAATAATTATTAAATAATTATTTTCCCAACTTATAAACAACACCATTGCTTAGTTTATTATTTTAATTTTTAGCGTTATAAGCCTTTATTTAACAGTACCTTAAGTTAAGTTATTAAAAGTTAAATCATAAATATGGGAATAGAAACATTGTTGTAACTCATGATAATAATAATATAATAATATCTTTTTTGACTACAATATTCTTCTTTAAACGACACAGACACGATCAAAAAGAATCTTTTTTATAAGTGAGCGTATCTGAGTCGTCTTAAATCGTGTTTTACAGCACAGAAAATTGGTAAAGTTTGAATGATCCCTCCTATCTACGACAGTGTTATATGCCCTTCTTTCTTTCTTAATTTTTAAGTCTTTTACATTAAACTCTCATTTAATCATGGCTGTTCCCTGGCCTTAGGGTTTGATACAAATCTGACATTATTTCTGTGTCCAACCTTATAGTACGAGTTCCGGCTTAAGAAATGTATACCTACCTTCATGTGTTTAATAAAAAATAATCCACAATATAAACAACATAAATATCTATATATCGCTAATAGGTTGCCTAATAAAATCGCGTACAGACATCAGACAATGTTAATTAATAAAAATTGTAATTAATTAATATAATTTGAATCCACTAAACTATGAGGAATAGCGAAAATGTGGTCAAACGAGTCTCGAGGCCGATTTCAATGAAAACTAAAATTGCATCATTAGATATACATAATAATATTTTTTTTTATATCTTTATATTATCTAGCATAATAATATAATTATTATGAATCATTTTTATTGAACACATCTGGATATATTTCTTAAGCCAGACCTTAAACCACTAACGATTACAGAATTTCATACCTAGATCTTTAAATGGTTTTATTTAGCTTACTCTGTTTGTGAGGTGCAAATCTTGCAAGCAAAATTGCTTTATTTCTAACTAGGAAATCACCCTCGCTTCGCTTCGGGAAAAATAGTAAAAAAATATATGATATAGCATATGTGGGTGAATTTCAACAAACACGCATTTTGCCTAATTACAGTGGCGAATTTAAATTAGCTGTTTCTGATACATTTTTTTGACCTAAATAATAGATAAAAAGTAGTACTAATTAATCATATACTAGAGATCGAAAAAAACTTATTAGTTCATGAGATATTTCCATTTGAAATTATCAAATGCCACCGAAATTATTAAAGGATCACCGAAATTAAAATCCAAGCCACCGAAATTGATTAAATTTAAACTTGCTATTTCTAATACACTTTATTTGGTATAAATAACATGTAAATAGTAGTAATAATTAGTCATATTGTAGAGATTGAAAAAAAATTATTTGTTCCGGAGATATTATCAAATTACACTATCAAATACCACTGAAATTAGGACCACTGGAATTAGAATTTGATCCACCGAAATTGGTTTATGCCAATGAGAAATCATAAAGGCTGGATCATTTAATACTTTAAAGATATGTACATTTTGAAGAATAAGAGTCTAGATGAACGGACTCCTTTTAGCGGTGATTAGACAGGCCCATTGCACTTCTGAGTCACATTTATAAGCTGTTTTCGAGGGTCCTCACAAATCGCATTGCACGCAGGCTTGACGACTTCCAGCCTCCCGAACAAGCAGGATTCCGAAAAGGCTACAGCACCATAGACCATATACATACATTGCGGCAGATTATACAAAAGACCGAGGAGTATAATTTGCCGTTATGTATAGCCTATGTGGACTATGAGAAGGCCTTTGATTCTATCGAGATCTGGGTGGTACTAGATTCTCTCCAGCGGTGGTGGATCGACTACCGGTATATCGAGGTGTTGAAGTGTTTGTACTCATCCGCCATCATGTTCGTCAGAGTACACGACACAGCAACGAACCCCATCCAACTGCAGAGAAGTGTCAGACAAGGATGTCATATCCCCAAAACTATTTACCGCTGTGTTGGAAGACGTGTTCAAGCTGATGGAGTGGAAACAACATGGCATTAACATCAATGGCGAATACATCACACACCTGCGATATGCCGATGATATAGTCATCCTGGCGGGTTCCCTGGAAGAACTTGGTACAATGCTCGGTGACTTGAACAGCCGCGCCTCACAACGGCTGGGTCTTAAGATGCACATGGACAAGACGAAAATCATGTCGAATGTCCATGTCACACCCGTATCGGTTGTTGTTGACGGCGCTGCTTTCGAAGTTCTAGACGAATACAATTTCCTGGGACAAGTGATCCAGATGGGTAAGTCCAACTTCCAGGAAGATGTCACTTGTAGAATCCAACTCGGATGAGCTGCGTTCGGGAAACTCCGTCATATATTGTCGTCCAAAACACTACCTCAGTGCCTGAAGTTTAAGGTGTTCGAGCAGTTTGTGTTGCCAGTGATGGCATACGAATCCGAGACGTGGTGCTTTACTATTGGCCTAATCCACAACCTCAGAGAAGCGCAGCGGGCTATGGAGAAGGCTATGCTTGGTATTTCTCTACGTGATCGCATCAGAAATGAGGAGATCCGTAGACGAACAAGGGTAACCGACATAGCTCGAAGAATTAGCCGGCAATGAGTGGCAATGGGCGGGCCACATAGTGCAAAGGACCGATAACCGTTGGGTAAGAAAGGTCCTCGAATGGCGCCCACGTCTCGGAAAAAGGAGAATAGGACGCCCCCCGACCAGGTGGACTGACGACTTGAAGAAGACAGCGCTGGATTCAGAAAGCTCAGAACCGGTCAGAGTGGTGCAAGTTAGGGGAAGCCTATGTCCAGCAGTGGACCTCCAAGGGCTGATGGATAGATGGAGACACGCTTGTGTTTCTGTGGCCTATACTTCCCTATACGCTTTGATTTACCACCGGAGCCACCGAGATTGCGCCACCGGACTTAGAATCAGAGACAAAACTTGAATTTTAAAGAAAACTTTTAGTCACAGGTTAACTTTTATTTCACAATTATAGCTGAAAACCGTTAATGGAACCCTCCATAAAATTTCTAGATAATCTGCTTTGTACTTTTACTAATATACATGACATCGGAATTGGATGATTTTGTATTCCTGCGCCACCGCAGTTAGTACTTACGTGTTTGCCAGGAAAATTACGCAGCCAGTTGGTCATCCTGAGACGCAGTTTGCAAGAGCACAACTGAACGGTGCGGAGAGAGCCACTAAGGTGTCTTCCAAATCGTGAAGTAACAAGTAATTAAGTGTACAAAATGCGCCACCGGTATTGCTTTTTTTTGTAGGACATTTTTAAAAGATGTTTTAAGAGCTGTTGTTTAATCTTAAATTACTTCATAAATATATATTAGTTGTGTTATTTAATGTATTTCTAAAAAACATTCCCTTTCAATGAAATTTATTTACCAAAAAAAATTAAATTAATAAAATATGTAAATAAACGCAGTTTGGACAGTACACCGGAATTAGATTTTAGGTCTTAGATATTATTTTATTCAGAATCTATGTATTAAATACCTCTGAATACTTCACTATCATGTAGATCACTACTTAAACTACCTATATAAAATTATGCATAATTGTAGTTTACCTCCACACATTAATTTTCAACCTCGCCGTCTCAAAAATGCACTAGGGAAATTCACCCATGTCACCGGGGATAGTGTAGCTTCCCAACAGTGAAAGAATTTTTCAAATAGGTTCGGTATTTTCGGAGCCTATTCAATGCAAACAAACAATCAAATCTTTCCTCTTTGTAATATTAGTATAGATGAGAATTATTTTTTATAAGCATGACGAGGGAAATTCCAAAGGGTAACAACACAGTTAATTGTGAGTTAGTAGTAGTTACATAGGTACCTAAATTGACACTTAAATACTTGCTTCATACATAACTTTCCAATTTAAAAATAGATTGCCCGTGATCCTAAAACTTGGTTCTTCTGCTGGCATCACGCGTAATTTAATTTTACTGGTAGCACTTACCTGCAATAATCATATTACCGTATGGTCATGGAAAATTCGATGCAGGCAAAATTACGTGATGCAACGACGCATCTAGCGACTGAAGCACAGATTGTTTATCCGTTTATTTATAGCGTCCATTTATTTCTAGTCTTATTTGATAAAAAAATTGTATACCTACATCACAGACCTACAAAAATACCTCCATCCATCCATCCATTCATCAGCCTTTGGAGGTCCACTGCTGGACATAGGCTTCCCCTAACTTGCGCCACTCTGACCGGTCCTGAGCCTTCTGAATCCAGCGGATGCCCGCTGTTTTCTTCAGGTCGTCAGTCCACCTGGTCAGCGGGCGTCCTATGCTCCTTTTTCCGAGACAAAAAGGCCTACCTTCTTTTTTTAGGTCCGTGGTATACATTAGTAACTACATTATTCGTAAACGCATGGATACCCGCTGTCTTCTTCAGGTCGTCAGTCCACCTGGTCGGCGGGCGTCCTATGCTCCTTTTTCCGAGACAAAAAGACCTACCTTCTTTTTTAGGTCCGTGGTATACATTGGTAACTACATTATTCGTAAACGCATTATTCAGTTAGGTCAATAGAAGAGGAATTTAAAATTATGCTTCAAAAAATATAAGCGTGAGCTTTAAGTCTTAGCGTTGCATTATAATTTTAAAATTCTGAAGCAGTGATATTTTCATGGAATATCCCAAATTGTAAAACTGGAAAGAGCTTTGCTACTTTACATTATCACAAACATTCACATTAATAATATTAGTAGGACTACAAATCATCCGTAACATTGGTATTACATTTTGCAGATCTGAACGAACAGATATTAGGCGTGTTCACATATAATTATAATGAATTATGCTCGTTCGACATAATGAAACACAATTTAGGAATCAATTTTCATATTTATTCTTGTTTCAGGCAGACCTCGTTGTTTTACGGAAAAATAATAATTTTGTTATAAAATAAACAAAAGACGCAAAAATTATTCGTATCTACTTCCAATTATCAACCTTCGAACTTTTTTAATTACTTTAGCAACAAAGATTTAGTATCAGTTTCAAAATCGTGATCATCTTGGCATACAGAACGTTTGTAAGGATTGTAATGAAAACATCAACAAAACTTCAAGTTAGCAAAATCTTGTTCATATTTGAATTAACGAAATATATAACTCGAAGTTTGTTAGTAGTTATAAAACATTTATTATTTTCTATAAATTAATATTTTCTATTTTTATTACGGGATAATTCATTTTAATTACATAAAATCAATTATTGTGTGGATATTGTAGTGAGACATATTACAGTTTTCCCAGATCGCAGCGTCGCAAATGTTTTATAACCTTAATCTTGATAGATGGACCATTAAATTCTCGTAGAACATAAATTATTCTTCTTAGTTAATTCATTAATTTATGATTTAAGATTAAAACAAATAGACATGCTGATATGTAGCAAGCAAGCCTGCTTAATGGAACTATTGCTTCTAAGTATGCGGCATGTGGCGCAATGGTTACCGTGCCTGATCGCCGTCTCATGCATTCTGAATTATATTCCTAGCCATGTGTAAATTTAAATAAGAAAGAAGGCCAAGAAAGAGAGGAAAATGAAAGGAGGAACTGGCTTTCAAGCCCCCAGCCGGAACACGAGTCGTTTGGCGGCTGACCCATGCTCAAGGGTGTTAGCTATCCAGGCGAACCCCATGAAGAAATAATAATAGTAATAATGGTATTCTTTAAGAGACATTGTGCTGTCGTGGAATATTGGAATTTTGTTTAGTTTTGTTTGGCTTTTAATACGACTAACATATTTAATTTTTTGGTTATTATTATCAGTGTCCAAAATTATTCACTTTATTAGCTTATAATAGTTTTTCTGGAAGAGACTGCTAATTAATTAATAAAACCGCCTGATGTACTAAGTTATGTATTTAAAAAAAAATATTTATGTATAATTTTGTTGTACGTATACAACAAAGAGAATTTTGTTGTTTGTTGTTGTTGTGTTATTATTTATTTGTATATTTTGCAGTTTCAATAATATCACATACGTCAATTTATAACGACGAAATTGTTTAAAAACGCAGTACATAACAACGCTACATATTACTTGGTATACCTTAATAGGTATGCATGAAGCATAAAGTGCCAAAGTCGGTTTCCCTAGTCAAATCTCTTACAATCCCCGCAGGCGCTAACTTCAAAAGTCGAACTATTGGGCACCATTAAATTTTCAAATCGATTGTTTGTTCTCCCATAACAGTAACTTAGGGCTGTTTATCTTATTGTAACTAATTTAAAGATTTAGAAACATATCTAGTAACATATTAATATTAAGTTAGTATTTGTCTATTGTACTTTGCAACAATCCTCGGTTAACATGTATGATGGTATATGTATATATCGGTGAGGCCATGAATCTCCAGTGAAGGTCCAGGGACGGACCTCTTTATTCTACAGCGCTTTTCTGATGCAGAGGCTGGAATATAAGAAATGTCATGTCATATTTACGTGATGATCTCTCGCCAGCTTATCTGAAACGAATGTTTCAGTTCCTGGACGACACCCATGGGCGTCAGCTTCGCTCGTCCGAGACACAGGCCCTCTCTATCCCTCTTCACCGCTCAGGTTTCCTATCTAATTCTTTTGCTGTTCAAGCCGCTCGGCTTTGGAATGCGCTACCTGAAAATCTTCGAAAGCCTGTCAGTAAATTAACTTTTAAAAAGAATATCTTCAGACATTGCTTAGGTGCGTGATTAGGTGTCTCTGTGAAGTGTTTCTTTATCATCCCACTTTGTATTATATATATTTATATATATATTAATTATATATATTTACATATATATTAATTGTATATATTTATTTATTTATTTATTTGTATTATATAATGAAATGAAATGAAATGAAATGAAATGAAATAATCTTTATTCATGTAGGTATCACTGATACTCTTATGCACGTCATTTTTTTAATCTACCAGCTTTTCGGAAAGGTGCTTTGTCATGGAGGAGAAGAAAAGCCGTAAAGAAACTCCTCAGCACATCTTTTAAAAATAAAACTTATATCTATTACAAAAATAGGTATTCTCTAACCTGTGCAGAACTGGTTGCCTAGCTAGTCATTTCCAAGCATCCTTGTCATTTAAATATTCATTTATGCTATAGTAGCCCTTGCCTAAGAGCTGAGCCTTTACACGTTTCTTAAAAGATTCCACTGGTAAGTCACGTATTTGTTTTGGGACTTTATTATAAAATTTTATACCTAGTCCCATAAAAGAACGTTGCACTTTGGAAAGACGGTACGAAGAGGTAGCCAATTGATGCATCCTTCTTGTTTAACGATTTGAAAAATCACAATTTTGTTTATATGCAGTTATGTTATTCCGTATAAACACTAAATTATTATAAATATATTGGGAAGCTACTGTAAGTATACCTATTTGTTTAAATTTGATACGCAAGGACTCCCTTGATTTTAGTTTATAAATAGCTCTAATGGCTCTTTTCTGTAATACAAAAATTTGTTCAATACCGGCTGCTTTGCCCCACAGTAAAATGCCATAAGACATAACACTATGGAAATATGCAAAATAAACAAGCCGAGCAGTGTCGACGTCAGTGAGCTGCCTTATTTTTCTAACAGCATAAGCAGCCCTAGCAAGTTTAGTTGTGAGAGATGCTATGTGCGGGCCCCATTGCAGTTTACTGTCCAAGGTCACCCCTAAAAAAACCGTGGATTCCTCTATATTTAATGTTTCATTATTTAATTTAAGAGATTTATTTACTTTTTTTACATTTGGCAACACGAATTCTAAGCATTTGGTTTTCTTTGCATTTAAAAGTAAATTATTTATAGTGAACCAATGTGAGACATGCGACAGAGCACTATTAACATCGTCAAAATTATTTTTATTCCTATCAGTCTTAAATATTAATGATGTATCATCTGCAAACAGCACAATGTTCGCATGGTTTTTAACATAATGTGGTAAGTCATTTATATACACCAGGAAAAGAAAAGGGCCCAAGATCGAGCCTTGCGGAACACCCATCACAGTAGGTGACCCTGATGACTTTTCATCGTTTATATTAACCTTTAGTATCCTATTACTTAAATAAGATGCGAGCAAGCTAAGGGCCTTGTTTTTCACGCCATAGTGACTAAGTTTAGATATTAATGTATCATGCTGAACACAATCAAACGCCTTTGATAAATCACAAAATACACCTATAGCATTTTGCGACGACTCCCATGCTTCATATATATGCTTTAAGAGCCTGGCTCCGGCATCTGTTGTACTACGACCTTTAGTAAAACCGTATTGCTCCGGATGTAATAAATTATTATTGTTGAAGTGGGTTAGCATTTGATTCAGTATGATCTTTTCGAAGATCTTACTGAGTGTTGGTAATATAGAAATTGGCCTATAATTATTATAACTATTATACTTATATATATATGTTTATATATATATATATATCATATATATTTTATTTTATGTTTTTTAAGTACCCTTTTAGTTTATGTTATTTTGTTTTTCTCTTCATTATTTTCACAATACCGCCTTTGATGTTTCTCTTACTTCCCGAAGGTTGACTGGTAGAGAATGCTTTTAGCATTAAGTCCGCCTTTGTACCTCTTACATTGTTTTTTGGTTCAGAAGTTTAAATAAAAAAAAAAAATAGATTAGGGAATTGTCAAGAATGTAGGACAGATTAATATTGATGGCGTAGTGTTGAAGTACTTTGGAATATTGATGTGAACGTTAAGAGAACTGGAAATATATCATGGTGCAAAGTAAAAGGAATATCATTTCATAACCAATACCATAGAATACCTCCTTCTGCTAAATCAGAAGTGATGGAAAAACCTGCCCACAAATCGGAAAATAAATGAAGCTAGTTAAATAAATGACACTAGTTCGGATGATATTTGAAGAAAATTTTGCAATAAGAAATGAAACAATACAAAACGCGATGATATGAGAATGTGGAAGTTCATAATATAATCGACGTAGACAATGCAAAACGTAGTGATGCGATTCAGTGGTGCTAGAGTTCATGTAAACTAAGCCATCCAATGTGTCATGATGACCGAAGAAGTATGGATCGCAGATAAGTAGCCTTAGTCTAGCATCAAATGTGTTATCATACGATTAACCTGATATCATACCAGTCAAATTAACCTTACTTATTTTTCAGTTGCGGAAAATCGATAAGACACGAAATAATGATCTACCACGCCAGCCACGTGAAACCAAGAGACCCAGGAGCTAACACTGAAACCGATGGTTTGCTTGGAGACATGTCTGCTGCAGGTGTAAGTCACGTAGAGAAACTATGGTCGGTCTGGTAGTATAGTAAACGAAGGTTTTATGATGATGATATGATGATATCGATTTAATGTGTCGCAACAATGGCTATTGTAAAAAAAAGTGAGAAAAAATAAAGAGGAAAGTAAAAACAGAGGTAAAAAAAATAAAACCTACTAAAAAAAAGTGTAAAAAAGAGTGAAAAAAGAGAAAAGTGAAAATGAAAGGTAAAAAAAGTGTACCTAGTAACAAAATGGAATTCAAAAAAAAAATTGAGTAAAAAAAGGATGTAATAAAGGTGTCAAAAAAAATGAAAAAAAGGAAAGAAATGTGAATAGAGTCCGGGCCAGCATAGAACTGAAGGGACGATGTACCTGAAGAGTCTTGGAGAGACTGGGCCAGGAGTCTGCAGGGTTTGAACCGGACCAGATGACAATGACATAATTACGACGTTTCGTAGAGTTTTATGAACCAGATTGGTAAATAATGGCCAGACCATAGTTTTAAATGTTTTAAATGTCCACATTTAAAAAATATCAGACTTAATGAGCGAATTATTCTTCACTATAAATTAATAATGATGAATGATAAAAATGAATATGAGTGAGGTTAATGTAGTCAGAATAGCCGAGCAAAATACTGTTGAGACTGTTTTTACAGAATTCTTATTATCCACACGAGGCCGTGTGGGTCGTCAGCGATGGCCGCGTGAGTGAACATAAAAACAACGTGTTTCGGACCCAGCAGTTAGAGCGGACCACATGCTTTGATCCAGTGACGACGTACCAAGATAAATTAATACGCGCACGAGGACGAGCGCACGTCAGGATAGCCGTATCGGTGAGGCCATGAATCTCCAGTGAAGGTCCAGGGACGGACCTCTTTATTCTACAGCGCTTTTCTGATGCAGAGGCTGGAATATAAGAAATGTCATGTCATATTTAGATTAGGGAATTGTCAAGAATGTAGGACAGATTAATATTGATGGCGTAGTGTTGAAGTACTTTGGAATATTGATGTGAACGTTAAGAGAACTGGAAATATATCATGGTGCAAAGTAAAAGGAATATCATTTCATAACCAATACCATAGAATACCTACTTCTGCTAAATATACACATGCGTAGCACCATATACCATCATAAATATATACAAATATATACAAATTTACATGGATATTATGCGGTTCTATAAAAGTTGTTTTATATTTTCTTCATTTTAATTATATTTGTATTAAAAAAAAGAAATCACATCATTAAAATGTATGTATGTTAAAACAAATAGTTAAAGCCTTGATATATTAATCCTTGCTGTTTATTTTATTTTTATTTTATTTTATTTTGGACACAGACAGCCATGTACAGTTATATATGTTACAAAAGAAAAAAAA